>JANHMN010000010.1:20299343-20358895 GCA_030674055.1 Rhabdomys pumilio
CACACACACACACACACACACACACACACACACACACACACACACACTTGTAAAGCAAGCTCATAGGAATGGACAAAAACAACCATAAAAATCTTCCATCTCTTTCTCCTCCTTCCTCCTCCTACCCCTCTTCCTTCTCCTTCTATTGATTCTCCCTCTCTTGCTTTTCTTTCTCTTGCTTATCCTCCTCCTGTCAGCTCATCTTATCCCTCCTCCTTTTTCACTACCATTTTGCTGGTCAATTTCTTCAACATTACTGAATACTCACTATATGTCTGTTAGTTTTCCTACTCTACTTGTCTATGATTAACATTGATGAAAAAAATACTAACTCATTTGTGTTCTATGAAATGTTCAATAAATTAAAAAACAAATATTGAACAAATAAAATGCATATAATTAAGTATATGATTATAAATCTTGATAATTTCACTGGAAGAAATGAAAAGCAAGAAAAGTGAGCAACAGAATAAAAATAGATCTATTGTGAAAGAACTGAGCAATGAGTAGATAAACAAAAATCTAAAATTTTTAATCCATAAATATTATTGAATGTTTCAAAATTGTCACCCAAATTTTATTTACTCCTAGTAAAATCAAATCCCAGGCTACAATGAAAATGTTTTGCCACATTTAAATATCTATCAAACTGTATAATTTAAATAAATATATTTTGTTTGCAGTTTACTATTTGTTGACATGAGAAAACAAATCAATAAATAAGAGGAAGTGGGTCCTACTTAAAGTGCCATTAAAATAATTAAGCCCTTTATTAATTTTGTTTCAACTATATTTATCTTAATACTTTTAATTAATTCTTTGATTACTTCATATGCTATATTTTCATCATATTCACCTCCTTTCCTCATTCCCCTCAGACCCACCCCATATACATCATCACCCAACTTTGTGTTCTCATTTAAAAAAATAACAGTCAGTTCAATTTATACTCCCTACATACCTATGAGCATGTGCTCTATTGTATGTAAAAAAAACACAGTTTTGTTGTAGTCATGCATGTTCTCTGACTTTTACAATCTTTACACCCTTTCTCAATTAACTGTAGACCTTGGGAAGTTAAATGATCTAGATGTCCTATTTAGGGCTGAGCCCTTCATACTCTCTTATTCTCTGTAGGTTGATCCATTGTGGATCTCTGTATTAATCTCAGTCTACTGCAAAAGGTAGTTTAATAAGGAATAAGCAATACACTAATCTATGGGTGTAGAGATAAGTCATTAGGAGTCAGTTTAATATGTCCATTTAGCAGAGCAATAGTAATCGAATCTCCCTTAAGATGTAAATGACCTGTTTAGCAACATGTTCTTGACTCTGCTAATGTTACAAGGTATGGGTTCCATTTCATGGAGCATGACTTAGATACAATCAAATTTGGTTGGGTACTCTCATGATATTCATACCATTACCACATTTGTGAACATGTCTTCTCAGTACATTCATTATTGAAGCTAACAGAGTTAATGATAAGGCTGATAACTACTTTTCTCTTCTAATATCATACATAGTGCCTTCCATGACCATAAGCTCTCGTCAGTAACAATGACGCTTCCAGGTAAGTACTAGGTTGATTTCTCTATGTTTTGAGACTAAAAATGTGCTGTTTTGCTCTATAGGAACTCACTTTCATATTTGAAAGGGTAATCATGGGCAATGAACTAGTTTGTATGGAAAATACAATTAAAAGTTAAAAAATGAACAACTTAATGTTCACAATAAATAACATGTAGACACAGCTATCACATTTGAAGTAATAAGAACCCTACACTTCCAGTAGATGTATTGTGTAAATTTTAACTATAATTGGAAAACAAGACCAATGAGACCATCAATGATAACTCACTCAAAAAGTGTTACCATAGTAGCCAGAGTTTAGGAAAAACATAAACACAAAGCAAATTCAAGCCAAATTAGCGGTCATCCAATAAATAAGAGAAATATGAGTGAAGTGTTATGTCAAAAGAATTAATTTCCCCTTTTGTCATTTCAATCATAAGGCCACCAAGCAAGATGTGAAAGGAGATGACAGCTGTACATTAGTCAGAGCGGAAGAAATAAAACAAACTCGAGGGGCTTCCTCTACTTTG
This sequence comes from Rhabdomys pumilio, assembly GCA_030674055.1. Lineage (NCBI taxonomy): Eukaryota > Metazoa > Chordata > Mammalia > Rodentia > Muridae > Rhabdomys > Rhabdomys pumilio. The sequence goes on from JANHMN010000010.1 coordinate 20,301,449, forward strand.
ATATGTACACTGCATATGATGTGAAATCTACATGCAAATACTAAAGCTGTTAGAAATATCTGAAGGTTGTGTGATATTTGCACGTAGTAGAATAGCAATATCTCTTAACAGCAAGTTAATCTTTACAAAGGTCTGTTTTAATTTCTATCAGCTGAAACTGTGCAACATATAACAATGGAATGCTTGAGAGATTCCACCTTACACCAATCAGACTGGATAAAATCAAAAATTCAAGTGAGAGTACATCCTGGCAAGGATGTGGAGGAAAAGGAACGTTCCTCTATTGCTGGTGGGATTGCAAACTGGTACAACTACTCTGGAAATTAATCTGGCAGTTTCTCAGAAAACTGGAAATAGTTCTACCTGAAGACACAGCTATACCACTCCTGGGCACATACCCAAAAAGATATTCCACCATATCATAAGAATATGTGATCCACTATGTTCATAGCAGGCTTATTCATACTATCCAGAAGCAGGAAACAACCCAAATCTCCCTCAACTGAAGAATGGATATAGAAAATGTCATTCACATTGTGTTTACACAATGGAATACTATTCATCTTTTAAAAATGAGGACGTCATGAATTTTGCAGGCAAATGGATGAAACTAGAAAATATCTTCCTAAACAAAGGTAATCCACACTCAAACAGACATGCATACTATGTACTCACTGATAAGTAGATATTAGCCAAAAAGTACAGAATACACATGATACAACTCACAGAATGTATGAAGTTTAACATGAAGGAAGACCCAAGCTGCTTCATTGCCACTTAGAAGGGGGAACAAAATAATAACTGGAGGCAGAGGGAGGGAGATATCTTGGTGAAGGTACCTCCAGTAGATAGACAAGGTCCCCATTGTAAGAATGTGGCCACCCACATACTTTCAAAAAATTGATGCAGAATTGTTCCTGTTTAAAAGAAATAAAGGGACACAAACAGATTAGAGAATGAAAGAAAGGCCACCCAGTGCCGAGCCTAATTAGGGATCTTTCCCATGAGCAGGCACCAAACTCTGACTCTATTACTGAAACCATTCTGTGCTTACAGACAGGAGCCTAGCATAGCTGTCTTCTGAAAGGCCCTATCAGCAGCTGAGATTGACACATCAACCATTGGACTGAGGTCGGGGATCCTTATGGAAGAGTCAGTGGAAGGATTGAAAGTGCTCAAAGGTATGGAAACTGCAGAAAAAAACTAAAGTATCAACTAACCTAGACCCCTCAGAGCTTCCAGAGACTGAGCCACCAACCAAAGAGCATACAAGGGTTGGTCTGTGGCCCCTGGCACATAGGCAGCAGAGGACTGACTTGTCTAGCCTCTGTGGGAGAAGATGTGTCTAATCCTGTAGAAACTTGGTGCCCCAGGGAAAGGGGATAATAGATAGGGTATGGTGGGGGGTGGGTAGGTGAGGGAGGGACTGGGTGGGTGGAAGAGTACCCTCTCAGAGTCAAAGAGGAGGGAGATGGGGTAAAAAAAAAAAACAAAAAACTCTGGGAGGCAGAACCAGGAAGGTGGGACATTTAGAATGTAAAAAATAAAATAATTTAATAAAAAAAAGAAAATGCTTTATTTACATTTAACAAAAAAAGAATGGAGTGCCTCCATTTTGGAGATCATGTTACAGTTAATAACTAATTGAACCTACTATTCCCATAAAATATAAACAGAAAATTCATGCAAATATGATTGTGTTAGTCATGTATTAACTGTAGTAAGTAGCATTCCACACCTAAGTCAAAAGAAAAAATGTATTAAAACATTCACCAAATTTGGGTCTTTTCTACAAAAAGAAAACTCCATGCAACTTAAGCATACTTGGGAAAATTGAGCAAATATTTGTGAAGGCATGCACAAGTTTTGTAAGGAAGAGTGGCATTATCTACTAAAGAGACATGTTTAATCTACACAACAGAACTGTGGAGTGATTATTCTTCTGATTTAGTTTCTTTCATTAGGTTGTGACACTAATTTGAATCCTGGAATTATATGTGATGTATAGTATTCAACATTTTCCCAATTAATTAGCTGATGATTTTAATAAAAATATTTTAGGACCTTTTATGTCTAGTGACCACAGTTCTTAACATGTACTGCTTTAAAAATCATTGTATCATTTTGATGGGATGGAGATATATAACGTTCATTCATAGCTTTAAAAAATTTCTACCTACCTTATAAAAGTTAAATATAAGAAATTATAGAGATTATAAGGATGGCTTACTGTAGACTTTACCCATTTTATACTATGTGGAAGACTTTTTGTTTGTATTTTCAATTCTTAGGTTGCATGAAAAAACAAATATCTAAAATATTCAAAGGATATAAATTATTTTCTCTTGGATATGTTTTGCATTATGTAAAATCAAGAGAGATAAATGATTTTTCTCTTGGAAGCAAAACTAACATCAAGATTAAAAAGTTTCAGTGTTGAAATTCTGTTCATATTGTTATTACACACACACTGAATTCTCATTGAGATGAACATCAATAAATTGATTGACCTGAGAGATACATATTGATTTGAACAAGCCCAAGGTCTGGATTCACATTAGACAATTCTTCTTGATATATTCTAAGATGCAAAGTCAATAAATGAATTGTTATATTTATATTCTGAGTAATTTTCCTAGTCATCAGGCGAGTTAGACTTCTCAATCCATTATAGAGAGATGCTAGCTACCTTACATTTATATTCTGTGTGCCCCTAAAAGTGTCCAAGTGGAGTATACCTCATATTTGTTACTCAAATAACTGAAATTTTAACAATACTAAATAATATTACAATTGAGCATTTACTTATCATTCAAAATTTGAAGGTTTTTTTATATTACCACTTTAGAGTTTTATGCTATGAAGCTAGTATATGTGGTTACTGCACTTAATCAAGAAGTAAACTTAGTTAATTATTTATAAAATATTCTTTTTTGATTGTTCACTGGCAATTAAAATAATATGTAGATATTTCTGTAAACTGTTCTCTTGTGATTGAGAAATGACTCTAGCATTCTGCCCAGAAGCATTAGACTGCCTTCTCCAAAGGTAATATGCTGCTATGTCCCTAACTGTCATTTACAGTTCTTAGCTTCAATCTAGTGTGGAGAGTCTAGGAATCACAATCACCTAGTGCTTCTGCACTTGGAAGAGGCATCAAGAGATTGGTGAAGAATCCTAAAGGTGATAGCCTGGGTTTCTGAAGGAGTGTCTGTGGTGAATTAGTGTAGATAATAGTCCTCATTTTATATCTATTGCTGTGAAAAAACTAATCTGACAAAATTTGTGTTACAAAGGTTTACTTCAGTTGATATTTCATGCTGTAATTCATCATAATAGGGAAGTCAAGACAATCTAAAATGAAACACCTTATCAGTTTGTATCCACAGTAAGAAGCTAAGAGAAGAAAATGCATACATATTCACTTACCTGCTTACTTATGCTCAGTCCAATCTCTCCACTCATTTTCTTTAAGAACTTCTACCTGCTCTGCACCCTCAGTCAACTGGGTCTTCCAAAATCAATTAATTTAATAAAGTCAACCCAATGTAGGCACTTCTTCATTGAGATTCTCTTTCCAGATGATCTTAAATTATGTTGAGTTAACGAAGCTACTGTTCTCAAGAGTTAATGGGTATCTTAAACAATTTCTCAAAAATATTGCTGTTAGTGTCATATAATAAAAAGTTGACCCAAGAAAAACAGCAGGAACAGTTCTCTCCATTTTTCAAGAACATGGTGGTATAACCTAGAAAACATGATGACATGAACCATGTGGCACTTCTTGCTTGACTGCCATTCTCACCAGGTAGGTAGCATTCTCAGCATGTTAAGACTGACATAAATAAGTATTGGTATAAATAGTTAACTAGAAACTACACATGTTTCTTACCTCCTAATTCTAATATCTAGAAGTTCTACAGGGTTCAACAAAGTTGATGTCTTTCAGGGCCTCTCTTTCTGGCTTGAAGGTGAAAAACATCTTCATTATCTTTTTCTCTTCTCATTGGCTGTAGCTCTATCTTACCTTTCTTCTTAAAGGCATATCAAGCAGAATGAATAATGGCCCACTCTAATGATCTTACTTTCCCTTGGTTCCCTCCTTTTCAACACTCTAATTTCAAATATTGTCACATTCTAAGGCCCTGATGTTGTAACCTAGTGTATTATCATAGGATTGGGTATGGAGCTTTAATGAAGCCCTAAGGGAACATGAGAACAACCAGTTTTATTCACATTAACAAGAGAACACTACAGGTATAATGAAAATTTTGCATAATTTGAAGATATTTAAATGAATCCCTACATAGTGAAACTATCTCACCCAGACTAAAGAAAAGACAAAATACAACAGTATATCAGAACTACTGCAAAGCTTCTGTATTCAACCCACTTTTTCACTGAATGCTTCTTACAACCTCAAGGGTTTACTCTGTTCAGGAAAGTTTTGTTAAAACACTGATAGAAAATCAAATGATTGTCCACATGCCATGGTTCGTGCCTGTTATTACAAGACTCCATAGGAAAGACAGAAAAGTTCCATGAGGAAGATGTCTGCTTGGTCTATACTCAGACTTCAGACCCAACCCACTTAGTGAGACCCATTAAAAAATTAAAATAAAAACAAACACTAACCAAAATAATGATATTTAAATGTTGACTTTTCGACTTACCTAATTTGATATCGTAACCAAATTTTTGTGATATGTAAGTTTTGATTTTCTTTTTTATAATATGAATAATAAAACTTGACTCACTTGATAAAAGTGGCATGACAAAAATATTTCCTCAAAGAATTTACACAGGTAATTAGTTCTATAAATGATAGAACTACTTGCAAGAGCACATCTGACTTGATTTCAAAGTAAAACAATGATTTTAACCTTAAAGACGTCAAGACTGCAGTGATAATATAGTAATAAGTATATATCTACAGATTATGGTTATCAATCTGCTTCATTATGTACATGCTTAATATGATGAAAAAGTCATTAAGTAAAAATGAATACACTAAGAAATGTACCTGTAGGATAATCTCTGTGTTGGAAACTTTGTTTCTTCTTGATGTTAATACTCTACTAACATACGTATAGGTATATACACCTTTATGCTCCTATATGTTTGATTCTCATATACATTTCATTATATATGTATGTGTACACTTCATATATATATATATATATATATATCTCCAGATGGTGGTCTGGAAAAATCTGTAATAAATATTTTTTCTTTCATAAATAAGCATTAGAAAAGCAACCAGAAATTAGATGTTTCCTGTATAAGTATGTGAGAAGACTGGTACGGCTAAGTGATCAGTGGCTGGTGTTGTAATGTTGCACAGCTAAGCATTTGACATACACTTTTGCACATTAACCATATGAAACAGACTGTAACTTTTACCTTCAATTTACAGATGAGGATGATTCTTAGACACGTCATCTCACCTAAAGGTGGGTGAGTCATGCTTCCCAACAAGTTCTTCCCAACTGCAGAGTGCAGACTCTCGAGGATTCCCTCTACACTTTCTTCCTGCAGTACATCATCAGTACTGACATACTCAGAAAACCTGCCTGTGCTTTGATTTCAAATTATTTCATCCATGTTCCCTTCTCCCACTTCATTTACTTAGTCGACTATCACTATTTCAAAATACCTGAGGTGTCCAGAAGACATTAATTAGCGGCAGCATCAATAAAGGATCTCCACCTACCCATCCTCTCATTGCTATTCTCTTTTGCTTCAAATTTAGTATGATTGTTAGTCACTGGAAGAAATGTGATTACATATGCAAATGTAACTGACAAATGTGATTGCTTTCTCTTATCAAAACGGTACAACCCCAATTAAAAGGAAAGGGAAGAACAGGGGAGAGGATGATGAGCATCAAAGAGTGACAGTTCTGGAAGGAGCAATGAGAATGAGCAAAGACTCGCAGAAACTTACTGTCGCTCAGTGGAATGACTTCTACAGTAGCAATGTGCTTAGTGAATCTGGTTAAATGACTTTAGAGGTGATAATGTCGGTGGTCCTCACCTGTGAGTTTTGGTATGCCACAGCAAATTTAGAAGCATCACTTCTGAAGATGCTTAACTCTCCCCTGAAGTCAATATATCATCATGAGTTCTATTTGGTGGTCATTTGAGTCTTTCCTGCATTGTTCCTGATTACTTACAACATTTGATTCACTAGAAATATGTGAATATTTCTGATCTTTAAAAAATTTAAAGAATATTTAACAAATGTCATAGAGAATCTTGATGAAGTCAACGTTTCTAGAGAAAATATTAATAAAAAATAGGATGTTACTTTAATATAATTTGTCACTATTTATCCAAAATCTTCCCCGATGGATTCTCGTGAAGCTGTCCTGTCACATTCACACAGGCTTTGTTTAATCTTCTCACCTAGCCTTTCAAGAACCTAATTAAGTACTTCCAAAAATACTAGCATATACTTCATATAAATTGAATTTTTCATTACCAAAACAAGTAGATAATAGCTTGCACTGTTATAAAGAAAGACAAAGTGAAGATGTCAGGTAGAAAAAGATGAAAGATGGAAAGAAAATTACTATGTCATCAAAAATATAATAAAGTTTAAAAGAAAAAAGGTAAGACATTTTGGAAGATACATAAAAAAGCTTGTTGAGAGCCAATGAAAAAAGATATATCTTTGGTAAAGGAAATGGCACTAATTGAATATTATGTAAAGCTTAAAGCAATATTTTATCTTTGCCTTCCTAGTTGGACAAAAAAGCATCCTGAACAAGCAATATCAGTGTCCCTCCATGACAAATCAGCATGCAAATGTATGGCATTATATCTATAGGGTAAAACCTAGCAGTATGGCAATGTGACACTGAGAAGGAATACTGATAATATTTTGGGAAATACTTTGCATGTTGGTGTTATGTGAAGATGTAACAAATGCAGCCTTAAGTCACTGAAAATGATGCAGCTGCATGGACCATACAAAATCATCCACAAAGCAGTCGTATAATTATATCACAGCCACGACAGTCTTAGATTAGTCTCAGTTACAGTGGTTAAAATCAGTCACCACAAATATATTGCCTTGTGTTTTCAAAAAATTGTCTTACCAAATATTTACACATCAAATATATGCAGTAACTACTAATCATGGAATACTGTCATAACAGATTGAGAATGCTGAAATTATTTAGAGCACTAATTGTGGAACAGAGTGTGAAGAATCAGATATTCTAAATCATAGTTGATATCAACCAAATTATCAATAATTTAAGTATTGTTTGAACAACAAATCTCATGCCGAGGAGTTTATAAGTAGAGGATTACAATAAGATATATTTGTAGCAGCAATGAATGCATTTATTGTTTTCTGTTGCTGTGACAAAATGTATGACAAAAGCAACTTGGAGAAGTACGGAAACACTATACAACGGCACAGAAAAACATTCTCATTTTAAACAGGAAGAGTAAGGTTATAGTAAGGAAAGACTGGACCTTCTGAAAGCCAGAAGTATAAACACAGAATTAACTCACAACTTGGATGTATATTCCATCATAGTGGGAAAGGCAGAGAGTTAGGAGGTAACTGGTAACACCTCCTCTGTAGTTGGGAAGGAGAAAGATATCAATGCTGATGCTCAGCTTGCATTCGCTTAGTTTTTTGTTTGTTTGTTTAGTTGGAGTTTGTTATTTTGTTTTATATTCAGCCTAAGAGTCCAGTCTATGAGATGGTACCCTCTACACCCACATTTTGAGTCATCCCTCCTCAGTTAAACTTCTGTGGAAAATCCCTCAATGACATAGGAAAAAAACCAAAACTTCCAGGTGATTCTAATTTTAGGCATGTTGATGATGAAGACTTGCTATGACAAGTCTAGCTTTTATTAACTTGATACTGTAACACATCACTTTTAAATCACAACATTCCACCCTAGTTCCTCAAAGACTCCTGGATGTCTCATAATGAACAACGTACTTAGTTCATTATTAAGAATCTCCCAAATCTTAAATTTAACATTGTTTAAAAGTTCAAATTTTAATGTCTTTTCTATGACTTAAGAGAATTTTTTTTTTTTGGTTTAGCAAGGCAGCTTTTTTATTTAATATTTTCCTTTTATTGGATATTTTATTTATTTACATTTTAAATGTTATCCTCTTTCCCAGGTTCCCCTTTGGAAACCCCCTATCCTACTTCCCCTCCCGCTGCTTCAATGAAAGTGCTCACCCACCCACCCACCCACCCATTCCTGCCTCCCAGCCCTGACACTCTGAGCACTTGCAAAATTAGATACTAATTTACATAGTTTCAATATATGATAACACTCAATATATAATATACAATATACATTTTCATTTTGAGTGGGAGAAATAGGGTTGTAAGTAAGGATGGATGGGATCTAAATCATACCAAAAGTCAGTAGGACAAACAGCAATTTCACGTCTAGTATCGGGAGTTCATAAGGATTTATCTGTGCCTCAGTAGAAATGTGCTGTATTATCTCCAGTTCTGCCACCTATAGCATTAATAGCCACTTTCTTGAACCAATTTGTCTCCATACCTGCATCTATACTTAGTATGGATCCCATCATCTTCACGTTGACAATATCCTTGGGTCAACACTAAAATATCATTATCAAGGTTATAATATCAGGGTCTCCTTTTAAGGAACCTGACTCATTGCCTTACTTCAGTGGCTTTATGGAACCTCAGTGCAAGCAGGCTTGCAGTACTCCACTATCCTTGCATTTTCTGCCTTGAAACCAGTTGAGAGCTGGTCTGACCCATGCTTGGGCTCTATCAATATTGGAGCCCGCACTGCCAAAAGCCTTGGGGGCTAAATTGTTAGAGCCCTCACTGCCCCAGGCTGCTCCAGTCTGTGGGTGGGGTTCAGCAAGAGAGGGAATGAGGATGGACTCAAGGAATGGAGACCAGACAGAGTGTTATTCAATCCCATTTATTCTTCAATCTCTCTTCTTCTCTCCAAGTCCCAAGTCTTGAGTTCCTAGTCCCTAGTTCCTAGTCCGTAATGCCTCCAAGTTCTAGTTCCAAGTTCTAGACTCGAGTCTCATCCAGGTGCAAGTGTCTTCTACCTAATGCCTTCTGTCTAACCCTCTGTCTTCTGTCTGCCTCTCACCTTTTATATGTCTCACTACTAAGCCACACCCTTAAGTCACACCCTTGGGTCTTATCTCTAAATCACACCTTTAAGTCTCACACACCCAAAGGAAAATCCTGGGTATCTAAAGCAAGATGTTATCAGAGTGTGCTCAGCTGTTGTAGGCTATTGTAAACAAGTCTCTTATCAGGGTATATGGCTCAAGATGGCTACAAGGATAATAGGCACTTTCTGTCGGCTCCCCACAGAAACCAAATATCATTCAGATGACACTGCCAAGTTTGGCCTACTTGAAATTCAGTCTAGCCCCTTCTACCACAATGATTGCAGCTTCTGTGATCCTTTACGGTTGAACCTGGGGGAATAGTTACTATGTATTTGTTTTCAAATAGCATTCTCAATCCATGTTTTTTTTTTCCTTTCAAGATTAACTGATATTTTTATAGTTTGGAGCTCTCCATAGGTAGAATCTTACCCTTGAGGCATCTTGTTTACTGCCCTAATTAAAAGCATGTAGGCATCTTGTTTAATATGCTAATCTGTTTATTAAGTATCTCTTGCCTGCATCCTGAGACTTGCTGGGGCTCATATCCTTGGTAAATTATACATTCTGTTTATATATCCTCCTTCTCCTCTTATTCCTCCTCCTCCTCCTTCTTCTTCCTAGCCCCTCCTCCTCTGTAGGTGTGTGTGTGTGTGTGTGTGTGTGTGTGTGTGTGTGTGTGTGTGTGTTGTACACCAGGACACGTATGTGGAGGTCAGAGCACAACTTATAATGTCACTTTTCTTCTTCTAGTACTAACACTCATATCATTATCTGCATCAGTTAGTAAAAGAAAAATAGACAGGATTTGGTTGCTTTCATTACTGAACCAATCACAGTCTTCTATTTGAAACATGGCTATGAAAAAGCAAGTTAAAGGAACAGTAAAGAATCATAACATAAATCTTGAAATCTTCATTAATGTGGCTTTCACTTTGTATCATGATTAGAGCGCATTAGTGGTAGTTTATATTCACAAAATTCCATTGTGGTCATTGTCAGCAAAGGAGAAAAAATGTGATAGCCCGTGTAAGTCTTCAATAAACAGAAAAGCATTGTATATCATAAAATATTTGTTTCTCAAAGTAAACACTGTGTTATCTCATCTAATATTTACAATGAGAAATACCAAAAACTAATTTTTTAAAGATCACAATAAAATATAGCACTATATAAAGTAATAAATGAAGTGTTCTACCACTAACAACATAGAAATCATTACCTCTATCAACTGTCCATCATGTTTAATAAAGATTTTTTTATTAACCTGCTGGATTGGATTAAAGTCAAATGTATTAATCTTGATTTTAGAGATAGTCCCTTCTTATCTAAAAGTTTTCTACTTTCTAATCAGTATTAGAGGATCAGGGTCGAGGAAGCACCTCAGGTGGTAGAGTGTTTGCCTAGCGTGCTTGAAGTATATTCTGGCTTTGATCCCCATAATCACAGAAAGCTGGATAGTGGTGCACATCTGAAATTCCCATACTTCAAAGGGAGAGGAAGGAAGATCAATTCAGGGTCATTTTAAGCTACGTGTTGGGATAGAGGATACACCAGTACACAAAACCACGTCTCAGTCAACAACAACAAAAACAAAAAGGGCATATATAACTTCAGGAAAAATAATTCAAATTATAAAGATAGATAGTGGCTTTTTAAAACCTGTAGAATAATATTAAATGTGTTCCTCTCATGACTTTTATCTATGAGAAAAGTTACATGATAATGACATATAATCAAAATAGTATGATATTTATACATAGTAATACTCTGCTTCATAATCAAATAAAACAAATTTAATTGAATATAATAAATAACTGGCAGTACTCCTTAATACTTAGGCATAATTTTGGGCAAGAAGAATGCTCCAGGCAAGTCTCTGATTTACTGTTTTTCTGCTGCAGGATTAGCCACTTTGTTATTCCTGGATATCACTGTATAATACTTTGATCTACTTGTCTCTGTAGAAGTAGGGAATATGGGTCTCAAAGGTCTCCCTTTCTGTTAACTTGTTTTTTAGCCAATAATCCCAGAGCTGCAAAGTCAATTCATTACAGGATAACCATAGAAGAAAAAACAAAGAATAAACTATGTGTGGCTTACCTGGTGGACTAGATAAAACTTGATATTTCAACCTAAAAGTTAGCTAGATCCAGTAACTCTTATTATACAGTATTCCAGATAATCCAGGCATACTTTGAAGTCAAAAAAACCAATCAATATTTGTATATTAGATTATTTGTATATTAGCCAAATTTAGCTGCTGTGATACAATGTATCAATTGGGTAGCTTAAAGTAATGGAGATTTATTATTCACAGTTCTGAGGCTAGTAATCTGGAGACCATGAAAATAGATAGGAGTTGCTCTCTTAGCCTAGAAATAGCAAGGCAGTCTATGCTCCTTTCCATAGGCAATGATAACTATGGCCAACACAATCAAACAATGAAAATTTGAGTGACAACAGGGAGATTTCTTGCCTTCAATATTTCCCCCACACTAATTTAAATAATCATTAAGTTGAAATAAACATCCCAAGAAAAGCTAAGGAGGTTGTGATTGAGATGATTACTGAAGACTCCAACCTAGGCTAATTATAATTACTCAGATTCCTTCCTGATATTTAAATAAATTTCACTGAAAGAATTCTGATGAAAGCAGCTATGAAAAGGTAATTCAGTGTTGTGGGCACTATAGAGGAAAGAAGGTATATTTATGAACTCAGGACAATAAAAGGTTTAGGAAAACATTTATGTGAAGAGAGAAATGCAAATGATCAGAAGAAAGGAGTCTTAGGGAGGAAGAAAACAAGTAGAGCTATAAATGTTTGGTGTCTGAACGCTAACTCAGCCTTTTTCTTTTTTCTTTATTGAACATATTTTGTATAAAAATATATTTTGATCATGGTTTTGCCTCCCTCATTTCGTCTGGGATTCTCCCATCCTTCTCATCTATCTATCAAACTCTAGTTTTCTTTCTTTCCTTAGAAAACAAATGGAAAAAAAATGAAAGCAAAACAAACAAACAAAAAAAGAAAACCACAAGAAGCATATGCACACACACACATACACACAAGCACACTCAAAACAAAACCGGTAAAGACAAAATCAGAAACCATAATAAACAATCAAAGGACCAGCAATGAAAATATAAGGCTTTGTCTTATAGACTTACAAGACAAAGAAATCATAGTAATCTTAAAAAACACCTTTGAGTTCTCCTTTTGTGTTGGTTATCTAGTGTTTGGTATAAACCAAATACTCAAGTATGGCTTATAAACATGAAACTCCACTGGAGAGAACTGTTTTCATTTGCAAGCAATTGTTAATAGGAGTGAGATACTTGGTTGGGGTTGGGTATTATGTCTGAATGTTTTCCTATTGTGGATCTCTGTTTGATTTCCTATCTACTTCAAGAGAAATGTTGTTCAGTGATATCAGTTCCCTTCTTACATTAAAAAAATAAAGATAAAAACAAACAACAGACAGACAGACAGACAGACAGACAGACAGAGATCTCAGTGAATACTTGACAAGAACCCAGCATTTAATAATGTGAAATACACCCAAGTACCAAAAAAAAAAAATGTTGAATAGAGAAAGGAGACTATGCCTGGGAATCTGATCTCAAGATAGGGTGATTAGTTTCCTCCTTGGAACTGGCCACTAAAAATTACAGCCAGTATTTCTTTACTGATGAATTATTTATATTTTGGAGCCTGAATCTCTCTATGGTAGTGCTGCTTATCAGTAGACAACCAACAAGCAGGCTGTGGTGTGGGAAAGAATGATCTAGCATGCTGATCATACATAAGTGCTATACTGGAATTCCAAAATCTTAAAATATATACCTTAATATTTTTATGTATACTTGTCTATTCAGTTCAAATGATAGATAAATAGTATATTTAAATATCCATTTCTGATCAGTACTACTCTAAAATAAGATGTAGCCATTAAAAATACACTATAGGCATATTTCTAGCAACAATAAGGAATCAATACAAAGAACCAGTATGTGTCAGTATTTGCAGTCTGTTCTACTCTCTCACAGTGAAACTGGATGCTTAAGCTTTAGCAGAGTTATTTAACTTCCCTCTCTTGCCCTCTTTCCCCTATCTTCTTCTCCCCTACTCCTTCCTTCCATCCACAAATAGTTCTATAAAGCAAAATACACAACTTTCTATGTATTATAATTCTCCTAGCAATAAGAATTTTATTGTCAATCTAAAAACAGCTGACATAGCCTAAAAGTAGGACCATAAAAATAAAATACAGCTCACATATTCCACTTGCCACACTTGAAAGAAATGAGATGTTCTCCCAATTGTTATGGCAGCTGACAGTACTACATTTGGGAATTTGCAACAAAGGAAAGAGAAAAACAGATCTCCAGGGTCTTGCAGCAGCTCCTGACTTTTCAGATGAAATGGCTCGATTTATCAGGATCAGATCTTCCTGGTGAAAATCATCCTATTTATTTACTTGTCTATCTTTCTTGATAATTAAGGACTATAAAACCAAGCCCTGACTTAAGATTGCTAGAGTTATTTCATTTCCTACTTTCCAAACTAAGATTTCTCAGAGTCAAAATGTTTCTTTCCTCTCCCATTAATCCAAACATTAACTATCTTTTCCAAGACCTCCATTCTCTCTGGAGAATACCCTGCCCCCCTTTACTTTCTTGACAAATAATAAATGTATAGAACAAATGTCTTTGTTTCCCAGAAAACCACTGGGCCTGTATTTCAGGCTTCAGATCAGCTATCTTTTTTATCATCTCCTGAGGATAATGATCCAAAAAGTTTCCTTCATCTTTTACATTATCTTCTTCAGGATAGTGATTCACCCAGTTTCTTCATCTTTTCTAATCTGTCTCCTTGAGTACTGATGGACTCTTCTCAAGAACATATTCAAATTTCTCTAAGTAAAAAATGTTCTTTCTCATGTTTATCTCTCTAGTTTCCTCTAACAATTTTTTCTCACTGATTTACTTATTTATTCACTTTACATCCTGATTGCAGCCCTGCTCTCTTCTCAGCCCCACTCTAACACCCCCTTTTCTCCATTCTCCTCTTCATTTCTCTTCAAAGAAGAGGAGCCTGTTCACCACCTGGGTACCAAGATGTCCTGGCATATCAAGCCTCATCAAGATTAAGGACATTCTCTACCACTGAGGCTAGACAAGGCAGCCCAGCTAGGGAAACGGGATTTGTTTTTGTTTTTTGTTTTTTTTCGAGACAGGGTTTCTCTATGTAGCCCTGGCTGTCCTGGAACTCACTCTGTAGACCAGGCTGGCCTCGAACTCAGAAATCCGCCTGCCTCTGCCTCCCAATTGCTGGGATTAAAGGCATGTGCCACCACTGCCCGGCAGGAAACGGGATTTGAAGGCAGCAACAGAGTCAGAGTCTGAGTTAGAGTCAGAGTTGGAGACAGTGTTCATTGCAATTGTTATGGGAGCCATATAAAGACCAAGCTGCACACATGCTGTATATGTGTAGAAGGCCTAAGTTCAGTTCATACATGCTCTTTTGTTGGTGGTTCAGTCTCTGTGAGCCCCTGTGTACCCAAGTTAATTGCCTCTGTAGTTCTTCTGTGGTGTCCTTTACCCCCTATGTTTCCCACAATCATTTCTCTGATTCTTCCACAAGACTCCCTGTTCTCAGCCTACTGTTTGGCTGTGAGTCTCTGCATCTGTTTTCATCATCTGCTAGATGGAGCCTCTCATATGACAGTGTTTCTCGGCCCCTGTCTGCACGAATAGAACAGAATCATTAATAGTATCAAGGGTTAGCTTTCTCCCATGGCATGGGTCTCAAGTTGGGTCAATCATTGGTTGGCTGTTTCCTCAATCTCTGCTTTATGTTCATTCCTATATAGTCAACAAAAGGATGGACTGGGTATTAAGACTATCTTGTACCTCACTGGTACAAATAGGAATAATTATGCTCTAACTGTATTTTGAGAGAAAAGTTTTATTTTACCAGGAAGGGTGATATGTAGGAGGAGCTAAGGGGGAAGGAGCACTGAGAGGAAAAGATGGAGTAAGGAGAGGAGAAGATGAAGTAGATGAGAAGCTAGGTAATGAGAGAGAGAAAGAGAGAGGGGGCATGGAGGCAGAAGTTCATGTGTCTCCACAAGTCAAAGATAGTTTACATATCTAGGTTGGGTATTGGGTTACACTTCTGATTGAGCATCACCATACTTATAAAGCCTTTGATTAACATTTAAAAACAAATTGTATAAAAGCAAAATGGAAAAGGGGGCACAGGATATGGGTTTTCTAGGGAGGGGAAATGGGGAAAGTGGATGGCATCTGAAATATAAATAAAATATCCAATAAAAAAATATTGCTATTTGCAGAAGATACATAAGCAAAATTGCTACCAAAGAACTATGGCTGACAGCTTCAGCAAAGTGTCTGGATACAAAATTAACTTAAAAAAATCAGTTCCTCTCCTTTATAAAATGATAAACAGGATAAGAAAGAAATTACAGATAAAACATCATTTACAATAGCCATGAATAACATAAAATATCTTGGAGAAACTAACCAAGCAAGTGAAAAACCTATATGACAAGAACTTCAAGTAACTTAGAAAAAATTGAGGAAGATATCAGAAGATGTAAAGATCCCCATAGCTCATCGATCTGTAGAATTAACTTAATGAAAATGTCTATCATATCAAAAGCAATTTACAGATTCAATGCAATCCCCATCAAAATTCCAACATAATACTTTACAAACCTTCACAAAGCAATTCTCAACTACACCTGGAAAAACAAAAGAACCAAGGACAGGTAAAACAATCCTAAACCATAAAAGAAATTCTGAAGATATCACCATCCCTGACCTCAAGCTGACAGACTGATTCAACTCAAAGACACAGAAATAAACCCACACATAAAATAGTCATATGAGGCAGATGGAGCTAGGAAACTGAAAGGGAGAGGGAATGGGGAGGGAGATTCAAGATCAGTTGTGGATATTGAGTGAAGACATTAAATAAACAAACAAACAAATAAGAAAGAAATTGGATTGTAAATGTAAGAGATTGGAATGTAAAATTTGGTCATATTACTCATCAAGTTAACGGGAAACTAGGATACTTTGAAATTCCTCTTCTGCCTCTTGCAGTAGGTGTGCTTTTAATTATGCAATTTATCAGAGAGAGAAACTAGTTGTTAAACTTAAACTAGCTGGCTTTATCATTGTATATAACTAATTATACCCTTCTTTTTAAAAGTAGCTTTTTTTACACTTTCACTACTTCCTTAAATAATTTTTTTTCAACTCTGGCATTCTTGGTATCATAATGAACTCTTTTTCTTTACTTACTTGGTAAGAAAGCCCATGATGTGAGGCTGATCTCAGCAAAGCCATCTCTGTTTTACCTCAAGGTACTTGTGGCCTGGATTGCCCCTCAACCTCCTACACATGCACATTTATCTGTTGACGTCAGTGCTATTTTTGTCAATTTGACATGAACTAAACATATCTGAGAATAGGTAATTTTAAAATGTATTTATTTATTCACTCTACATGCCGATATCTGCACCCTTCTCCTCCCTGTCTTCCCTTCTCGCAGCTCCTCTCTCTATCAAACTCTCCCCTTCTCCTCTGAAAAGGAGTAGCCCCCTCAGGTATCATCCCCAACTCCCTTTAACCCCATCTATCCTCACCCCCCTACCATAAGTCACTCTCTCACTAAGGCCAGAGAAGGCTATCAGTTAGGACACGATCCATAGGCAGCTATCAAATACAGGGGTAGCACCACTCAGTTGTTGAGAAATCTGCATGAAGACCAAGCTGTACTTCTGCTTCATATGTGCTAGGGCGCCTAGGTCCAGTCTATCTTTGCTCTTTGGTTGGTGGTTCAGTGTCTGAGTTCCGCCAAGGGTCCAGGTTAGTTGGATTTCCTGTGGAGTCCCTACCCTCTTCAGGTTTCTCAATCCTTCCCCAGACTCTTCCACATGACTTCCAGAGCTCCATCTAATGTTTGGCTGTGGGACTCTGCATCTGTTTCAACCAGCCATTGAGTGGAGCCTCTCATAGGACACTTATGCTCGAATCCTGTCTGCAAGCATAACAGAGTATCATTAATAGTGTCTGGGAATTGGCTCAACCCCATGAGACAGGTCTCAAGTTGGGGCAGTCATCGGTTGCCCATCCCCTCCATCTCTGCTCTGTCTTTGTCCCTGCACATCTTGTTGACAGTACATATTTTAGGTCAAAAGTTTTGTGGGTGAGTTGCTGTTCTTATCTTTCCACTGGGAGCCCTGCCTGGCTACAGGAGGTGGCCACTTCAGGATCCATATACCCCATTCTTTGGAGTTTTAGCTAGTGTCACTTTCATAGACACACTGGGGCCTCCCACCTCTCACAGGTCTCTGGCACATCCTAGAGATCCATCACCACCCCAACTACTGATTACCATTTTCTTCCTTGCTCTCCCTATACTAATCCCCCTTATTTATCTTATCCCATCTCCCACCTGGTTCCATCCTTCTATCCACCTCTATATATTTCATTTGCCCTTCTTAATTAAGAAAATTTCTCCATAAAGTTATCCTTTAGGCAAGACTGTGGAATATTTTCTTAATTACTGAATGAGGTGGGAGGGCCCAACTCATTGTGAGTAGGGCCTGCACTGAGCAGGTGATTCTGGGATCTGTAAGAAAGCACGCAAGCCCACAAGCAGCTCTCCCTGGCCTGTGCATTAGTTTCTGTTACCCAGGTTCTTATTTTGAGTTTCTGTCCTGACTTCCTTGGATGAAGTACTGTGAAACTGAACTATAACATAAAATGATATAGCTCTTTTCCTCCCCAAGTTTTTTTTGGCGATGGTATTTTAACTTAGCAATAGAAACTTAACAAAGAGATCTTAAGCCCCAGTATCTCAGTAGGTTGCTCTGAAGACAATTTCTCTGAAGTGATGACTGAGTTAAAGTAAATTCTTCTGGGTGCATGTCAATACAATCAGTCTTTAATTCTTATAGCAAAAGAAAATGTGACACAGGATGCACCGTGGGTGTGGTCACAGATGAATGAGAATGTGAGATACATCAAGAAGGCAGCCATCTGAGACCCAAAAAAATGACCTCAGAACTCAAAGACCTGGGCCACTGGCAGCCCTAAAGGAAGTATTGCAGTACTTAAATATTTGTTTTAATTGTCCTATTGGAGCATAGTTCTGATTCTACATCAGAATCATAGGCTATTGAGGCTGGACACATCCAAGAGATCATTTAATGATGAAGTGTAAAGAGTTTACTAAGGTTCACTAGATTTCATTCAAATTTGAGGAAACCTGAACTCTTTTTCAGTTTGTCACTCTTTTATTTAATGTAAATTGTATATATATATACACACATACATGGAGGTATTTAAGCTACTAAATATTAAGCATACTACATACTGAACTGGTTTATTCACAGTGAAGAATGATTTTAAAAATAATTTGTGAATTAATGGTTCTATCATTTTCGGGCAAAATCTCAAAGCAATTCTGGAATGAAACAGAAATAAATTACATTGTGTTAATTTAAAATATTCCCAGTAGTAAATATCAAGGATACTGATGTAGAGGTTTTCATTTTCTTTGTTTTTTTTTTTTTTAAAGGACATTTTGCTTTGCAGAGCTGTGACTGTCATTCTTCGTGGTGAGTCCCCTAACTCACTATGGGAAGAATACTTTCATGGTATCCAAAATTAGAAGAAGCAACACTCATTTTGGCAGTTGAGGGTAGAATTGTGTGGAGAAAAAGAAAGATATTTGGAGGGCTCTTTAGATAAATTCTAAACACATCATTTCTGTCAGCAAATATAGTCATCTTTAGCAAAACCTGTATCAACCCCTGTTTATTTCAGCGTCAAAATACAATAAATCTGTATTATTATAGTATAAGATTATTAACATGATGGAAATATCCCCAAGGAATTGTTAGTACTCTGGTATATAGAAAACTACGGCTAATGTAAAAAAGTGAGCCACCTTCAACTGAAGGCTCTGGGAAGGTTTGCTCTAAAATGAGAATCTTTGTATGTCTCAAGTCTTCTTCCTACAGAATGAAAATAGTCCTAATTTTATTGGTTAGAGAGGATGTCAGAATCTTAAGTCATAACTTGTTTTTTTTTTTTCACAAGACCAAAAGACCTACCAAATGAGCTGTTCTCATGTCAACCTTATTGCTGTGATAAAATAACCAAGAAAAAGCAACTTTAGTGGAGAAAAAGCTTTCTTTGGATTAAGGTTCCAGAAGAAACAGTGTATTGTGGAGGAAAGACCATGGGAGCAAGAACATGAGGCTGGCCCTTGGCAGTACATCAGCATCCTGGAAGAAAGAGTAAACAGAAAGTGGGACCATGCTATTTAATCTCAGCACCTACTCTGATTGACCTATCTTCTCCAGAAAGGGCCCATGCCCAAAGAGCCCCACCAATTGTTCACACACACTAGCCTGTGGAGGACAGTACACTTTCAAACCACAGTATAAGCCAACCCATAAGCCACTGCATTGTGTCATGTTGTCTGTCCCATAATTGGTCTTTCCCAATCTCTCCAAAGAAGGGAAACTACTGCATAAAAGTTAAACTAATACTTCAATATTTATCAGAATCAAACAAGCAATGAGGAAAGTCTTCATGTCATGATAAAATTCATGACAAATTTCCCTTTAAAAAATATGATTTTAAAAACTACTCAGACAAGGCATGGAGGCATATCTCTGTCAATCCAGCTTCTGGGAAGCTGAGGTAAGAGAATGAGGAATTCAAGACCAGCCTTAACTACAGAGCAAGTTCAATGCTAATATGAACTACATGGGACCCTATCTCAAAACAGCAAAGTAAATAAATATATTCAATTAAAAAACAAATTTGATTGCTTATTTGCTTGTGGGTTTTTCTTTTGTTTTGCTATGTTGCTTGATCACTTGATGTAGACTATTTAGTTATACTCTAGCCAAAGGTTTATATAGTGAACAAAACTCTCAGAGTTTGTCAATTATCTATGATCATTGACATTTCTAGCTGATTCACAAATTAGAACTGTACTTTTACAGTTTGTGCACATAAATCAAGACAATCAGGGTTTGGCAGCATATAAAACTAAGAGCGCCCTGTGGTTCTTCAGCCTTCTCTTCCTTTGTATCATTAGACCAGATCATCTCTAGGAGCCATCTTCAGTTCTCCAGCCCTGCTCTCTGTTCATTTTAGAGTAGGTCAACAGTAAGGGCCAACTTCAGTTCTTAAGCTTCTTTCTCCCTGCATATTGATGAGAGGACATCAACTTGTTCCTTGAGTGTTCTCTCAAATCTTGTATTTATCTCCTCTTTTTTTTGCACAAGTCTTGCTTTCATCAGTAACTGATTAGACATTTCAATATCCAGTTAGATGTCCATCTTTGTCTCATCAGACACTTTCTGCTTTGTTTCCATAAGTTTATAATACCAGTAACTTCAGTTTTTCTTTTGTTTTTAACCTTAGTTGTTTTGTTACTTCTATCTTGAGTAACACCTGGTATATAATAACACAAGAACTGTTATTCAATAAGTAAATAAATTGTTCAAAAACACATTTTCAGTTAATGCCCATGCTCTCACGAATAGATTTTGAATTCATGAGACGTTAGTAGACATTTCATTCTCTATCCAGCAACAGCATTGAGATATTAAGTTGTAAGAGTTAGCAACTGCTTCTCATTTATCTGTTTAGTGAAAATATTTCAAATGTAAATAGAGGCTTCTAGTTTGTAAATCTGATGTCTAAGTGTAAGCTTGTTTGTAAAGAGAAAACTAGAAAGTCTGATCTGCTCCAAGACTACAAAAGCAACCCCAGAATAGATGGCATAAATCACACAAAAACTGTCAACCAGCTAGCATTAAGAATGGAGAGCATTTCTTGTTTCCTCGTGATCTAGCAAGTATGGTTGCATCACAGGGCTCAAAGAAATTACACAGGAGCTTTCGTTACATACTAGTTTTCTCTTATAACTCCATCTGAAATATAAACCTTAATGGAAATACAGACTACTTGTGCCTTCTGGATCTATTTTAAGCCATTCAATTCTCTCTAGAGAAAATAGAAATAATTTTAAACTTGAGTGATACCAAACAAGATTTTAACATTATTTTTATGAAGTACTGATCACCTAGATGAGCTAGAAGCTAGATACCACATGTTTCTTTCACTTACAGTTGGAGAACACCCACAAAAGGTTTCCGTATTTGGATGTTGGTTTACTGGATGTAGAATGTCAAGTAGCAAGACCTTTCAGAGAGAATATCTAAAGTGATATAACTAGGTCATTGGGGTACATCTTCAAAAGACAATTAGGTACTAACTTAGTCCCATATTTACTGAATGAGCAATCTGTAATCATTCTAATGTGGCTTTTGTTTTGTGACTTCCTGGTTTCCTCCCATTTGAGAGAGCGCTGTCTTCAACATACTTGCACCATGATATATAATATAGTCAGGAGGCCCACTTCAGAACTGAGTAGATAGTGATACCACAGGCTGTATTTCCATACATGTGAGATAAATGATATTTTTAAATAAATTTTCTGGCATCAAGTATTTTGATGTAACAAAAAATGGAATAGAACATTAAATTAAGAAGTGTAAGCTACTACTCTAAATAACTTACTTTGCCAGTTACTAGCATTCTTGACTCGGTTGAAAAACACAATAGTTTTGTTTTTTTTAATAAATAAAGTAACTTAAAGGAACTGTATATAGGGTTACAGTGTTTAACAAAAGAGAAAGATGGCATAAAGCAATTTTTGCTCCAGTCTGTGATTATTTCAGATCTTCTGAAGGCCAAGAAGCTGTCTCACTAAATTGTTTACCATATAAGCATGAGGACCTGAATTCTAGTTCAGTCTCTAGCATCCAGTTAATGCTTGGCATGACAGCATGCATTTATAATACCAGCATTTGTGACAGTGAGGAAGAAACTAGAATATCCCTGGTATGTATTGGTCAATCAAACAAATCAACTGGTAAGATGCAAATTCATTAAGAGTTCTGGTAAGATCTGAATTCAATAAGAGTCTCTGTCTCAAAAAGTAAGATTGAGATCAAACAAGGACAACAACCGAGATTGGCCTTCCAACTTCACACACATACCCATCCACATTGCCTTACAGAATCACACATATCTATACACATGCATGTACACACACACACACACACACACACACACACACACACACAAATAATTTCAATAGACAAGAAGACTGGGGAAAATTCCAAAAATAGCTTCAAATTTTAGGCATTTTTGGAAACATCTGACAGGATGTGACACAGAGTAGGTAAAGAAATCATTTCCTATGCTTCATCTAGAAGAACTGGTTGCTATGGTATTCCATAAAATGGGGTTTTGAGAAGTAAGCAAAACACTTTGGATTTATGCTTATACATTCATTGATGGCTGTGACTTCCAGTGAAGATTCTCTAGGAACAACTATTGGAAAAGAAATTAACGTGTGAAATTTGGACTAATAGAAGCAAGAAATGAGGATATTACACTATAAATTATTTTGACAAATAGTTCGTTGCCCATGATTGACTTCCTCAAAGAAAATATCAGAAATAGCTGGGAGATACTATTAAAATAGTATTAGAAGGCAGTCAGTGTGATGGGAATACAGCCCATTATACTCTATGTATAGAAAGAAAGAGATGGCTTGCTTATAGACATAAACAGTAAGCCCTAGGATACTTGGATGTCTATTTAGAACAATCAATGTTCTTGATTTAGGATAGAGAAACCATGGAATTTTATGTATACATGTAATTGGATTAATTTAGAAGACAAAAGATATGATATACAAGCTCTACTGTCTATTCAGTAATAATTTAAACTTGCATTGCTCTTACATAAAGGATATTAACATAAATGTGCAATGAATTAGTGGCATGACTAATATAATCATTTGCTCCTAAAATTAAAACAATGAAAAAATAACCAAAATATGACTTGAAGTCTATATTAGTCATGGTTCTGTAGAGTCAAAGAACTTATGGAATATCTCTGTATATTAAGAAAATTTATTGTAATGATTTACAGTCTGTAATCCAACTAACCCAAGAATGAGCAGCTGTGAATGGGAAATCCAAGAATCTGGTAGTTTCTTAGTTCCACAAGGCTAGGTGTTTAACCTGGTCTTTTGTATAAGTTGGAATTCTGAAGAAGTAGGATTCAACAGATGTGCTGGCAAGTAAATGTAAACAGGCAAAGAAGATGGTGTCTTCCTTCTTCCATTGTCTTTATATAGGCCTCTACCAAAAGGTATGGCCCAGGTTAAAGGTATATACAACCCTACCTAGATTTGGAATTTGCTCTGTCTCAAACTAGCCTTGAACTCAGACACCTGCTTGCTTCAGTCTTCTGGGATCAAAGGTGTATATTACCCTGCCTGGGGCTAAGCTTTTCATTGCCACTGTGCCTCAAGATCTGGGTCAATAGCATATGTCATCTCATGTCATGTCAATATCCAGATCTGAAGACTGTGTTTTCCAGACTCAAGTTCTGGATCACAATCGTTCCCTCCATTTCTGGACTATAGTTCATTCCAGATATAGTCAAGCTGACAATCAGGAATAGCCATAACAAAGTCTGTTAACAAATTGTGTTATCATTTCTTACTTTCTTGTTATATAATCATTCTCTATACACATAGATATTGCCTTAATAATAGACAGATATGATTCTTTTGAAGATGTCATGTTATAAATATTGTAATAGAAAATAAAGGAGATATAATGTTCAAAAGTATCCGATCTGGATATTGTACAAAGTATATCATATTTTTCTCCAAATGAATTCAGTTTTGTATCTCCAGAGAATTACTGTTGCAGGCTACATAACTTTCTGAACAGTGCAACAGGCTTCAGCATGCAGAGATATAGAAGACAACAGGCAAAAATATGAGTCAATATGAGTTTCGATGAATCTGATCAATAATCTGTTTTCACAAACAGAAAGTGCCTCTCTCCACACACCCATCTACACCTTGAGCACCATTATCTCGACACTAAGACATGGCTCATGGAGGTCTCCTCTGCAAATTACCTTTCCAAACATTCAGAAAGGTCTTCATAGGGCTCCACAGATCTCAGAGGTCACTTCAGGAGAAACTTCATGTTGTGTGCCAATAGCCTGAATTGACTCCTGGAGTAGGAACAAGCAGTGTTCACGAGCTTCTCTCGCCTGCCAGTTACTTGAGTCAAGCTTTGGCAGCATCCCCCAAAGGCTTAGAGACCTCTAAGAAAAGCTTCCCTGGCTTTTGCCAGATTTCTCACTACGTATCAGCAAGCTCCTGGATGTCAACTCATTTTGTTGTTGTTTTGTCAACTCATTTTTCTCTAAATGGTCATTGCTTGTGCCTTTTATTTTGGTAAAAAAAAAAAATCCAAGACTTGTAAGTCCTGACCGTGAATAAACTATTGGCTTCATTAGACTATTACGTAAAACACAAACTTGTATCTCTACAACACTAACATGTTTTCAAGAGCTAGGATTAAAACCCATGTTCGCTGAAAATAAACAGACACGGTACATTGTTATTTCTGACATGATGACATATTGCAAGAAGGAAATCAGAGAATTAGTATCATTTAACTCTGAGTGCTAATCAGATCTAATGCTATGCAAAAAAAAAAAAAAAAAAGAGGGGGAAAGAACAGTGTTATGTCTTCAACTGCAGCTTGGTCTTCCTTGGTGCTATAAGATTTGTTTATTCTATATAAAAGATGGTCTACTCGGCTTTGGTTTGATTTTAGAGTATGGCCATTATTTTATAGCCATTATTTCCAATCATGGTTTTTCTGGAGTATCAAGAAAAGTTCCATGGTGTTCATGAAGATCTCATAAAATGACTCTGTCCTAAACATAAACATACCCTACTTACATGGCCTTTGTTGCCTTCCTTTAGTTTTCATTCCTGCTTGAAGTGCTCTTTTTCCAGGCCTCAAGGACTTACCTATACAAAGCAGCAATGTTGCTTCTGAGAACCAAAATGAATTTGTGCAGACTTCTGGCCCCCACTGCTCCATACAATTCTTTGTCTCTTAATATAGTCGAGCTAGTCAAGCAGTTTTAACAATGAGGTTCATCTGCTGAGGTCAGAGAGAGTTAAGCTGTGCTTGTGCTTCCTGTTCTTATCCTGTGATAGTGAATTTTCTCCAGGATGGGAGTCACAGATAACTTGGGATATATTTCACTTCCAAAGACCTGCATGGCTTACAGTTCAATTCCACAGACTATGCATTTCATGGCTTATACAGTTTTATAGTTACTTACAGTGGAAAGAAATTTTTCTGTAAATTACTTTATCTTGGTTAGAAATGCAATTAAGTATATACTTAAATATAAAATTAATTTAATGTGAAAATACAATCAGATATACTGAATATAAATTGAATTTTACATATTTCCAGTTTTAAAAGCAAAGGGATGAGAAAATACTTTTGAAAATACTAAGTGAATTTGAGCTATTACAATAATTCTTTACTTAGCACAGTTATATAGTTACGATTCTTCTGAACTTTGAGCAGCCAGTATAGCAGAAGCTGCACCCATGCAAATAAATGCTTAGCCCTTTTACTGCATGCTTCTCCATTTCCATAGCACTTTCTAAATTCCTTCATTTTGTTTACTCTACGAAAGTCCATTTTAGCACTATTATATCTTATTATCTTCAGACACTTTGATTCTTTTGCAAAGAATAAGCAATCATGGGTACATCGTGGGTTGCATTAAAATGCCAGCTTTGCTATAGTCTAGCAAGTGAGTTCTCAAATTGAGGTAAATCACATGCCATTCCCAGAAAATCTCCTCCATTAAAGCACATCTAAATATATAGAAACAAAAAGTCATTAGCCAGTTAACACTAATTGTTTATTTTGATGAATGAATAATGGTGCTGTTGTGGATTCACAGAGGCCGTGTCTGTTAGCTGGGAGAGCACTGACTCATTTAGCGCCCACACTATCCTCACAGTAATACATCCACGATGCTATGCTCAACAAATGTGTATCTTGCTCTAAAAAAAATAAAAATAAAAATAAATGTATCCTTTGGAACATCTTCCAGGCAACATACAAAAACTTCCTGGAGACTGGGAAAGATATCTGATTTATCAAGGACATTAAACAATCAAACTCTAATTAGGCTAGCTTAGTAGGTGAGAATAAAAGTTAAATATAAATTTGATTGAATTGTCCACCAGATGTTTCATGGTCCTGTATGATTTTTTGCCATGTCAAAATATAGATACCCCAGCTCTCTAATAACTATGTTGTGAGCAGGAAGGCAAATCTAAATAGGTTTGTTGCTTTAAGAAGCCACTTTTCCAATACAAAACCTCTAAGCCCATCTCATTGACAAAAATTGTTTCGAAGGGAAACAAAGATGAAATTTGAAGTATTTGGTTATCCCAGGTTTCAACTTGGTAAAATTTTAGCTGTGTGAGCTGTAATAACAGGAGCATAAAAGCTCAGCATTCCTGTTAAAATAAAACCTCAGAAATTAAAATCTCCATGACCAAGAGTAATGAGACGGCTCTGAAGAGCAACTCTTGGCCAGAACTGTGTAAGAAGCAATCAGCGCGGCTCAGTCCTTTGAGAAACTTTTGATGCATCTCAGCAAATCATTTTTGGAAAGGGCTGCCATAGGTGAAACAGATGAGAAACTTCAGTTCTAGAATCCACAGAAGCACCTCCATGCAAGTCATCACCAGCTACACATTCTAAATAACCGTATTCTACAGGAACTCGGGTGGTTTCCATTTTGCTTTGTTTTTATACAAAGTGAAGATTTGTCTACAGTCATTTTCCAGAAAATAAAAAAAAAACTATAAATATTTGATAACCAGATGTAGAGGAATTTTAATCCAGCAACATAGTGCCCTGACAAAGGATCACATCTGAAGACCACCTAATTCTCTGTATCCAGCTGGAATGCAGACATATTCTGGATTAGAGTATGGTCTGGATGGAATACGGACATGCCATTAGTACACACTTTTAATCTCTAAATACGAAGGTAAGCTTCATTTGTAGAAGGAAGCAGCCATGTTTAAAAGTGACTTGTATTGAGGGAATCAGAGAAAGATTTGATGGAATGAGTAAGTGGTAGAATACTCCCAACTCACATAAGAACAGACAGAAAAGAGGGTGTAAAAGCACCTAGAAAAAAAGAAATATGGCATAATATGTGTTGTTGTTGTTGTTGGTGGTGGTGGTGTGTGTGTGTGTGTGTGTGTGTGTGTGTGTGTGTGTGTGTGGCAGTTTTGAGAAACAGACAGGTGAAGTATAACTACTGAGAGAATGAGTAGGAGCTAGAAAGATTAGAGCATATTGTTAAAATTAATATGAGGCCAGGAAGAGTAATTCAGTCAGAAGTCAACAAAAGCTGTATTAAATCAGTGAGCTTGGATGATTAGATTGTATTGAGGCTAGAAGTTTCTAGGCCTAGGACTAGGGATAGTAATAACAGATAAGAAAATGTTCTGTGCTTAGCCCAAGCCATAAATTTGCACAACTTGGGCAAGGCTCCCATCCCATCACTTCATCTGACAAAATAATACATTTATGATCAGAAAATTAAAATCATGCTAGCCCTTTATGTCCTGAGAATACTTTTATTCCTGCCCATTGTGTTAAAGTTTGTCGTTAACAACATCAACATGTTGGCAGCCAAAGTACATAACTTGAAACTGAAAATGGACCCCCAGACAAGAGTTATTAAATTAACAGGCTGGCAAACCAAGGATGAGTAAGATTTTGCGTAGAGCCTTACTAACCTAAGACAAAGTGCATTGCTTTTGATAATGCATATTCCATGACATTATCAAAAGGAATAATAAGGAATAATAGTAAGGAAGGCATTCTTGTCAGAATG
Organism: Rhabdomys pumilio; assembly: GCA_030674055.1. NCBI lineage: Eukaryota > Metazoa > Chordata > Mammalia > Rodentia > Muridae > Rhabdomys > Rhabdomys pumilio. The sequence goes on from JANHMN010000010.1 coordinate 20,329,509, forward strand.
ACCTAAGACAGGCTCAGTCTTGTTTATGAAATGAAAAAGGGGAGAGGCAGAGAGCTTTGGGGGCTGCTTGGCAAGAATCTGACATGGGCCAAGGACAAGGAAATAGACTGCTTGTCAGGAATATGACATTGGCCAAGGACAAGGAAGTAGGCTTCAGGCAGGAATCTGACAATAGGATAGAACAAAGAAATAATTTTAGGCAGAAATCTAAATCTTAGGCTAGAACAAAGAAGTAATTTTAGGCAGAAATCTAAATATTAGGCTAGAACAAAAAAAAGCAATTTAACACAGGAATCTAAATTTTAAGCTAGAACAAGGAAGTAGGCTTCAGACATAAATAAAAAGGACTTCGGGCTAGGACAGGGAAGTAGGCTCAGATACTTTGGTCATCCAGATAAGCCCTTAAAAACAGTGATCACAGGAGTGTTCAGGGAACTTTGTTTATTGCCTTGCTTGTTCTTTGACTATTTGTGTTTATTGTCTTGCTTGTTCCTTGACTATTTGCATCTATTGTATTGTTAGTTTTTCAACATAGAACTGGCCTTAATACTTGCATGTAATTAAAATAGTATAAAAGCAAAAAAGAGGATGAGGAATGTGATAGGGGTTTTCTAGGGAGGGGAAATGGGGAAAGGAGATGACATCTGAAATGTAAATAAATAAAATATGCAATAAAAATAAAAAATAAAATAAAATTAGAAATTAGTTTAAGATATGCTAGGGTATGACAAAAATCTATTCTTTATAAATGTTAAATAGCTCGATAAATCTATCAGCATGTTTTTAGACTTCATCTCACACTATAGTACAGACTGACCTCAAACTTGCTACATAATTCAATTTGTTCTTAAATTCACTATTATGCTTCTTCCTGAAAAGAGCTAACATTACAATGATGTGTGACAATTCTACCATCTATCAACATGGTTTAAATAAATATTTTTCAGTATCAGGAATATTTAAGAATTCTAACAATAGGTATCTAAAATTAGGCAGAGAAAATTATATATTCACTTCACGAACATAATACTGGGTTTGAATATAATTCACCAAATTAAATCTGGAAGAATTTTAATGAGATAGAATTTTTTAAATTTCATTTTCAAGAAAATCTGTAATAAGAAAAAATATTTAGTTTATTATTCACATACAAACAGTTGTATATTTGAATATGAAAATGCAAAGTATCTGTAGAATGTTTATGAAACTCAAGTTAATTCCCATAGTTTATCCTGAACAACTACAGAGTCTGACCCATCAGATCTCTCTGAAAGCGGGGGGTGAGACGTGCTAGATAATTCATTCTAGAACCCAGATAAATGTCATTGTTCTATCTTTCTGTAACTTTTCTTCTCCATCTTAGAAGAGCAGGTCAGCTCAATTACTAGACATTTAACAAAAGATACATGGGCCTATGAACATCAGGTAATTATAAACTTCTATGGAGCTATAACCAGAACATAGAGACAAAATTCTGTAATCTGAACACAAAGACCTTCACCTGGAGTTCCAAGTAACCAATAGCAAGGCAATGTCCCAGAAGAAAAAAGATTTTTGACCCTGGAAAAACAAACTAAGAATAAACATCTATAGCTACTAGCATTAAAGATTTCCCAATAAGAAAATCTGCTTGTTACACAGCCATACTATATTGTAGTTACCAAATAGAAAGTTTCAGACAGAACAAATTTCCTGCAAGGTATTTCCCTCTGGAGATGGCCAGTATAGGATCTTTAGAAACTCAGGGAAGGTTTCTAAAAAAGATACACTAAGAAAAAAAAAAAAGAAAGAAAATATAAAGAAATAGGCTTAAAATATAACCAATTAATACAAATTTTAAATCAATAAAATAATATTAGGACTATGTGAAAACACACAAAAAATCAAACAAACAAACAAAAAAGAAGAAAAAAAAGAAAAATGAAGAAAAAAGCTATTAGAAACCGACACTATTATACTAGAATTCTTTAAAAAAAAATCTCAGAGAAGGGCTGGAAGATAATGTCAAACTAACACCCTAGAAAACAGAATGTAAAGGAGGAGATATGAAAAATATGAAAGATTTTGTTGTCTTAGTCACAGAATAACTAATTGGACAGGATATTCTGGCTTGAGTGTAGGTTAGTGATATAATCTAGCATGGACAGGGCAGTGAATTTCATCCCCAGCGCTGCCATATTTTGATTTAGTTTTAAAATTAAGTATTGGGCAAAGACATAAACATACACATCACCAAAAACACATACATGGAAAAAGAATACAAAAAAAATCATCATTTTATGTTAGTAGGAAGAGTAACTAAAACAAAAATGAGTTAGCACTGTGTACAGGTAAGAGTAGTGGATCCAAAACACAACACTAAACAATGGCGAAAACTATGAGGGAACAGCAGCCACCATTACTCAGTGCTGCTCGAGATATGGAATCAGGCAACTTGGGAAGCCATTTCCATTTCATACAAAAGAAGGCACACTCTTACAATATGATCCAGCAATTATGAGCTTTGGGACAAACCAAGATGAGATGATAACTATATCTCCACAGGAGCTTGTAAATGAATGTCTAGAACAGATTTATTCATAGTTCCCCAAACTAGGAGGCAATAAATGTCTCCTTTCACAGGTGAATAGATAAATCAATTGCATCCTCTCTAGATAATAGAATACCAATCAATGCTTAATAGAAATAATTCATTGTTATAAAAAGAAAAGAAACTCTTAGGTGCACACTGGCCAATTGAAAAAGCCAATTCAAAAATCTATATGGTTCCAACAATATTGCATTCTGGCAAAAGTAGAACTTCTAGAGGTCACAAAATATCAGCAGATACCAGGGACGTGGTATAGACAATGAAAAAACAAATCACCTTTGGATATTTGTGGCAGTGAAATTATTCTGGATGTCATTAGGTCAGTAAATACCATGCATAACAGATTTGACAAAAGTTACAGAATAAGGAACATGAAGTGAGCCCATCTGAGAACTGTAACAGGGTGTAACAAAAGGAGAGCTGTGAAATATGCTGTACAGAGTTTTACAAGTTAGAGAGTAAGGAAAACACAGAAAGAAGAACACATGAGGAAGCTGTGTTTTCTACTCAATTTGTCTGTGAACCAAGAACTTCTCTAAAGTCTGGTCAACTTTAGAGACTTCTTCCAGCAGAAGATTGTACACACTGTAAGAACATAGAAGCAGCACATTTCAGTAATAAACATTTATATTGAGTTTTAACCTGGGCCATCAATTGGCTTTGTTTTAGTTAGACAGTCATAAAAATATAATACTTAGGATACCTAGCATATTTGAATATATGGATTTCAATTTTTCCTTCAAAGGTTCACTGAGCAATACATAATGCTTAAATAAACACAAGTGACCATGGATTAATATAAAGACAATTAGTTTAACACATTCTGTGGATTAGTTCCTTTGTAAAAAATTCTATAATCATGATTTTGAAGATGCTAAAATTGGTATATTGTCAGCAACATTTTTTTTTCTCAATCAGTTTCTAAAAAGCACATGTCTTAAAATTAAACCACCTCAATTACTTAGGAGTTTTCATATTAAATGTTCCAAACTGAGAAGTTGGAGAAAAATATATGAACATAATAGCTGTGTGTGTGTATATATACATACAAACATGTTAACACATTCTACTTCAAATGACACAATCTAAACTCAAACTATTGTGCGAAAAGTAAACGTGGGATTTGTGGAGTTTAATTGGCCAAAGTGGTATAATTTGCATGTTGCACTAGATCTCTGTCCGTTTTCTTTCTTTAGATTCCTGTCTTATTGCTTGCCTGCTTTCTCCCTATATCTTGTCCTTTTTATCCCCACAATCTTTTAAAATCTTGTTTTCCTCTTGTATTGATTATTGCAAGTAATGGGAGATATGTCTGGAGTACAGATGAACTCAAACTCCACTCACCGGAGGAAGAAGAGAGAGTTTACTTTCCAAATATTTGTTATAGCAGAACATAGTCAGGTACCAGCACTCATAACTCTCTTGTTTCTATTGGAAGTGACCCTAGGTCAGATTGTAGATTATTAATTTTATATTAAAAATAAAAGTTTCCAGATGTAGAGATGGCTCAGTGGTGAAGAGCACATACTCTTCCAAAGCAGCACAATTCAGTTCTGAGAACCCTACATGGCTCACAAGCATCTGTAAACAATTATAACTCTAGGAAAATATGACAAGCTCTTCTGGTTTCCATGGCCTGCATTTATGTGCTTATACACACTCATGGACACTGAAACATACACACACACACATACACACACACACACACACACACACACACACACACAAATATAACTGTATCTTTATAAAATGTTTCCAATATAATATAAATAATAGTATCTTTCCATTTCTGAAATGAAACCTAAAGTGAAATATTAAAGTTTTAAACTCCATTTTATGAGTAATTTTCTATCATAACTAGGTATTTTGGAGATGTAAGAACTTCAAGTTAATAATTTCTTTTGTTCCGCATTGACAATTGAAAGATCAACACTATAGAAAATACTAAGATTTTAACCAAACTCTTACTGTCTTTAGAATAGCTATTTTCTAGCATTCCCTGGAGTCTATTCTTTCATAGATGTATTGATCACGTTATCCTATTCCTGATAGTGTCTGCCCTGCTGAATTAGGTCTCATTCAACAAAGCAAGAGTAGTTGTTAGGTATAATTAATGCAAAATGCACTGATTTCCTAGAAACTCAAAGGGCAATGTTCTTTTAAGTATCTCTCACAACTTTGTTGACACAGGAAATCAACCTGGGGTGGGGGTGGCTAGGTGCCAGTTCACACTCCTGTTTTAACAATCAGGAGGATAAGCTTTCTCTACAGCATCTCAGGATCTAGCTATGTTATCTGCTTACAGATATCAATCTTATCCTGGTTTGCTTTCTGATACTGTTATTATATGGTCAAAAATAATTTGGGGATGAAAAGGTTTGTTTGACTTACATGACTATAAAGTTCATCATTGTCAGAAGCTAGGGAAGGAGCTTGAGGCAGGAACTGGAGGCAAGAACATAAGCAGAAGTCACAGAGAAATGCTACCTAATAGCTTCCTCCCCAGCTCATGTTCAACTACCCTTCTTACACAGGCATGGCCCATCTGCACAGGGATGGAAACACCCATAGTGAAATGGGCCTTCTTCTCTCAATTAGCAATCAAAATTATGTCCCCATGACCACATGAAGGAGGGTAATTCTACAATTGAGGTTCTTTCTTCCCAAGTATGTCAAGTTGATATCGAAGATTAACCATCACAAATAATCTTATCTACATTATGATTTTTATTTTTTTTTCTGATTTTTCTAAAATGCGCTAACTACTGACCACTTTACACTTATTTCGATATCTACCTTCCCAATAGAAGGGGATGGGAAATTTCTAGAAAGCTAATATCCCTCTCATATACTGTATTCTGCAGTGGTTTATCTATAATAGTCAAGCGGAAATACTGAATAAAAATACGGAGCCTGTACAGAGATACTGCCTAATCACATTCTGGCCATTCATAATAGGAATCAACTTCAATAACTCTTGTGTCGGATGTCATAAACATGTAAAACAAATGTTTTCTAATATAATTGATTTGTTTTTCTTTAAAAACTTTACATTGACTTTGCTCTGTGTGGTCTCTAAAGGTTTAATTAATTTCCACAGACCCAGTTTTCACTGCTGAATGCAGTCTATGTTCAGGTGTCCCAATTTGACTTGATGAAGATTGTAGCTATCTTTTTTGTTTGTTTACTTTTTCACCTGTTCTGGCTTTCATAGCAATTTTAACCTAAAGCCATTGTTTATCTGTCATCATTCAGTCCATTTAGGCTTTTAATTTTTTTTTTTACAAAGACAACTTTTAATTGGGCCTGGCTTACAGGTTTAGAAGTTCAGTACATTATCCTCAAGGCAGGAACATGGCAACATCCAGACAAGCATGGTGCAGGAACATGGAAACATCCAGGCAGAATGGGCTGAGAGTTCTACATCTTCTTCTGAAGGCTGCTAGCAGAATAATAGCTTTCAGGCAACTAGGATGAGTCTTAAAACCCACATCCACAATAACACACCTACTCCAACACATACACCTTCTAATTGTGCAACTCCCTGAACAGAGCATAATAAAAACCATTACATTACAGTCCCTGGCCCCCATAGGCTTGTCCAAACATATGTCTATGGGAGTCTATGGGAGCCATAATTAAACATAGCATAATGCAAAATATATTTAGTCCAACTTCAAATGTCCCCATAGTCTATATCAGTGTTAAACTGCTATAGTCTCTACAGTGTTAAAATCCCATGGCTCCAACTGCATATGTAGTAGAGAATTACCTTATCTGGCATCAATGGGAGGGGAGCCCCTTGGCATTGTGGAGGCTAGATGAGCCAACAGAGGGGAATGCTAGGGCACTGGGGTGGGAGTGGGTGAGTGGGTGGGTGAGTAAGGGAGCACCCTCACAAAAACAGGGGAGAGGGGAGTGGATGGGGGGTTGAGGAGGGGAAACTGGGAAGGAGGATAACATTTGAAATGTAAATAAATAAAATAATATTCCCCTATGCATATTGTTCTGGTGGTTTTCTGACCAAAGAAATAAATAGTAAAATAAAATATCATTTGCTTTCTGTTAAGAATACAGTAAATGATTACAAAACAGAGAACATGTGAATGAGGTATCTACATTATTTGTAAAGAGTATGCAAATGGTATAAGGAAAATTAGACAATCAGCAGTTGGCTATATTGAGGGGTTGTTTAATTGTATTAAATACTAGCTATTGATTATCCAAGGTATTTCTATTTTACTTTTTTCCATAATTTATGGGTTTTGTTTTTCTAAATGCTATATTAACAGTGACATTAATAAACATTAATATCTCTTTAAAAGGATGCCAAGCATGTGTTTAGAATAAGACTTTTCTGTTTTTCTATTTTTCCTAAATTTATGGTTTTCTTTTCTCTAAACGTTGCATTCACAGTGATAGACATTAACATCTCTTCAAAAGAATTCCAAATATGAGCTTAGAATTTGTTACTATCAGTGATTATCAGCCACTATCGATATAAATATCAATTCTTGAAAAAGTACTTTAAATATAATGACATCACATTAAATATACTGCTGTCCTAAAACATAGATTTTCAGGGAATACACAGGAAGAAAATGTACGGACAACATTTTCTGAAAAAGTGTAATGGATGAGTTCAAACTGTTAATGCCAGTAGTTAGAACTATTTCTTTGAACTTAGAATGTTTTCCATTAGATTATTTACACAATGCATTATTCAGCCCCTCAACTTGATCCATTATACCTCTTATTGTTTCTGGATGTTATTATATGAAGTACTTACTCTAGTGACTATTTAAAATTCAGTAGAATTTTCACCCCCAAATTTATCCTTTTCCATTTTTGTGTTTCCCTACACTGATGGGGATACGCTTAATATTATATATTAAATCTATTCTTGTATCATGAATCAGTTCTCTCTTACAGTTTAAGCTATTTGAGTATGGCTGCTTTGTTAGGCAGGGTTTTTTTTCCCCAAGCTTCCTTTTTCAGTTGCTTTCCAAAGGTGTAAAAATAATCCTGTCACAACAGAGAAGAGGAGCTTATAAAGATGCTTTAAAAACCTTATCACCAGGAAACAGTGCACAGTGCATTGTATAATATAGTGTCTTAAAATACTTCTGCTTACCTCCTCATTGATGCTGCTTCAATATTTACATAACACTGTTAACTAATTTTTCATTATGTAGGTTATTTATCCTTTCTCTTGGAGACTGTCTTCCTAGCACATTAACTATTGTTGAATTGAGCCATTGTTTTTATTCCTACCCAGTGTTAACTGCAGCAAGTCTCTTCTCAGTTCTGTGGTTGCAGATTTGTGTTTACTGCTCCTTGGGGTAGGAAGTGTGGAGAAGGAGGAGATATGTGTCAGGCCAGTCTTGGCTAGCCATCAAGGCAGGTTGTTTATGTTTTCGGGATGGGTTATTTCAGAACCATGAAGAAAAAAAGAAAAAAAAAGAAAGAAAGAAAATAAAGGAGCTGTTTTGGTTCAGGGAAATTGTTGTCCTGGGAGCAAGAAGGGAGAGTGGAAACTAATATTTTAGAAACTACTTCAGCAGAAAGACATTTTTAGTGCAAGAGTTCTCAGAGACTTGGGAAAATTATTTGAAGCATTAAATATTTTTTCAGGACTTTCTGTGTTGAATACATTTTTAAACCCTCGGCTAGATGCTTCTGTTAATACTTCATGTTGAGAAGTTGATTTAAAACAGAACAAAAAATAATATCATATATCCGAATGGATGGGGGAAAATGAAGGCAGGCAACACACTTGGCCTAGTATCAACCTGAAGGTCAACCCAGACAGACAGGATCTTTGAATTCCCTCTTTAACACTTCAACACTCTGCTCAGGCCAGGTTCCCATTAATCTCCTATGTGTCTTACCATTATAGCACACAGCTTCCGGCCACATCACCTACCTCTCCACAGAGTTGTTTACCCTATCCACAAGTCACCTCATCATGCAGTAACTAATAATGTCTTGGATCACACACTCACCCCAATCCCCAAGGGTCTTAAATGCACTGCTTCTCAAGTGCATTTCTTCTTCGAGATCTAGAGAAATAAGATTCCGAGATCATTTCCATGCTACATCTTTACATATGGTTTCAAGGTAGATAATCACAGTTATGAAGTTCCTGAACTGCTTGAGATTGATGAAGGAAAAAACATCCTGGCTAAGGTTGTTTTTCCTGTGGAAGAAACAGAGAAGCTCTAAAACTTTAGAGGTACCATAAAGCTGTATGCTTTTCTTTATGTACTCAAACTGAATATATATATATATATATATATATATATATATATATATATACATTCTATATGCCACGTACTATTTTTTCTCACCAAGTAAAACTATAAGATCAAAGTCATTCTGTCAAAGAAATGCAGTGATTCTTTGAAAATGAAACTCATACTATAATTTAATGAGAAATTTAGATTTTATTTAAAAGTGCCTAAATAGCTAAGTACTAGTTACGTGATCCCTAAAACTTGTAACACTAGAAGGACAAAATCTTTACATGTTTCTCATTTTATTCACTAAATATATTGAAAATTGAATTTGAACTAAGACTTTTACCAAGAACTTGACTTTTTTTTTAAAGTTCTGAAATGACACTGAGAGTTGAGTTTTACCGTGCACTAGTCCAGGGGCAGAAGTATCTGCACAGAAAGCAGATGACTTCCCAGACAGTTCAACCCATAATTGAGTCCAGAATCAGTTCCAAACCAGTTTCAGTAGTCTTCCGCTGTTTAATGCTGCAAGTCTCCCTTTGGAACTTTAATCATATAAGATACCCACCATTATCCCACAATTATCTTTGTATTTAACCCTGCAAAAATTGCTGAGTGCAAAACATTGTCCTCTGCTAAGCTGTGTGACCTTGGACAGGGTTAGGTTAAGGTTTGAACTCTGGAAATAGAGCTGATTAATAATAGAAATCAAAATAGAGGATGGAAAGTATATGAAACAAAAAGGATGTATATTTCAGGCTGTTTTCAGGAGAAATGTTTTCAGATGATTTATAACAGCTATTTCTCAAATTATTTATTATAATAAAAAATACTTGCTGGTATTTAGTAACCATCTTTAAGGATGTTTTAAAGCAATTTGAGGGGAGGGGCATGATTTAAAACTCTATGTTCAAATGTCTGCATAGTGTAGAGGACACATGCATTAAATGTATTTAATGAATTTCAAGTTTAAAACGGAGCATTTTCTTCTTTGCTGATTTTTATTTCTCCTACAACACAAACGTGAATACACTAATGTGGTGTTTTCTTAAAAATCTAGATAAAGTTAATATGTTGGTGGTTTAGATTCTTCTGTCTACAATGCAAAAGAACTTGTTATAAGCCAAATTGAAAAGAGGCTGCAGACAAAGTTCTATGAATAGTAGTACATACTATGCTGTGTCTGATAAGTGGTGAATAATAATGTGAGTTGTTTGACCCCTCAACTCAAGAAAAATATTTAGAAAGTTTATGAGACTTCATAAAAGTCTCAGTCCCTTAGATACAATCGTAACTGTAGAAGTCTGAATCTTCCATTGGGGGGAAGATGAATCCTGGAATCAACAAATTCTGTGATAACTTGAGAAAAAAAAAAACATAAATGAACATGTCTGTGGCTTAAAATTAAGAAACATTCCAAAGATTTATTGATTTCTTCAGAGAGAAAATCCTGCAGCCGTTACAAAGTCATAGTGCTGTTACCACTGCATTCCCAGATTTCCATCTCTTACCTGGAGAATTAAGTAGTGTGTAGGAGACTGAATCCCACCAGACGGTGGTGGCGCACGCCTTTAATCCCAGCACTTGGGAGGCAGAGGCAGGCGGATTTCTGAGTTCGAGGCCAGCCTGGTCTACCAAGTGAGTTCCAGGACAGCCAGGACTACACAGAGAAACCCTGTCTGGAAAAGCAAAAACAAACAAACAAAAAAACAAACAAACAAAAAAAGGAGACTGAATCCCCCTTCACAATGACTTCATTTTTCTTAGTCTCCTGGGTACTCCTGCATGAATTATATCAGTTTCTTAACTTTATGATTATATATAAGTAATACCTTTAACCTATTGGGAGAACATAGCTCTATTTGATCAGATAGCAAATAGAATACAGTTCTATTTATTATAACAGAAATCTTGATTATTGTAAAAAATTAAACTATTAAAAATACTTAAAGATGTTTCAAAATATAATGTATCTAATCTTTAGGATACCAAAAATTCTGATTATTTAATAGAGAATATAAGAGGTTTTTTTTCTAGGAAATAAAGCAAAGAATTAAAAAAAATATATGTTCTGAGCTTGGTGCAGTGACAGTATCATTGTCAATGAGGGCTATCTAAGGCATGATTATTGCTAACTGAAAAATGATGTTCTGCAATCATTTTTAATTGAAATTGCAGCTTTTAGTGGGAAAGATCTATCTGTCTATCATTTGTTTCTTTCTCTCCCTCTCTCTATTCCTCTATCTTATATACTAATTATTTCTACATAGATAGAGTAATAAGGAATGATATTAATACACATTTTATAGCCACTGCATCATTGAACCATGAAAGAAACAAAAAATACTTGATTTAGTCTTTAAGGAAGAACATGAACAAAAGAAACAAGATTGAATATTTAATAAAGAATGGGGAATACAAAAGTGCTGTTTAAAAGTCAGTAGCAAAAAAATGCTGTGAGGCTCACCAAAAAAAGTGAAAGATAAGGAAACAGAATTTTGAAGTTCTATTCATTGAAAATAAACATAAGTCTTCAAAGTAACATTTTCAAAACAAAAGACAAAGACAAATTCACACCATTCAACTATTATTGCATTTCTAACTTCTCTGTCAAAGATTGGAATAATAATGTAGGTGAAAAGAAATTGCAGCCCAAGAAATGTGACATTATAAAGAAAGCAATTCTTCCTTAACATGATTTTATATTTTTTTCTGATGAATTATACTCCATGTTATAAGGATAATTTTTAAATAAAATTTCAGATTCAATGAACAAATTCTTCAAGAATTGTACATAGCTAAAATTATACTAAAGTACTAGAAAGGGGAAAAATATTATAATATGATATTTAACTAAGAGTCAAGCGATTCTATAGTTGACTATATAGAAATAAATTCTATTCTTAAAACTTAGTATGAAATTTAATTAAAATATTGGTTGATTTTATTAAAAGTTCTAGAATTTATTACAATACGGCTTATAAACTATAAACAACAAATTATCATTTTTTAATTAACCCAGTTCTGTATACACAAATATCTTTTGTCAATCCACTGTTGACCAATAGTTTTAGCTTATTGCCAAGAAAAATAGTTTCTAGTCACACACTTCAAATTACAAAAATTATTGCATATAATATTTGATAATATATACATGAAAAATAAAGCGATGATTAAATCCTATAGATTGCAAATTATTTTAATTGTCACACTAAAAAATTGTATGTTACCTTATAATTCAGAAAGCTACTTCTGATAAAACAGGATTTTATCCTGGGTCCAGTTCCAGTGAAATTTATCTAGGAAAAATACTGCATAAGATTTGATTGGCTTGAGGAAGGCAGATTGATGACTAATGATCTGAGACAATACCTCATAACTCAAATACAGAGATGGTAGTTAACCAAAGCTCTAGCAGTTGTTTCAAAGTCACCCTTCATGTTTGTGCTGGGACTACATCAGGGCTTCCTCATCAATGCTGCAGACTGTCAGGAAACCATATAGGCTTGTTCTTGGAGACAAAGGGCTCTCTATCAAACGCATTAAAATGACCCTACTGAAGCTTCCTTTAGTTCTATGAAGACACGGCACATTCTTCAGGAAATATGAAATTCCTACTCAGGGCATGCATCTGAATCACTAGACTCAAGGTCTTAATTGATGTGAGGAAGATCTAGAATGAAGCTTCAGATTTTGGATCTAAGAATTTAGTGTCATTCCAAGCTCCCTTGATCGGAAATGAAAATAATAATGTATGTGCAAGTTCTTCATAATCAAAGGACATCAGTAGATTCAAATGGGAAAGAAAAGATTATGGGATTGGCACATATTTCAACATATCAACACTTAATGTCAAAATATAGCGGATGTAGCTTCAGAGGACAACAGTTTAAAGGAACATGTGAGTGGATGTAACCTAAGAATAGTTAGGTATATGCTGCTTTGATGAAAGCACAACCATATCTGTCACCTTCAACACATTGAGCCAAAACATATTTTGCTTCATTGTTTAAACAACCTTTAAAGTTTCTTTCATTCCTTCTACTCTGGCTTTAAATCTGTAGGATGGTTTCAGTCAAAGGTTACAGTACTCTACAGAGGTTCATCACCTGGTCTGCAGAACTCTTTTTCATGTTCTTTTGATTGCAGAGACTTGAAGTGCAGGGTGGGGCGGGGGTTGGGGAAAGATACCCAGGGGATACCCAAACTTCTGAGAGGAGAAGAGGAGTGGGGACAGGGGAAGGATTGTGAGAGGGGGTGACGTGGAATAGGGTAGTAAGCAGGATGTAAAGTGAATAAGTAAAAAAGATAAAATGTTTTTTTTAAAGCCACTTCATAAAGTTTGGTTCACTACTTAATTACATTTTGTTAGAGACTGAAATGTCTTATTTTTCATAGTTATCTTTATCAAGCTTTACCTGTTGGCTCTCCAGATACATGGAGATAGTCTTGAATCTAATTTGAACTCTCAGGCCAGCAGCCAGAAAACATAATGAAGAAGTTATTAAAAGAAGGCATGCTCAGCAAGTATTTGAAGATGATAAATTAGAACTCGAAGAAACTATGTTTATGGACATGGATATAACAATTGTCTGTGCCAGAATTGGTGACTGAGTGAAACAGAAGGGTTACATTTAATGAGGGAGTGATTTCAAAGCGGAAAAATCAGAGGTTCAGGATAGACCTTAAAGAATGCCTGTAACTGAATTTGGGGGCCCATGCGACCCTCCTATATCTCAGCTCTCACATCTCACAGAGCTCAGTCAGCTCCCACTGATCTTCATTATTTTCTGACTCTACAACAGCTCCTCCACACCGAGCTCTCTTACTCAGGTCGTTTCCACCACCACGGAAGCCTTTAGGTTTTTGTTCTCATTTTCTTTGTCATTTTAGAGGGAAAAGGGTGAAATAACAGTAAGACTACTCGAAAGACTCATAGAAATCGTGCTATTATCTATCTACCTACAGTTACTTATAATGCATATTAAGTATCCAAATTACTTGTGATATATGTGTGTATGTATACCTATGCATATTTATTTTAAATAAAATTTCCACATAACCTTAAAATCAGACACGAGAAGCTCCGTTTTGATTTGTTGGTCAAGGTTGTTCAAAAGACTCTGAAAACATTGTTGATTTTTTTCTTTTGCGTTTGTTTTCTCCCCAGAGGTTGAAAGTAAGTACCTACTGCTAACAATGAAGTTTTGACACAGGACCCAGAGGACCTCAGGCGAATCTGACATAAAAGCCTCCTCCCTGAGCACTAGTTTCCTCAAGTGGGAAGAATAAACCAATACCTTCACCCAGCTATGACACCTGTGAGTCACAAAAGTAATTAGGGGGGCCTGATAACACTAAGGCTACAATAGTGGCACACATACCTTCACAGTAGTCAACAGCTCTCTAATTGGACCATGACTGATACTAGAAGCCTAACCAACTGAACATGGAGAAGTCATGGATCTTGAAGCAGACCTACACCCTTCCCCCAATTTATTAAACCAGCACAGTCCTTAACTACACTCTCAATATTTGTCTTATATCCACAGGTAAGTTGATCCCTCACTGGTCATCAAGGAGACTTCTCTTTGCAACAGACAAGTTCACTATAGAACATCACGATTGAAAGAACTGTAGAGAATAAGAGGTAATGCTCGGCCAAGGTCATACTTGATCTAGCCCCAGCTGATACACCTACACCCCAATTCCTGCACATAAAACTCCAATATCACAGCAAAAGATTGAGTGGAAGTATCTTAAAAGCCAGAGAAATAGGAAGTTGGCTATGAGATCATATCTCTCAAAAATGTCAGAGAACCTATACTCTTGAAGTCTCATCAACATGGCTGCCTAAGCAAAGAGTGGACACTGATGACACCACAAGGCCTCAACCCTAGACAAAAAAAAAAATTACAGGCAAACAATTAATTCAAAGAGCAAGAGAATACACGAGACAACAAAAATTAAAGACATAAAGACTATGAATTGAAGAGAAAACAAGAGAGTATATGGGAGTTACTGGTGAGAAAAAAAAGGAAAAAAAGGAAAGGGAGATGATGTAACTATATTACAATTTCAAAACTGAAAATTAATAAACTGTAGAAGTAAATTTTAAAAATATAAATTAACAGGAAAAGAAATAGTAAGTTCTTCGTCTTTGCTCTATTACCTATTTTTGCTGATCCTTCTGGTCATTCTCAAATGTACATAGAGGTAGAAGGATACAGCACTATGCATGTACAGTGCACACAGAAAAACATCCAAAGAAGAATAAAACAACCGCAACAACAACAAACAAAACCCTTAAACTAAAATCATTAGCTCCTAACAGCAGGTTTTAGACCTGTAACACACCTAACACAGTACACAGGGTACACACAACTCTGTGCACCTTCAGTTAGCACTAAACTTTCATTTGTCCTCAAAACCATAGTTCATTGTCTCTTCCTTCTGGGCTCTTTCATTTTCTTAACCTTTCTTTAGATGGGAGAATCTGGGAAGTTGCCTTATCAGCTAGCACAGTATCTTCAAACCCCCTTTGTTCATAAATGAAACATTGCACTTCATTGCTCAGCAGATACATACTTTGAAGGAATCCCAATTCCTATTCCAATGAATCAGTGTTTCTCTTTCAACATTTTCTGTTTCCTTTGCTGTCAGTTACTGCGGTGGTTTGAATATGATTGTCCCAAGAGAAGTGGCAACTTTAGGAAGTGTGATCTTGTTGGAATAGGTGTGGCCTCATTGGAGAAAGTGCTTCATGTAACTGTGTAGGCAGGATTTGAGGTCTCCTAGTGCTCAAGCTCCACCCAGTACAGAAGAGACCCTTCCCCCGGCTGCCTCCTCCTAGATGCCTTCAGATCAAGATGTGGAACTCTCATCGCTTCCAGTACCATGTTTTCCTAGACACTACTATGCTTCCCACCAGGATGAGTGCAAGTTGGCCACAATTAAATGTTATTCTTTATAAGTGTTCCTTTGGTCATGGTGTCTCTTCACAGCAACAAAACCCAAACTAAGACAGTTACTGATAAACACTGCATGGTGTTGGTAGGCAGGAAGATCAATAGAATAGAATTGAAGACACAGAAATGAACCCCCACATCTATGGTCACTTGACCTTTAACAAAGAAGCTAAAACCATCCAGTGGAAAAAGGAGAGCATTTTCAACAAATAGTGCTGGTTCAACTGGAGGTCAGCATATAGAAGAACACTAATTGATCCATTCTTATCTCCTTGTACAAAACTCAAGTCCAAGTGGATAAAGGACCTTCACATAAAACCAGATTCAATGAAACTAATAGAACAGATGGTGGGGAAGACCCTTGAATACTTGGACACTGGGGAAAAGTTCCTGAACAGAACACCAATGGCTTATGCTCTCAGATCAAGAACTGACAAATGAGACCTCATAAAATTACAAAGCTTCTGTAAGGCAAAGGACACTGTCAATAGGACAAAATGACAACCAACAGATTGGGAAAAGATCTTTACCAATCCCACATCAGATAGAGGGCTAATATCCAATATATACAAAGAACTCAAGAAATTAGACACCAGAGAACCAAATAACCCTATTAAAAACTAGGGTACAGAGCTAAACAAAGAATTCTCATGAGGAAACTCGAATGGCCAAGAAAAACCTAAAGAAATGTTCAACATCCTTAATCATCAAGGAAATGCAAATCAAAACAACCCTGAGATTCCACCTCACAGCAGTCAGAATGGCTAAGATCAAAAACCCAAGTGACAGCTGATGCTGGCGAGGATGTAGAGAAAGAGGAACACTCCTCCATTGTTGGTGGAGTTGCAAGCTGGTACAACCACTCTGAAAATCAATCTGGCAGTTCCTCAGAAAATTGGACATAGTATTACCTGAAGACCCAGCTATACCACTCCTGGGCACATATTCAGAAGATGCTCCAACATATAACAAGGATACATGCTCCATTATGTTCATATCATTCTTACTTACAATAGCCAGAAGCTGGAAAGAACCCAAATGTCCTTCAACAGAGGAATGGATACAGAAAATGTGGTAATTTACACAATGGAGTATTACTCAGCTATTAAAATCAATGAATTCATGAAATTCTTAAGCAAATGGATGGAACTAGAAAATATCATTCTGAGATAGGTAACCCAAAGAACAAAAAGAACACACATGGTATTCACTCACTGATGATTGGACATTAGCTCAGATGTTCCTAATACCCAAGATATAACTCACAGACCACATGAAGCTCATGAAGAAGGAAGACCAAGTGTAGAGGCTTTGATCCTTCTTAGGAGTAACAAAATACTCAAGGGAGCATATATGGGGACAAAGCGTGGGACAGAAACTGAAGGAGGGGCCGTCTGGAGACCGTCCCACCTGGGTATTCATCCCACGTGCAGTCACCGAAGGCAGACGCTGATGTGGATGTCAGGAAGTGCATGCTGACAGGAGCCTGATAGAGTTTTCTCCTCAGAGGTCTGCCAGAGTCTGACATATTCAGAGGCGGATGCTCACAGTTAACCATTGAACTGATCAAGTGGTTCCCAATGGAGGAGTTAGAGAGCAGGAGGTGAAGGAGCAGAAATGGTGGCAGATCCATGAGGAGAGCAACAATACCAACCAACCAGAGCTCCCAGGGTCTAAACCACCAGCCTGGGGGCACATAGGGAGGGACCCATGGCTACAGCTGTATACGTAGGGGAGGATAACCTTGTCAGGTATAGGTGGGAGAAGAGATCCTTGGTCCCATTAAGGCTGGACGCCATATGTGGGGGAATTTGAGGGTAAATAAAATAAGAAAAATAATATATGATTTTTAAAAAAGGGCAATTGTTATTGTGTGGTGGTACATGTCTCCAGTTCCAGAGCTCTGGTAGATTAATGAAGATGGTCATAAATTTGAGATCACCCTGGGCTCTGCTAAGTTTCAGTCCAGACTACTCTAGATCAACACGCTGTCTTAAGAAACAGATTAAAAGGCTATAGGAGATGTAATAAGGCTAGCCTTGTCTTTAAAAACGATGCTTTATCAGAATTGGAAGTTGGTCATACAGGCCAAAGCTAACTGTCCGACTTGTCACTCTCTGCTTCTGTGGAGTCGACTTCTGCCCTCTCTAGGAAGGGTAACTTGACTGGTCAAGACCTCAATAAATCTTAGGTAGTTCAGGGAGACAAAGAACTCCACTAGCAGTGGGAAGGGTATGCTTGAGTATTGTCTCATACTGACATTCTGTATAAGGCTGTGAGAACACATATTATAATATAGTTGTTTAACCTTATGACCCAAAGGAACTTAAAGAATGTTTGCTAGCTGTCATGATTTGCTTTGCACAGAAGTGTAGGAAAAGTCATTTCCACAAAAGATTTAAACCATAAGATCTTTAGGTCATCTTCTCCTTTCCTTCTATAAAAGTTGGGAATGTTAGACTTTTCCATATTGGAGCTATTTGTGGTTTATGTAATGGTGCCATTTCAGTATTTGATCACTAGAAACACAGAATGAGATATTTGTGGTGTTTTCTTAATTACATATCCTGACAATGCATATTTTATGCTTAGAGTACATTTAGTTCTAAGGAGGCACAGTTCAAGTAGCCATTTCTTCATTAGGTTTGTGAGGTCACACTGAGTACATTGTTCTCAGAAACTTTGAGAGACAACACTGGTGAATTGAGGGCTTCAGATAGATGTTTGCTATTAATCATCTTTCTTATGACACTACCAATAATTATTTACTTAAAATGATATGCTTATGTGAGGTAATGCTTAACAATCCTCACATTGCACATGAACAAAATCAATTTAGAGGTCTAAGACCCTTCTTAAAAGTCAGCCAGCCAATAAGTCTGTTTGACAGCAAACTTTTCTTACTCATAGCAGATGCCTTAATAACTTATTAATGACTATTCGATCTTAGTAATTATTAGCCACTGGCTAAAATATTAGAGAAAGATGTAAGTGTTCTTACATTAAACTATAGACCTAACATGCATGTTTGAGTTGGATTATTTATAATTTTCAAGACATTTTTTTCACGCAGACAGCATGTTTAGAATTTAAAATGCTGCCCAAAGCCGGTGCTTGTCAGTTTCTGTCATATATCAACTTGTTCTTTTTGTTCTGTTTTGCTTTGGTTTTTTTTTTTTCACAAACTGCAAATTTCTCAGCCTTGGAGGTGAAGGGCATCTAACTATGGCAATGTCAAGATCTGACATGTTTGTTCTGATTTGCTGCACATAAAATTATTAATCCCACAACATGTAGATCTGTGTTTACAAGCCATTGAAAATTGATGCTCTACATATTCTGGTCACAGATAATTCTGAGTTAGTTAAAAAGGGAAATTGCCCATGTAGGAATAGGAACGTAAGAATTTATGCATAGTAATTCTTCTGTTGTTTGATTTTTTTTTTATATCCTATTAAATACTTTTATTTTGATAAAGTGCTACTGAGGAAAGGGCAGATTTTGAGAATTTATATGTTTTATTTTTCTGTCTTATGAAATTGAGTGACAAGAAAATAATTTCCTTCAAGGCTAAGAAAAAGAATAACGATCACATGTTCATCCTGTAAAAGACTGAACTAAAGAAGATAAGATGTATTTGAAATACAGATGATTGGATCTTTATTAAGAGAGTGATGTCTGCATCATATGGGTATAAATAAGTCTTAAAACCTATGGAGTAAGCAAAATGTTTAAAAGATGGGTCTTTCCATGATTTCTGCAAAGCATCAAACCCAATAAGACACTGAAATTATAAAAACAAAACAATGGTTTTTGATTCTTTACAACATTAGCATATAACAAAAGATGCAAGCCTTCATCCTGTAAAATAGATCATTGACTTTTTCGCAATAAGACACTTTTTTTAAGATTTTTATTTTCAATAGTGCAAATATTTAAATGTATTAATGTAGTGAAATAGCAATTTTTGTTGAGACCATCAATCATTAAAAGAATCTAGGACTTTGTCTAAAGACTTGGATTCCAAATGGCTTCTCAATATCTTTTATTTACCATGAAAAAAACCCATAAACCATAAGTTGCCCTTATTAAATATTTGCTTTGTGTAAATTGTTATTCTTCAATGAAATCTTGAATTGACTTAAAAGAGGATGTGAAAGTGTTAACTTTAATATAATCATAATTTGTAAGTTTATTTTTAAGAATATCACTTAACAGAGAGCACTTAAATAGGGACAATGACAGTGTTTCTATAAATTTTAAAATTGTCATTATGGATGAGTCATACTAGCTCAGTCTCCACATTCAATAATTTTTATACTTTATTTTCATTGACATTTATAAGTAAGTCTCAATTCACATAGAAAATTAGTTTCTACATATAATAGATTTGAATGGCATGCCTGGCAATCTCTTGATACACTTTAACTGATCCATTCATAGGCATGAAAGAGGATTCAAAAAAATTATTATTTCAAAGTTGGGATATAATATGATGGTGGATAACACCAGAGGTTTGAAGTCTAAAAGACAGTGGCTATGGTTTGTTCTCACTCATTTAATTGATGTTTGACCTTGGCCTTTTTAAAACTTTATTTTGAGATGTCAAATAGGAAAATGTATCAAAGAGATGACCTTTGGATTATGTGAGATAATATTTACAATTAGACTAATTTAAATCATGACAGGAAATAAGTTCCATATTCATATGTGGTTAGTGGCTCATTTGTAGTTAGTGTCACTTTTTTATTTAAAATGTTATATGTTTTCCCCTGGTGTTTAATTTTCCCTCAAATTTTGAAAACAAATTAAATTTTTCTTAATAATTTTTAAAGTGATACATACTCAGATATTCTCAAGTAGTATAAAACAAGCAAATAGCTATAAATATGTCTTTATTCACCAGAAGTTATTGTTGTCTCAAGGGCTTACTGCTGCATAAACTGACTTCTAGATCTTCCTGAACTCTGGCTGGCTGATACAATTCAGTTGTTCTCGCCCAAACTCCTCTCCAGGCTAATTGATTCAAACTAGCTTCTCTTGGCTTCTGACTAAATTGCTCTGCTTAGCCTCAAACTAACACTATCCATCTCTTCTAATCTTTTGGTTCCTTCTCATTCCCTGTCTTTACCTACAATCTGTTTGTATAAAACTGTTCTAGTAAAATTCCTATCTGTCTGTCTGTCTGTCTGTCTATCTATCTATCTATCTATCTATCTATCTATCTATCTATCTCTGTATTGCTGTCTTTTTTTGAATATTTTATTTACATTTCAGATGTGATCACCTTTCCCCATTTCTCTCCCACCCAGGAACCTCCTATCCCATCCCCCCTCCTTATATGCCTCCATGAGGCTATGCTCCCACCCAACTGCCCATCCCATCTCCCTCTCCCACCCTGGGGCATCCAGCCTTCACCAGACCAAGGACTTCCTCTCCCACCTATGCTCTAAAATACCATCCTTCCCTACATATACAGCTATAGCCATGGGTCTCTCCCTATGTGCTCCCAGGCTGGTGGTTTAGATTCTGAAAGCTCTGGTTGCTCTTCTCATGGGGCCACAAACCCTTTCAGCTCCTTCAGTCTTCTCTCTCACTCCACTACTGGAAGCCCATGATCAGTTTAATGGTTAGCTGTGAGCATCTGCCTCTGTATATTTCAGGCTCTGGGAGACCTCCAGGGAGACAGATATATCAAGCTCCTATCAGCATGTACTTTCTGACATTCACATCATGTATTGGGGTCTTAAGTCACCTCTCTTTCCCAGGCTGTTCTCATGAACGTTGGGTGTATTCTAACTCTGACTCATTCTGTTCAATATTTCCCTGATTCATCACTTTGTCTGCCCCCTCAGTTAGCTATCACTTTCAAACATGACTACTTCATTCTACAAAGTAATCTTATCTACACTGTTTAAGATTAAGGGTATATATTTCAGCCAAGGAGATTAAAGATGTGCAGATTGTTTGTATTCCACAAAGGATCCCACAGACCTCAGTTTTTGGATATGATCCCTTGCCAGAGCAGCCATGTTGCTGGATTAAAATTCCCCTATAAATAGCTGCTGTAAAATACATGTCAGCGTATAACAGTCAATGTATACATTCTTGCATGCTTCCCTGGGATTTGTTTCCAGACCTTGCACTAATTATATTTTCATAACTGTCTGCTAATCTAATATAATTGTTACATGTAGTAGAATGTCATTTAACATGCCCATCTCAGCATCAGAGTCAAACTGTGCATAATTTCTATAAATTTCTGAATAAATATGAGCGGCTGATTTTATACTCACTTTGTTTTGTTTCATGATGCAGTAACTAAGCAAAAATTGTAGACATCTTCAAATTATTGGATTGCCACAAAAATCATCCTAACTAAAACAGTTTCTTACTTTCTTGATATATTTTCTTGTCTACAAATGCTATAAAATAATTTCTAGCTTAATGTTTAATTTTTTAGTGTGGATGGCAACTTAATAACCTTAATAATGTGATATAACATATTATTTACAATTAAATTAGATCAATCCTATCACTAGATTCTTGTTAATAATTTCCACCAAAGGTTTAATTTTAAGAACAATTTTTAAAACTTTTAAAAGTAAGTTCTATATTTAAATCAGAGATTCAACTGATTGCACCAAATCAGCCTACCCTAGAGTGGACAATCTAATGTACTTTGTCTAGTTACTTATTTAGTCAGAAAACAACCTTAAAGAAATATCTAAATCAAACTTTGACCAAATAATTGCTTGACACATGATCCGATTGCATTCACCTATAAAGTTAGCCATCCCAATGTTTGATAAACAGAATTACATATTATTACTTACTAATTTCCAACAAAATTACCCTATGAATTCAGCCTTCTTCAGTATACTGAATCTTGTCTCATATTAACAATGTACAAAACATTTGCACATGTTGGAATATTTTCCATTTCACAGTTTATAATTCTTGGCATGAAGGGCTCTGAATATATTTGGTACCAATACACCATGAAATTACATTACAGTGATTTAATAAAAGGTTTAAATATATGCATGCAGATGAAAAGATAAAACATTTATATATTCAAGAAATGAGTTAACTTACCAAAGCGACTTAACTCAGTCTCTGGTCTTTTAAATTCAACATGTGACGACATTGATTTTCTTGTGGCATTTTATATTAATTGAAAGCTATTTTGTAAAATTTTACTAAGCTGTTGGAAAACCTGCCTCTTCTTTATACTGAATCCCAGAAGTTGTTTTTCATTTATATTCATGGGACATATATCAATATTTGAAAATTAACTCTACAGTTCACTGTAAAAGATCTATGAAAACCATCTGGAAAAAAATGAATTCTACATACAATATTGAAAAATAATTAATAAACATAGTCTATATTCTAAGGGAAATTTGAACAATCCTCCATTTATAGTTGGGGATTAAAATTGGCAACCATCTGCCCTGAATTTATTTCTATTTATTTTCCATTTTCTTTCTAGAGTCAATTTTGTGAATATTTTTTGGTGAAGTTGTTGTATAAATTATACTGTGACAAGAAAGCCTTTTCTGCCCATTAACTTTCTAGCTGCATATCCTATGGTGGTGAGCAAAGTGCCTTGGGATACATATGCATTTTGAAATTTTAGTATCTTTCAAACACATATCAACAAAAGAACAAAAGCAGGTTTTTTTTTGTTTTTTTTTTTTTTTTACGCACTTTCAGAAGCCTTGTAACATAAATAGTATTCTTCTTTGTCCACTACACTTTTGGCAATTGATTCATACCTGAAATCTAAGCAGCAGTTAATGAGACCACTAACCACATAGGTCACATTGCATTTTATTTAGAAACAAGTGCATTTGACATCTAAACTCTGAACCCTGAACAAAGATTCTTAATCTCTGGGCACTTTGCCTAAACATGTATGCAAAATGTTCTCTGTATGTATACATATACTGATTTTCATGGCCAGAAAGTCTAACTTTAGTCTATCTTTCAGTCTTCATAGCGATTCTCATCCCAAACAGGCTAAGACAACCAGACCATTAATAGGGAGACTGTTGTGTGGCACTATTTCTGGGGAGAGATGAACAAATGTCTCCTGACTGCAGATAAAGAGTCAATAACAAATAAAAATAAGATATCACCAATGTCACCATCAAATTTGGTGAGGCAAAAAGGGTTATTAGACTTACAAAATACAGATGAATTGAAGAGAAACTCTTATCTAAAAGAGAAACTGGATTCAATTTCCAGTACCCACATAAATTCTTACAACCATCATAAATTCAGAGTATCTGAGGTACTCTATCTGAGCCTCACTGGCTTGCTTTGTGAATTCTGACCTTACTAGTATTTATAATTACATGAATGGGTGTTTGAAAAATGTCTTCCCTCCATTTTAGTATGTGAGAACTCAGATATAAAAGGCGATTGTCAACACATGCTTGTTGAATAGAAATTTTCTCTGAAATTAAAACCTTGCATTTTGGAGGGAAGCTTACTGAAACACAGGGTCTTCAGCTATTTAGAGGAAGAAAAATGGCCCAAAGAGAGGTGCATTAAACTCCACTCCTAGGTGAAAACTCACAAAAGCTGGAAACTGAGAGCCAGAAGGCAGCTTCTCAGGTTGAACAGGGTCCTTTGCATAAGCCTGTGCCTCTTCAAGGCGTTCAGTTTATCTGACAATGTTTTCTTGGTCTTTACTGCTCACACATGCTTCAAGAGTGAGGAGCCTAGTGAGTTTGGTCAGTCTAAGGGACTTCCTGAACAAAGTCACTTAATTCCTTAGCTTAAGGAATTTTATTTCAGTTTGAACTGTTTTGACTTCCCCTAAAGACCCTGTGTTTTGCTGAAGTTCCCTCCAAAATGTAAGGTTTCAATTTCAGAGAAAACCACTACTCAACAAGCATGTGTTCCCAATTGCCTTCTATATCTGAGTTCTCACATACGTTCAGGGAAGGGAAATAGTTTTCAAACACTCATTCATGTGATTGTAAATACTAGTAAGGTCATAATTCAGAGAGCAAGCCAGCAGAGTTCAATTCTAGCTAATGTTGCTGTCTTGAAGCTATAGATAATCCTGGGATGACATTTTTCTTCTGAGAATCTTTGTCTATTCTCTTAGGGCCCTCAAGTGATTGGATAGGGTCCATCCATATTATTCAGGATAATCTGCCTGACCTATTGTCTACTACCTCAAATGTTAACCTGTATGAACAATTGCCTTCAGGGCAATGTTTCCAGAGTGGGATTCATGTTATTACTTAGACAAGTTGATGTGAGGACATTTTCATCTAACATTTATACACAGCAGTCTTTTCTTTTGTTTGTTCAGTGGTAGCTCACTTAGAACTTCTGTTCCTTTCTTTGCAGACCTTGTACACTGGATTGAGATTCTACTTTATCTTCCTATTTGATGAACAGAACTATAGATCCATATTATTAGATGCTATCAGCTTCTCTAATTTTAAGACAGCAGATAACAAAGCTGAAAAAGTAGAAAAGCATTTGATGGCAATGACCAATGTCTTCCGACAGAGGCTTTATAGACACAAGTGTAGAGAAATGCAGAACATGAAAAAGGAGAAGGGTAAAACAGAGACTACTGGAAACTTCTTTGCAACAGTTTAGTATTTTAGGCACTTTTACTCTCATAACTACTATCCAATATTTGACTGAACTTTAATGGTAACTTTTACAATTTATGATATAGTGTGACTTTTATTCGTAAAAGCACACACATTTCTACATTTGAAAATGTCAAGGAATCACTGTGAAATTAGTTCTAATCGGATCCTTGCCATTAGTGAAGTGTGAATTCAGCAGCATTCAGAGGAAATGGCTTTAGGAACATAAAAGTTAATCTATCATGCTAAAAGATCATTGAAAACACTATTTTATAAGCCAAATTGATGGCAGCTATATTAACCAAAATACATTTGCAAAGGAAATTTTAAAGAAGTATATCTTTATTTCCATTAGATGAAAGTATGTGCATGCCTCCACTCATATATATGCAGTTAAAATTATAGAATATTTTATAGCTTGAAAGAACTTAATTATGAAGTCCAGCACTTTCATTTTATGCATAAAGATACCAATGCCTAGCAAAGTCAGACTAAATAACATGTCTAACATCTAGTTAATAGCACTCCCAACACCAGGTCTCTTTTCTGATGTTACATCATGTCGGATGCTATTTCATTTCTATAACAAAAATCTACTGAACAATTTCTCTGTGGGCTGAGGCAATGGCAAGTGGAAGAAACCAGCTCCTCACAAGCTCAAAAGAACAAGACCAATTGATTACACAAGTAAAGACTGCCTAAGCCTTGGGTTATCATTTTTTTTTTTTTTTAGTGTTTGAATGGCTTAAGTGCCTGTCCTGTGGACACTTATTGACACCTCTATTGACCTTTAAACTCAAAGTCCGGATCGTTTTTTATGCCCATATATCTACTTGCTTTATTGTTGCTTCGGTAAAAACACTCTGACAAAGCAACTTAAGGGAGAGAGGACTTGTTTTGCTTTACCAGTCTAGACTGTGGAGTCCATCATAATGGGAAATACATAGCAGGAGGCAGAGGCATGGCAACAATATCCATATCCAGGAAATGGAGAGTGGACAGAAAGTTGAGTCAGTCTATAAATCCTCAATGCCTGCCTACAGTGATCTACTGACTCAATAAAAGGTCCATATCCTAAGCTCCCACAATCTTCAAAACAACTAAAATGCAAGTGATCAAAAACATGAGCCTCAGGGAATGTGACACATTCAAAGCACAGCACTGTTATTCATGTTGGTTATCAAATCATATTGATAACGGAATACATATACTTAATCTCACATTCTCCGCAACACTTGCACATTCAAAGCTTTAATATTTAACTGAGTTTCTCTTCAAATGGATATAATGCATAAACTCTAAATCATAGTGGTAGCCATAAGGATTTTTATTTGGCAATTGTAAACAATATTCTCAGTGTACCTCAATAATTTATTTTAAAAAAGTATTCTTGCTCCAAAATTAGGATTTTGTGCTGAACATAGTAGTAATTTTCTACCCTCATGGGAATGAATTTTTGGCAGAAAAGGATGGCAAGAAAGTAAAATCAAACAAACAAAAGGGAAAAGTAAATGCATGGAGTGATAAGAGAAGTGTAAATGTGCCATTTATTTTTACATAGAAAGTCTGGGAAAACCTGAAAGACAAGTCTTATTTAAAAAAAAAAAAAAAAACCTGAAAGAATTGAGGAAGTACTTAGACTAATACCATATCACTGTTGGAAAAGGAGTAGGAACAGTTACATTAAGAAAACTGGTTGTCTTTTTATTTCACAATCAAAGAAATGTGGAAGGATGTGGCAAAGATAACACACTATTCAAATACACGATTGTGAGAGACTTAAAATGGCATCCTAAATGGAATTATTTTTATAATTTTTCTGGCAGTTCTTATGCCAGGGAACTCATTGGCTGCATTTTCTATAAACCTTCTATAGTAAAAAGGATTTTCTGTGTGGCTTAGCATCCTCTGCCCTGATATCTTCCTTATATATCTTCTTTGTGCTTACTCACAGGTTTTCTAGGATTTTATCTTCAATATTGGTAGCAGAACATTCAACATTCCTATTCCTTTTCACTGTATTGTAAATAGAAGTTAGCTTGGAGTTAGTTTGCATATAAACAAGCTTAACATGGTGACTTATTGAGGGAAGAAGTTCTCATTACTGTTATGAGTCCGACCAAAACAGAACTCATTGAGTTTGAAAGTTTGCAATTTTTTTCATTTAATATATATACTATTTTACTATTTCTCCCTATCATGATCTTTCAGAAGGAAGCATGGAACTTTTTTAATAAAAAATGGTTATGGAAGAATTCAAACAGCCAGAATTATTCGCTTATTTGTCCATTTTTGATTTAAATATCTCCTTCTACAATAATTATTAATTGAATCAAGAACTCTAAATAAATTTTGAATGAAGTACTATAAGTAGAATGGGCATCTATTTCTGCTTAGAGTGGTAATTGGTTACTATATATCTGTAGAAAATTGTCTATACCACTATCTGTCGTCTGAAAGCCTATGCAAAGAATATATTTTTTTATTTTTTGAAGAATATTTCTTTTTTTTCTTTTTTAATTCAATATTTTATTTATTTACATTTCAGATGTTATCTCCTTTCCCCATTTCCCCCCTCCTCCATTAATCCCCTATCCCATCCCTCCTCCTCCTCATTTTCTGTTTTTATACTGCTTAAATTACATGCAAGTATTAAGGTCAGTTCTAGGTTGAGGAACTAGCAATACAATAGATGCATATAGTGAAGGAACAAGCAAGACAATAAAGACAATAAACCCAGATAAACCAGTCAAAGAACATGCAGGACAATAAACAGAGTTTCATGATCACTCCTGTGATCACTATTTCTAAGGGCTTATGAGGATGACCAAAATATCTGAGCCTACTTTCTTGTCCTATTTGGAAAGATAATGCTCATAGTTATGGAGGGGCATATAGAGAAAAGTGAGTAAAAGTAGATTTTATATATATATATATATATATATATATATATATATATATATATAGTATTAGTAAGTGTCTTTACTTAAACAGATATTTTCCTGTTGTTACCATAAAATACCCCCCAACAAAAGCAACTTAAGAAAAGAAGAGTTTGCTTTGGCTCACAGTTCCGGGTTTCAGTTCATCATGACGATGAAGCTGTGGGAACAAGAACCTGAGGCAGCAAGTCACATTGTATGCATACAGAAAACTGAATACCTGTGATCCACTCATTTTCTTCTTTTTGTGTATTTCAGAATCCTAATCTAAGGCATGATGACACCCAGGGTGTGTAGGCCCTCAAGATCCAATTATCCTCATAAAGATAACCCCACATACACAAATTTTTTTCAGGTGATTTTATATCTCAACCTAACACTTTAGATTAATTCCAATCACGGGGACGCTACAGTATCCGTTTCCTATAAAAAAGATGCTAACATGGCCCCAAAAAGTTAGAGGTAGATTTAAAAGAGGTCCTAATATTTATTCAGTTATGAAGTTGTAAAATTTTATTATGAAATTCACTATGACAATATGAGGTATTATCTTTGTAATTATAAAGACTGAGTAAGGGCATTTTTAATTTTGTCACATTTTTTCCTATTTTGTTATTTTGATGTGTTTATTATCTTCTGCTTTCCCTATATCTTCTCTTCTTGCATTAACAGTTCCTGAATTTCGCTTTTAGTTAAATGATATTTTTCACTCAAGCCAGACTAATAAAGGAATCATTGAAGAAGATATGCTTCCCTACCTGGTCTTGTATTTAGAATAATAAAATATACTATTTGTGAAAGACAAATAAATCTGAATGTGTTAGTGCATCTACCATTTCCTCCACATCTCTCTCACACACATCTATCTATCTATCTATCTATCTATCTATCTATCTATCTATCTATCATCTATCTATCTATCTCACACAGGGTGTGGAAGAGAGAGAGATAGAGAGAGACAGAGAAAGACAGAGAGAGAGAGAGAGAGAGAGAGAGAGAGAGAGAGAGAGAGAGAGAGAGAG
>JANHMN010000010.1:20358905-20441848 GCA_030674055.1 Rhabdomys pumilio
GAGAGAGAGAGAGAGAGAGAGAGAGAGAGAGAGAGAGAGAGAGAGAGGAGTCCTAAGCACCACCCAAATTTTAGTTGTTTCTATCATGGCTATAAATCTGTACTCATTTTTATTTGTTTGATTTATAGGTTTCCTTTCAGTTAAATTACTTTACATCTTAAACTCTTCAAAAACTGTCCACAAGTCACACTTGCCAGACCAGGTAGGATGCTCGAAGATCTTTCCCACTCTGTTTCCCTGAACTCAATTCTCAGGGTCATCCCTAACACTACAACAAAATACCAGTTGTAGCTTCCCTCACCCCTGCTCACATATTCTGTTGCTCCACAGACCAAATTCCCTCAACCCACTGCCCTTTCCTTCCTTCCCCATTGCTGTGCTCACCCAACTCTCGCAGACACATCCTCTAGTCCACCACAGGCCACGAATGTCAGAAGACTAGTAGGCCTCAGCATTCCCCACTCTCTGTTACTCTATACCCAATTCTTAGATCTACAGATCTCCCCAAGAACTGTCACAGATATCAGAAGGAGCTTCTAACGCCCCTGTCCACACCTCCTGTGGATTCCCCAGATCATCTCTCCCTGGCCTCACATCTATAAGCCTTCAACAGCATCACGTAATCTCCATGAACAAACCAGCCAAAAAGCAAGTAAAATGGGCACCATTCAGCCAATGCACTCTTATGAAAACACTGAAAGGAAACAAAACCCAAGGAATAAAACTTCCACCCAAGAAGACAAACCAAGAAATCAGCACAGAGTGCTATAATCACCCAAGTCCAGATATCTATATGCTGGCACAACAACACAATTAATAATAGGCAGGGCAATATATCTCCACCAGAGCCCAGTTATCCTAACAAAACAGGTCCTAAATAGTTCAACAAAACAGGACTACAAGAAAAATACCTTTAAACCAACTATATGAAGATGATAGAGGTCCACAAACAGGAAGTGAATAAATCTCTTTTAAAAACCAAGAAAAAAAATTCATGGTTGAAGGAAACAAAACAATTGAAGATCTGAAAATAGAAATAGAGGCAACAAATAAAACACAAACTTATGAAATACTGGAAATGAAAAATTTACGAACAACAACAACAAAACAGAAATTACAGAGGCAAGCCTCACAAACACAATATAAGCTATGGAAAAGAGAATCTCATGCATTGGAGATACAATAGAAAAACAATGGATGCATTGGTCAAATAAAGTGTTAAGTCTAAAAACATTCCTGACACAAATGATTCAGGAAGTCTGAGATACTATTAAAATACCAAACCTAAGAATAACAGGAACAAAAGAAGAATAAGAATCTGGTGAGGTGGGTGGGTGAGGACATTCTCTTGGAGGCAGGGGAGGAGGTATGGGATGAGGAAGAGTCAGAGGGTGGACTGAGAGGAGGATAATAACTCCCAGGGAAACAAAGATTAAAAATAAAATAATAAAAGAATCACAGTTCAAAACCAGCCAACATTTCCAACAAACGTATAAAAAAGAATTTCTAAACTGAACAACATTCCTATAAATGTATAAAAAGCATATAGAATGACAAATATATTGGGCTAGAAAAGAAAGTCCCCTAATCACAAAATGATCAAAAAACTACATGAAGAAAAAAATGTCGAAAACTGGTGCAAAGGAAAAATGAAAGGTAATATATAAAAGTAAACCTATTAGATATTAGAATTATACCTGACTCCTCAATGGAGCCTCTAAAAGCCAGAAGAACGGAAACTGATTTGCTGCAGATGCTTAAGAGGCCACAGATTCCAGCCCAGATTACTATGCCCAGAAAAATTTTTAATCACTACAAATGGAGAAAAAAAAAAGTATCCCACACATGGTAAAGCCAAATTTAAATAATATTTATAAATTTGATCTTACAGAGTGATCTAGATGGAAAAATCCAAACCAACAAGGTTAACTATACACATGAAAACAAAGAAAATAAGTAATCTTACATTATCAAAAAAAAAAAGAAAAGAAAAAAGAAAGAAAGAACACAGACACAGGCACACACACACATACACACACACACATGTGAGAGACAGAAACAGAGAGAGAGAGAGAGAGAGAGAGAGAGAGAGAGAGATGACTATCACAAGCAGCAACAACAAAATACAAAATAACAGGAATTACCAATCATTATTCATTAATATCTCTCAAAACCAATGACATAAATTTACTAATAAAAAGATATAGATTAACCAAATGAAGAAGAATAAAGAATGCATCATTCTACTACATACAGGAAACACATCAAAACATCAGGAATAGACATTACTTCAAGGTAAAGAGTTGGAAAAAGTATATTCCAAGCAAATGGACCTAAGAACCAAGCTGATGTAACCATTTTAAAATCTAACAAAATAAACTTCAAACCAAAACTATTCAAGAGATGGGGGAAGGACACATTCAAAAGCACAAAAATTCACCGAGATGACCTTTCAATTCTTAACACAAAAATATCCATTTAGTAAAAGAAGTATTAATATAGCTTAAATGACACAGGTCCCTTTACACATTGATAGTGGAAGACTTCATTCAGTACCTGACTCTCACCCATGGACAGGACATCCAGACAAAAGCTAAACAGAAATGATGGACCTAAATGATGTTATAAAACAAATGAACCCAATAAATATGTATAGAACATTCCACTCAAACACAACAGAATAAAACTATTCTTAGCACCGCATGGAACTTTCTCTAAAATTGACGACGTACTCAGATACAAAACGAATGACAGTAGATAGAAGAAAATTGAAAAAAAAATCTCCTGCATCCCACCAGACCACCAAGGATTAAAGCTGGACATAAAAAATAACAGAAACAACAGAAAGCTAACAAATTCATGGAATCTGAACAAATCTGTTGAATCTGAACAAACCTAAATGAAAATAAATCAAGATGACAATAAAGAAAGTAAAGACTTCCTAGAATTCAAAAAGAATAAATAAAATCATACTAAAGTTATGAGACAGAATGAAAGTGATTCTAAGAGGAAATTTCATAGCACTAAGAGCCTACATAAAGAACCTGGAGAGATCTTATACAGTGAACTTAACATGAAAACTCTGGAGCAAAATAAAGTACATGCAAGAGAAGTAAATTGGAAAAAATTATCAACTAAAGACTGAAAACAATAAAATAGATACAAAGAAAACAATAAAATGTCAGTGAAACACGGAGTTGGTTCTTTAAGAAAATCAACAGGATAGACAATATCTCATTCGAACTATCTAAAAGACACAAAAAGAATTTCCAAATTAATAAAGTCGGAAAGAAAAGGGTACATAGCAACAGACACTAAGAAAATCCAAATATAAGGATATAATTTAAAAGGTATACTTTATCAAACTGGAAAATCTGAAAGAAATGAATAATTTTCTCAATAGGTATCACTTAACAAAGTTAAATAAAGATCATATAAGCAATTTAAAGAAACCTTCAATCCCTAGCGAATAGAAACATCCCCAACCAAAAAAAAAAAAAAAAAAAAAAAAAAAAAAAGCAAGCCCAGGGCCCAACAGTTTTAGTGCATATATTTTTTCTAGGCTTTCAAATATTTGATGCCAATACTCATCAAATTAGTTCAATAAGTATAATCTGAAAGAGCCTTGCTCAATTCATTTTATAGGGCCCAAGTTATCCTGATTCCCAAGCCACAAAAAGGCTCAACAAAGAAAAAGAATTACAAACCCATTTTCTTTATGAACATAGATTCAAAAATATCTAATAAAATAGTTGCAAACCTAATCCTAAAACACATACAAAAAAAATCATCCACTATGATTAAGTAGGCTTCATATCAAAGATGCAGGGACATCCAATATTCAAAAATCAGTAAGTGTAAACCACCATAAAAATAAACTGATAGAAAAAAATCATCTCATTAGATGTCAAAAAAGCCTTTGACAAAAATCCAAAACCCCTTAATGATAAAAGTACTAAAAAAAAAAATGGGGACACAAGGGACATATCTAAACATAATTGAGGCAATTTATATGAAAGCTATAGCCTAACATCAAATTAAACAGAAAAACTCAAAGCAATTTCATTAAAATCGGTAGCAGGACAAGGTTTTCTACTCTGTTGAATATCCATTGAATGGATATTCTACTACATAGTAGTCAAACTTTTAGCTAGAGAAATAAATCTCCCTTGAGGGAGATCAAGGGGACACAAATGAGAGAACAACAAGTCAGAGTATTATTACTTGCAGCTGATAAGGTAAAATACATAAGTGACCCCCAAAAAATTCACCAGGAAACTCCCACAGTTAATAAACATCTTTAGTGAAGTAGCTGGATTAAATCTGAAAACTAAATAAAAGAAAATCAGCAATTCCCCTGAATACAAATGATGAGTGAACTGAGGAATAAACCAACAAAACAATACCCTTACAATAGCTTCAAATAATATAAACTATCTTGGGGTAACCATAACCAAACAAATGAATGACCTGCATGTCAAAAATAAGTATTTGTTCTATTTTTGAAGAAAAAAAAAACTTAAGAAAATATCAGAAGGTGGAAATATCCCCCCATGCTCATGGATCTACCAAAAGCAATCTACATATTCATCAGAATCTTCATCAGATTTCTCACACAATACTTTAAGACCTTAAAAGGACAATTCCCAACTTCATATGGGGGAAAAAAACATGGTAGCTAAAAATATTCCTAAATAATGAAAGAACTTCTGGAGGTATCGTTATTCCCAAACTAAGACTGTACTGCAGAGCTACAGTAAATGAGAACAACAAGGTATTGACATAAAAACAGACACTTTGATCAATGGAACCAAACTGAAGACTCAGACATAAGTATAAACACCGATAGACAACTAATTTGTGATAAAGAATACAGAAATACACAACACAAAAAAAAGCGTCTTTAACAAAAGGTGCTGGTCACACTTGATATCTGCATGTGGAAGAATGAAAATAGATCCATATTTATCATCCTACACAAAACTCAAGTCCAAATCAAAGACTTCAACATAAGAACAGATGTATTTAAGCTGATAGAAGAAAAAGTGGGCAACAGCCTTGAAGGCTTTGGCACAGGAGACAACTTTTTGAATAGAACACTGTTTGTGCAAACACTAATATCAACAATTAATAAATGAGTCCTCATGAACCTGAAAAGCTTCTGTAAGGTAAAGGGCATTGTCAATGGAACAAAGAGGTATCCTATGATATGGGAATCCACATATAATAGAGGCCTAATATTGCAACTATATAAAGTACTAAAGAAACCAAATATTAAAAGTAACAAATAATACAATTAAAATGGGGTAAAAACCTAAACAGAAAACTCTCTAAAGAGAAATCTCAAATGGTTGAGAAAACATTTTTTCTTTTTTCTTTTTCTTTCTTTCTTTCTTTCTTTCTTTTTTCTTTTCTTTTTTTTTTTTTTTTTTTTGTGCAGCATCCTTCGCCATCAGGGAAATTAAAATCATAAGTATTTTGATATTCAGTGTTATACCTTTCAGAATGGCTAAGATCAATAATGCAAGTGACAGATCATTCTGGTGAGGATGTGGAGCAAGGAGAATATTTCTCCATTTTTGGTGGGAGTATAAGCTTGTAAATCCACTGTGAGAATCATATGGCAGTTCCTCAGATAACTGGAAATTGATCTACCTGAAGACCCAGCTATACCACTCTTGGGCATATGCTCAAAGGATGCTATACTATACAACCATGGCACTTGCTCAACTATGTTCAGTAAGGTTTTATTCCTAATATCTAGAAATATCCTAGATATCCTGCAACCAAAGAATGGATAAAGAAATTATATATTTATACAGTGGAATATTACTTCGCAGTTTTCTTTTAAAAATGTCATTATGAAATTTTCAGGACAAATTTATGGGACTAGAAAAGATCATCCTGACTTAGTAACTTAGAACCCAAAAACAAATATAGTATGTATTCACTTAAAAGCAGATATTAGCTGTTAAGTAATGGATAATCAAAGTACTATCCATAGAGACAGAGAGATTAGGGGGAAAAAAAGGAGGGTTTATGGGTGTGTGTGGAGAGAATAGATTTTTCTGGAAAGGAGAAATAGAATAGATTTTGTGAGTAGACTGTGGGCAGGTGGAGATGGGAGCAGAAAAGATCTGGAGGGCCAGGAATGATGGAGAGAGAAAGTGCAGAGAGAGACAGCTGATATTCTGGACAACTGTGTGGCAGTGTGGAAACATACATAGTGCAGTAGACCCTTCTTGAGATCGATGAGGGGAACCCTAGAAAGGACTGCTAATAATGGGAAATATGGAGTAGGAACTACCCATCTCTAATAACCAGCCAAGACTTCCACTGGAGCAACTGGGTTTCATTCAATTAAGCTGTTGGCCAAAGGCTTCCAGTGAAAATCCCCAAATAACCCAGGCTGACGGTAGGACAGAAGGTCACTCTCTGAAAACTGGCAGTGGATCCCCATTGCCAAGGACAACTTCCACAACAGTTCATTAAACACAGAGAGATTGAACTGGTGTGGGCTCGGAGCTTTGACCCCTACATTCAAGTCTCTTTAACAAAAGAAGTTACTTAACAGGCTACAGAAAGAGAAAGTTTGATAACAACCTAGACACAACCCCCCCGCCACACACACACACACACACACACACACACACACACACACACTCCTGCAACCTGTCCTGCCTGCAAGATGTACTGGCACAATGGTGGAGCAGAACTTGGGGGAGTGGCCAGCCAATAACTGGTTCTAATTTGAGGCTCAAGCAATGAGAAGGATCCCATGCTGCAACTGCCTGGATGACCAGAAACTAAAGGCTGGATAGCCTGGAGACCTACGGTAAAATTAGACGAACAAACAAACCAGGAGATGATTCCTAATGACAGTCTTTTATCCTCATAGATCAGAGTCTTGTTCAGGTGTCATTGGAGAGGCTTTTTCTGGAAACAGGTAGAAGCATAGAATCACAGCCAGACATAAGACAGAGAGTGTCTAAATTGGAGGTCTTTATCAAGTCCCTCCTCTTGATATTGCAGAACTCAGCAAAAAAAGGGAGGACAGACTGAAGGAGTCAGAGGGAAGGGTGGACACCAGGAGAACATGGACAATAGAATCAAATAGGCAGGACTCTTGCAGGGTCACTGAAACTAAAATAGCTACTGCAGTGCTTGCCCAGGTCTGCACTAGGACCTTTGAGTATATGACTGCTAGGTAGGAGTTTCGTTTGTTTGTTTGTTTGTTTGGTTTTTTTTTGTTGTTTGTTTGTTTTATTGGATAGTTTATTTACATTTCAGATGCCATCCACTTTCCCCATTTCCCCTCCCTAGAAAACCCCTATCCAGTGACCCCTTTTCCCATTTTGCTTTTATACAATTTTTTTAAATGTTAATCAAAGGCTTTATAAGTATGGTAATGCTCAGTCAGAAGTGTAACCCAATACCCAACCTAGATATGTAAACTATCTTTGACTGGTGGAGACATGTGAACTTCTGCCTCCATGTCCCCTCTCTCTTTCTCTCTCTCATCACCTAGCTTCTCCTCTACTTCATCTTTTCCTCTCCTTACTCCATCTCTTCCTCTCGGTGCTCCTTCCCCCTTAGCTTCTCCTACATATCACCCTTCCTGTTAAAATAAAACTTTTCTCTCAAAATACAATTACAGCATAATTATCCCTATTTAGGTGGGAGTTTTTATGAGAGTCCTAACAATGGGCGCAGGCATATCTCTGACTCATTTGCTTCCCCGAGACTCTTTTCCTCTTGCTGGGTTGCTTTGTCCTGCCCCAATATGAGAGCTTTCAATTTGTCTTATTGTATCTTGTTTTGTCTTCCTTGTCTTCTTTTGGAGACCTGTTTTTTTTTTTTTCTTTCTAAAGAGGAAACAAAGTGGACCTGTGGAGGAGGGAGGTAGTGAAGAACTAGGAGAAGTGTAGGATGGGTAAGCATCAGTCGTGATACATTGTATGAGAGAAGAACCCCTCTTTAATTTAAACAAATAAAAGAAAAAATCTTGAGGCAGATAGATGTAGAGAGAACTTAACTGTGGTTGATTTGCAAATGTAAACTTAAGCTGGACTTGTTCCATTTTTTTCTGAATGTCAACATTTAGGTAAATTGAAGCTCAAGAAAAATCTACGAGAAGACTGAAAACAACTCAAAGAATTAGGACTTCTTGTGAGGACAAGCAACAAGGTAGTTATGCAGATGTAATTAATACCATTCTTTGCTTTACTTCTGTGTTTATACTGTAAAAACCTCACCCCTTTAGATCCTCGGTGGCTCCTCAGTGGAAGTGAAGCTTCCCAATTTATCAGTTGACATTTTTCAAACAAACTCTTTAAAATATCAAAAACAACAAAAATGACCATTATTAATAGTAAAAAATAATAATAATAAGCCTGATAAATGTCAGGTTTCTTAATATTGAGAATTGTGCATTTTCTGTCTTAGCCAATCTTTTTCAAATGTGAGACACGTCAAGGAATGAAAATGTGTTCTTTGCTACCAGAATAAAAAAGGAAGAATACGTAATCAGTTTGAGAGGTCATGAAACAACATGCAATGACAACAGGTTTTATACTTGTTGGGATTTTATGTCAGTATGCTGGACTTTTGAATAGTATTGTTTATAAAAATGTTGAACAAATCTAACAAAGTCCCAGGACCTGGCAGTGATGTACCACAGGCCATATTCCTGAACCTCATTGTCAAAACATTCGGGGAATGGTTTGTGGTGGCTATTGATGAAAACTCAATTGTGTGGTTTAGGGATAGATTAAATAATCTTCAAGCATGACAAATTGAAGCTTTTCCAAATAATAAAAAACCTTGCTGATTAAAATTTAACATCTTTTTCTCAATACACTGAGTATGCTCCAAATACAATTTAATGGAATCAACAAGCTACTTTCTGCTCCATTTGCTTGCCGCAAGTTTAAGTGATAGGCAGACATCTCAAATTCAACCTTGACTGTACTGGTTTCAGGGAAGGAAGAAACACTCTATTTTATTTCTGCTAAGTAGGGAATATGACTCCCTCCTCAGTAAAGATCAAGCTGTAATTTCTAATACAGAAACTACTGCAGAGGGAGGAAGATGGATGTAAAGACAAACAAAGCGATAGTCTGAAGGGAGCTGACATGTAGCTGTACTGAAAACACTGGCCGATTGCCAGAAGGATTTTGGCAAGAAGATGTTCAAGTTGAGAAGAGCTAACTTTAGAATGAAGAAAGGCAAAGTTAACTGGAATAAAAGGGGAACACAAGAGTGAATAAAAAGGGGAAACGAATCAGCTGATTTCAGGAGAAAATACTGACAGATCCTTTGTGTTAATGAGGAAACTACAAAAAGAGAAGAGTAAAATCTTTATTGTCTACGTGGTGGATAATTACGGAAAAATGAAAATCCATTGTAACTGAATAATTACTGAAAAAAATCCATAACTAAGCAACAAGACTACAATTTTTACAGAAGTTTTTCTGCTCTAACGAAGAAGAGAAAATAAGAATATTTTTTTCTCCCCAAAATAAATATATATATTATTTTAACCCTGCCCAAAAAGATCTGAAAAGCCTGAACCACATTCTCCCCTTGATCTATTCTCCAGAGCCTCATTGAGAGGCTTCTCGTCACAATGTAGGACTGTAGGACAGAAGACTAATATGGCTAGATGTACTGTTTAAAGATGCAATGACTCTACTTGAATAATTTTTCTTAATTACGTTACAGAATAAATAATATTAAATGGGTGATTTGGAATTTATTTGAAACCTGTTTGATAGGCATTCACATTTAAAAGTGGCAGAATAGTCTCACAATATAAAAGACAGAGGTTGAAGAAGAATCTGTTTGATGGATATGTGAAAAATATTTGGATTTACTATTACAATTTTCTAAAATTATACTCATGTATTTGTTTGTATATACTCCCAAGTATTTGCAAACACATGGGCCAAAGCATACTTATTGAGATAAGCTGACAACTTTAAGGAGTCATTGCTCTCCTTTTGAACTCAAGTGGTCAGGCTTGTCTGAAGGTACTTTACCTGCTAAGACATCTTGCTAATCCACCATTTTGTAAAAACACAGTTATTTATATTATGGAATGGTAGTTTGATAAACAAAGTGACTATAACATGTATAATGTATTGAATAAATTTTAGGAGCACTAAGCATACAAATTAAAGTTTGAATGCTAACTAAGCATTCAAAAGTTTACACAGAAAAGACTGAAATTTTGTTAGATTAGAAATTCTTAAAACAATGTAAATCCTTTAAAGCAAATAATTTATAATTATCGCGAACATTTCTCTAGTCTACAGAGATCTAAATTCAACTGAAGTTCACTATAAGAGGAAATGGAATGACTAGTATTTACTATCATTACCTGTTATATTTCTTTAATATATTAAAGTTCTGTAAGTAATTAATAGTTGATTCATCAAATGTACCAAGAGAATTATTAAACAGATCAGTTCCTCTGCAAAATCTTTTCTTGTCACTGTGTGAACAATGATGATTGCTTAGAAAATCATTGTTTTAAAACTTGGATTCATTTTTTTTTGTCTTAGCTCATGAATGCTCATTTATTTTCTGCAACACATGCCATATTGAGATCACATTTTTAAATTAGTTTTTAGAATAGACTCCATATTTGTTTGGTCAAAACATCAAAAATTATAAAAAACACATAGAACAAAGTCTCTTCCTCTGGCTTCTTTCATTCTAACAAGGGAACTGCATTATTTCTTTCAGAGATTTTTTTTTTCTTTGCATGAATTTACTTTATTTCTGGGTATTTTTGGAATTCATTTAAAATGTATTCTTTTCTTCCATAATTAATTTTTTATTCACTTTGCATTCAAATCACAGCCCCCTCCCTCCTCACCTCCTAGTCCTGCCCTTGCAAATCGCTCCATCCATTCCTTATTCCCTTCTCCTCAGATAAAGGGAAGCCCCTCTTTGGTACCACCCCACCCTAGGACATCTAGTCCAAGCAGGACTAAGTAAATCCTCTCCCACTGAGGCCCAACCAGGCTGCCCAAGTAGGGAAGAGGATCCAAATGAAGGCAACAGAGTTAGAAACAGCACCTGCCCCAATTGTTAGGGATCCACATGAAGACCAAGATGCACATCTACCACAAATGAGTAGGGCACCTAGGTCCAGCCCCTGCATGCTCTTTGGTTGATGGTTCAGTAGCTCCCATGGCCAAGATTAGTTGACTTTGTAGGTCTTTTTGTGGTGTGTCCTTGACTTGTCCTTCCCCAGATCACTCAATTCTATCCCCAACTCTACCACAAGAGTCCCCGAGCTCCACCTGATATTTGTCTGTGGGTTTCTGCATCTGTTCCAATCAGCTGCTGATGAGGCCTTTCAGTAGACAGTTATGCTAGGTTCCTCTCTGTAAGCATAGCAGAATATCATTAGTAGTATTCAGGGTTGTCTCTCTCACAGGAGAAGGGTCTCGAGTTGGGCCAGTCATTGGTTGATTGTTTCCTCCGTCTCTGCTCCATTTTTATCAGTGCACATTTGTAGGCAGGCAAAGTTTGCGCTGAGAGTTTTTTGGGTGGGTTGATGTCCATCTCCTTCTACTGAAAGTCCTGCCTGACTACAAGAAGTGGCCAACTTAGTGTCTACATCCCTCACAGATAAGAATGTCAACTAGGGTCAGCTCCATGACTCCTTGTTTCTTCCTGAATCCCAGGTTCCCATCTAGTCTCAGAGATGACACCCATCAATTTTCATTTTCATTCCCAGCCATCTCCAAAACCTCCCCCACACCTGATCACTGTACCTATACCCCTCTTATCCCAGTTCTCTCTCTCCACCCACCTCTGATGACTATTTGGTTCCTTTCAGAGTGAGATTTACACATCCTCCTGTTGACCCTCCTTATTGCCCAATTCTTTTGCCTTTGTGGATTGTAGCATGGTTATCCTGCACTTTATAGCCAATGTCCACTTATAAGTGAATACATACAATATCTTTCTTTCTGGCTCTGGGTTACTTCATTCGAAATGATATTCTCAAGTTCCATCTATTTGCCTGAAACATTCATAACAACTTTGTTTTCAATAGTTGAATAATATTCAACTGTGTAAATGTATCACATTATTTATCCATTCTCCAGTTGGGAGACATCTAGATTATGTCCAGTTTCTGGCTATTACAAATAAGGCTGCTATGAAAGTAGTGGAGCAAATGTCCCTATAATATAGTGGAGCATCTTTTGGGTATATGCCCTGGAATGATATAGTCTTGAGGTAGAACTATTCCCAATTTTCTGAGAAACCAACAAATTGGTTGCCAAATGGTTGTACAAGTTTACCCTCCCACAAGAAATCCTCACCAGCATGTGCTCTCACTTGAACTTTTTATCTTCGTCATTCTGAAGGGTGTAATATGGAGTAATTTTTGTGTCTTATTTTTTAAACATGATAAGATTTATTTATTTTTACCAAAATAGATTATAACAAAATAAAACAAAACCATTGTATAGGAGTTGGACAAGCCAAGCCAACAGAAAAATAAAATAGCTTCAAGAGAAAGCACAAGAATCAGAGACACTTGTTCACAGTTCCAGGAGTCCCATATCACTATTAAACTGAAAGATATAGTATATATGCATTAGCTAGATATAAAAGATAGGGTACATACTATTTAAATGAGTAAATAATTTTGACTGAAAATAAATAAAGTAAAATAAATAAGTAAATAAGATTTAATGAAGTAGAAAAAAACCTCAAAACCACAAAGGCCTTCACATATTTATATATAAGTGATGAGAACTTCCATTTCAACCCCGGTTCTACAGGACAGGACACTCTTGTTTTTGGAAGCAATTCTGGTCTCCAGTCATTCTCATATGAATTTGTAAAGAAAATCTATTCTCTAAATATAAGCCTCTAACAGAAACAAACAAATAAAAGGTATTTTTTTACTTATTTTTTAGTTAAACCAATGAACCCCACAATGACTGAGTTGAGCAGCAGTTGTCCAAGGTCTTAGTAGAATGTGGAAAGCCAGAGAGACTGGTTACAGGTGTCTCTAAACTACCTGGCCTGGGTACTAACACATGAACTCAGGTCTTCTGGAACAATAAGCTCTCTTAACCATGGCATGTTGCTGCATTTAATTCAAATCTTTCTGAGTTTTCCATGGTGATTTTTTATTATAGATTTCTTTCTCAATCACTTGTAGCTCTTAACTTCTTTTTCTTACATGTTCATCTTACTCAAATTAAATAGGATAGTTATCAATGGAGTGCAAAAATACATAACCGTATTTAGCTGAACAATACCTTTTGGGAGATGTGGTTAACTATGACAAACAGCTGGGCTAGATCTGGAATAAACTAACAGACACACTTCTGGGCAGCTATATGAGAGTAACTCTAGAAAGGATTAACTGAGAAGGAAAGACGCTCCTCAAGAGTGGATAGCACCTTCTAAAAGCATCTCAGATATAAAGAGTCCCAAAGGGAAATAAATGTTTCTATCTTGCCAGCTTGGTTTTTGTTAGTGAGAGCATCTACCCCAATTTTGCTGTTACATCTATTTTTGCTGCCATCAGAAGCAGCTTCTTCAGCCATCCAAAATGAACTGAAAAAAGCGTCAGCTCTCCAAGAATCCCCCAGGTCTTAAAAGTCAGATTGAGATTGTGGAAGCACCAACTCTCTTGAATTATTGATGAGCTACTGGGAGCTCATAATTGGGTAACTTAAATTCAGTGGCTCTCATTGAATCCTGGTGTATCGAGGAGCAAATGGCAGCACTCACTCATCAAAGGCAGGTTGAGCACACAGCAGTCTTGCCATGCATGGAACAAGCGAAGAAATGTTTACAATTATCTGACATGAGAAGAGTAGATCTCTGGCATTTGGCTAATTAATCATATTGCTTTCAGGAATAAGATGGAAAGAAAGCTTACCAAGGTCTTATTCAATCCCAGTAAGCAGAAAAATTCCAAAGTAAATGTATGAAAAGCCACTTTGAATCATAGAAACAAAGAATGGTAATCCTCAAGCAAATTAAGCAATATATGATTTCTTGAATCAGGAGAAGTCTAGGTCTTCTTAAGGATGCGTGTTGCTATAATACTGAAAAAGGTTTACTATTAATCTTTATCATACTATTCAGCAAAAAGTTTTATGATATTTTTTATGAGAAAAGTATATACTGGTAAAAAGAAGAAAGTCTTTTCAGAGCCTACTAGATACTGTATCGGAATTAATATTCATCCCAAATACCTCCAAATATACTATGGTCCCTCTGTGCAGAATTATAAAGACCGGTGATCAATTGAGTTTTAGCCAAAGATTGACTAACAATATGTCCAGTGAGTCCTTGAACTCACCC
The DNA here is from genome assembly GCA_030674055.1 of Rhabdomys pumilio. NCBI lineage: Eukaryota > Metazoa > Chordata > Mammalia > Rodentia > Muridae > Rhabdomys > Rhabdomys pumilio. The sequence goes on from JANHMN010000010.1 coordinate 20,373,258, forward strand.
TGTGACTCTTTCCTCACTCCCATAAAATGTTCTTGGAATAGATATACCTAAAATATAAAACAATTTCATCAATGCTTCACTAACTTGTTGAATGAGGGGTATTATAATTAGGCAGATGAAATGGAAGCAGTTGAAACTGCCTTTACTAGGAAAACTATTGAACCAAAAAGATGCATGGTGATGGTTCTCGAAGTATCCTCTTTTTACTCTTTAATTTTGGCTGTGCAGAAGATGGATGGATCAGTGAGAACTGTCATGATCACAACAGTTGAATATTTCAAACTTAAGTAGTGATAATACCTTAAACTGTTGTGCCAGATTTGGTTTTCTTATTTCAGCAAAATAACATGTCTCCTGGTACTACATATGCAGCTATTGATCATAAAATGATGGGGTTTCTTGATACCTATCCATAAGGATCACCAGAAGCAATTTTCTTTCAGTTGTCAAAGCCATTATTACAGTTTTACTATTCTACCTTAAGTAGATAGATAGATCCATCACATTTAGAAATTAAACTCAAAGGTTTTAGCAAGTTTCTGAAACTGATCGAACTGACCATGCTTATCCCTCTTCAAGCTGTAAATGCTGCTGAGAAATAGTCTCATACAATAAGAGATGAATAGAAGATGTTCAGGCTAGTCAAGGTAACCTAAAGAAGAAAATAAGAGCTGAGCTGCCTAGAAGAAACAGATACAAAACATGCTCCCAAGAAGTGGCTCAGACCAACTGAGCTGAATATGAGACAACTCCAAACAAACTTCTTTAAAGTTGTGTGATGTCTTCTGGATTTCCAGCTTTCATAAATTGTCACCCACATAGAGACGGATGTCAGTGATACAGTTGTCCTTGAGTCATTCCTACTCTTCTAATTAACCTCTAACCTATATTTCTGTATGCAACCTCAGCAAAAACCATTGGTTCACCAAGCTGGACTTTGGTGGCATGCTTGCTTTGTTCTGTGATGGTTTCCTATTAGGGGTGAGTAGACATTTGTTGTCCACATATATTGCCAAACAAATGGACACCTCTCCTGGAAAGTTTGTAGTAGTGGTGTATAGGGTTCTAAGCTGAGTAGCTTTCATTCCCCATCCCCAGCAGCTTAGACAGTACCTTTCAATTTTTGGGAAAACTAACCTGTAAGGAGGCAGTTTCCAGATCAGTTCTAGTATGATTTATTTGTTGTGCCTTCAGCAACAGCATCTAATCAACTGATTCTGGTGTGCATTGCAGAGGAAGGAAAAGACCCTGAACCATTTGGGGGCTTTTGTGGCCTCCATGACCAACAATGCTTGAAGAGGTATCTCATATCTAACACTAAAGTTTTGTTTTGATTTGAGTTTAGTTTGTTTGTTTAGTTTTTATTGGTGTTATTATTTTACATCCTGAGCACAGATTGCCCCTCATTCTCTCCAAGCAGTAGCTCTTGCCCACCTCTCCTCTTTGCCCTCATCCTTTCCTCCTCCGTTTCTTTTCAGAAAGGGGCACGGGTCCCATGGATATCAGCAAAACATGGCATATCAAGTTGTAGTAAGACTAGGTATCTCCCCGTCATATTAAAACTGGCTAAGACATATCAAAGCAGATGTGGGTAACCAGGTATTTCCAGCATCTATCAGTCCTTACCTTCTATGGATCCTCCTGGTAGATAGACCCTGTGCTTTACCCTATATTTCTCCAACCCAGACAGTGAGCTGGTCTTGCCTTTTCCTGAGGCTCTTCCCTATATAATCTAGCTATGTTATTATTTGGTCCTTTTACCTTTTTTCCTGGACTCTTGGTCTTCTACTCTCCTGAATCTCCCTCTCTTCTTCCACCTCTTCTCACATAGCCCAGATCTGGGTCATGTGCACTATTGACTCTCCAAATGTCTCTGCCTTTGGCTGTGCTTTCCCTAGTATAATAAAACCTCCTCCAAAGAACCTAGGAGCAGTCATGTCCCTCTTTCTTTCTCTCTCTCTTACTTTCTTTCTTTCTTTCTTTCTTTCTTTCTTTCTTTCTTTCTTCTTTCATACATACTTTCTGAGTTTCAATCTAATGTGAAATATAGTTTCAAAAAAAAAAAAGGACTGAAATAAAATAAAACATGTCTTGGACTGTACCTGAGGAACTAAGAAAGAACACCCAAGATGGTCCTCTGGCTTCCACATGCATATTTACATAGTTATCCACGTGAGCAAGCACACACACAATGTAATAAGAAAATTAAAATAAAATTGCACATGATTTCTATGCTTAAATCCTATAGTTGCTATTAAAAATTCATGCTATATATTTACCGCAATAACATTCAAGATTATTTCTTTCTTTAAAACATCCTATTTTCGTCTATTTGACCTGTCTATCTTAACCCTAGGTTAACCACTAAACTTTTTTACTGCCTTTATAGATCTGCCCTTTTCCAGAATGTCATATACTTGGAATCATAAAGTATGTAACCTTTTCAGATTGTCTTTTTACACTTGGCAGTATGCATTTCAGAATGCTCCATGTCTTTTTATTGCTTGATAGTTCATTTGTTTTCACACTGAACAATATTCCATTGTGTGGTTATAATGTTCCCTAGTCGACCAGTTTGAAGGGTATCTTTGTTGTTTCCAATTCAGCAAAATTATGAATAAAGTTACTATAAACACTCATATGAAGATTTTTGTGTGGGCACAGATTTTCAAAACATTTGGGTAAATGCCCAAGAGTGTTGTATATGGTAAAACTATATTTAGCCTTGTGAAACACACAACACTATCAAAGTATCTCCCAACCTTGGTTTCTCATTAGCATGAGTGCCACGTTTCACTGTTCATCTTTGTCTGAGCTTCCGCTGCCAGCTTGGAGGGCTTCAGTTATTCCAGTCAGGAAAAAGTGGCACTAAAACTGCTGTTTCCATGTGAACTTTGTTTGAATGTTGAACTCAGCCATTGCACTTGAACAAATGACATTGACCCTCTTTCATTTATGCATTCAGTAATTGGTGATACATGTAGATGCTTTGTTGAGTATTATTATTATGATTATTATTGTGATTATGATAACAATTATTATTATTGCTATTATTGGTCTTTGTTTGCTTCTTGTTTCTTTTTTTTAAGCGTCTTATCTGCTGTACAAGATAAGGGAGACTAAAGATGAAGTTCACAGATGTGAGGCTCAAGTGCAAAATAAGACCAAGGCTTGAGCCAGAGAGCTGAGAGGAATGGAAATCAGAGCTTAGATACAAACAGCTGCCATCACGGATATTTCCTGTAAATGTGCAAGGCTTCTTTTGTTTTTCAATTTAAAAAGAATGAAGCTAAAGGGTAAAGAGATTAAAGTATAATTCTGAAAACCACTAATTCTATTCTGCTATTTTTATCTAAACCAAAACTTATTTAGGGGCTGTCACATAAGTGCCAGAATTTATTGTGGCATATGTAAACTTTGGCGCTGACATAATGTAAACATCATCTAATTCTAAAAAACTTTATTTCAAAATCAATTTACATAATGTGTAAACAAATAGGCTTTCAATCAACGTTTAATCAAGTTATTATTAAATATTAATATAAAACTGACATTACCTCTAATTTATATAACTACTGATCAAGAAAACCTTTAATTTATTTATGGTTTCATACCTCATTTCTTTTCTTCAAGTTATTAGGAATTTTTTTGTACACAAAAATTATAAAAGTCAATTTATGGAATATAATTTATGTTAACTTCAGAAAGTGTATTTTGAACAAATTAAGCCTAAAACTATGTATATTCTTTTCAAAATTTGTTAGCCTTTTTAATTACATAAAAAGTACCCTAGACCCTTTTAAAGGAATATATGCAGCTTATGTTTCACATCTTACTAACAGGTGAGGAAAGAGAATTGTATAAACCATTATGCGGAGTAGTTCTGCATTTAATGAAAAAACACAATAGTCATAAAAATAAAATAATCCAACTCTATCCTGAATAGGCAGTTAAATTTAACCCATCTCTAAAATTCCAAATTAAGGATTACCAGGAATGTTAACCAATTATAAAATACTTGGCAGTAACTGCCACTACTGTTATCCTTCCAACATTTGAGTCTATACTAAAGAAGTTATCGCCAAGCTACCAGTATTTACTCCCTTTAAAGCAACAAAAGCAAGCCTTTATCTTTGCTTGTTTTCATAGCGCAGAAATGTGATTTGGATCTTAAATGCCTGTCAAAAGCTGTGTACTAAAGGCTCGGTTGATAGCCTGTGGCGCTATCTGGAACTGGTTCAACAATCAGGAAGTAAGAGCTACTAGCAGGAAATGAGGTCACTGAGGCTATGCCATTGAAGAGAATATTGGGTCTGCCCTGCTTTCATTTCCTAGATGTCTTGCAGAAGGCTTTCCCATCAGATGTTCTGCTTTACTGCAAGCTCAAGCCAATGGGGGCCAGCAAAAATGGAATGAAGTCACAAACAAAAATAAACCCTTGCTTCTTTTAAACTGATTATCTTAGGCATTTTGCGATAATATAAAAAAACGAAATCCTGAATAGTAGAGAGGAGAATAAAGAGTAGGGAAATTATGAACAATTTAAAATATTTCTAATATTGAAAATATCTCTAATACCCTGCTCCATACTGTAATATCCTGCTCCAGACTTAGCCTTCTAACAAATTTTCTTAAAACCTGATGTTAAAAATGTTGCTTCCATTTTCTACTTAAAAAGTATCAGATCCTCCCCACCTCACCACTCACTCAAACCTACACCCTTTCTTACTCATTGAGGGGAAAAAGAATACAATAAGAAGAAAAGCACAATTTAGAAGCTGATCCCATGCCCCACAATAGGTGTCCATTGTAACTCAAGCTTAGTGATATTTCTATCCAACAATGCTTTGTCTGTACTTCATTTTTCTATTACACATGGCTTTTGCCAAGTATCAGATAATATTAAGTATACCTGTAGAATCATAAGCTGGGGAAATGTCCCATTTCAGGTATACATGCTTCTGATACTTGAATCACTTGTTAATTCCGTGAAATTAAGTAAGAATTTTACACCTAAACTTTTGTTTGTTTTAAGGACCATAAGCCAAAGCTCTTCTTTGAAAGCAGACTTATCTTGCAGAATATAAAAGGTACAATATCTAAAAGTTTTTTCCTGAACCTCTTTTGCATGGACATTATATCCACCCACTTTTATATAAATGTACAATACTCCGGAGTTACACGCTCCAGTAGATGGCCACATACCTACGTGATTAGGAGTAACCTTAATTAGACTCAGAGAGGTTACAAATAGCATTAAGAACAAAAGTAAAATGAAGACATGAGGAGGGTGAGAGGAAGATGGGTTTGGAATACTGGGAGGAGTTTGGGGAGGTGGTGGCAGGTAGAACACTCGACAGGTATTGTATAAATGTGTGAAACTTTTAAAGAAAGAAAGAAAAATTCTTATCTGGAGCTACAAGGAGTTAGTAACTACCACCTCTCAGAAGAAGAGGCTGCAGGGCATGCTTTCCAGGCATATGTGACCTTTGACATGGAACCAAAAATTTATGGAACATGAAGATTGTTAGTGACGTGTTTCAGTTCAACGTTGCTGTGTAGCCTAGAGGTCTAATCATTGTCAATGAATGCTTACGTGCTCAGGAGTGTAGTTCTTCTGGTCCATGTGATATGAGAATGAACAGCAGTCATCTAGGTACTTAACTGTCTCAAAGACTTGAGATGACCTATTCCCTGATTTCCAGCTTGCACTGTCTTTATTATTTTTAATTTAATCAAAATTTGTTTTCACTTATGCACATTACATCCCACTCACTGCCCTCATTGTGATTACCCCTCCCACAATCCTTCCCAAGCCCCCTCCCCTTCTCTTCTGAGTGAGTGGTGGCCCCCTGGTAAATGCCCCTTCCCTGGAACTAAAAGTCTTGGGAAGGCTAGGCACTTCCTCTCCCACTGAGGCCAGACAAGGCAAGCCAGGTAGGAAAACATATCCCACTTACAGGAAGGAAGCAGCTTTTAGGATAGCCTCTGCTCCAATTGTTCAGGGCCCACATGCAGGTCAAGCTGTACATTAACTACATATGAGCAGAAAGGCCTACATCCAGCCCATGTATGTTCTTTGGTTGGTGGTTCAGACTTTGAGAGCCAGCAGGGTCCAAGTTTGTTTACTCTGTTGTTTTTTCCTGTGGAGTTTCTATCTCCTTCAAGACCCACAATGCTTCCTCCTATTCATCATAAGAGTCCCCAAATTCCATCCACTGTCTGACTGTGGGTGACAGTATCTGTCTGCATCAGCTTCTGGATGGAGCCTCTCAGAGGACAACATGTGCCTGTCTGTAAGCAAAACAAAGTATCATTGATAGTGTTAGGTGTTGGTGCTTGCACATGGGATGGGTCTCAAGTTGGGTTGGTTATGGTTTGGCTGTTCCCTCTGTCTCTGCTCCCTCCCTAATGCCTGCATTACTTGTAGACAGGATAAATTTTGGAATGAAAGTTTTGTGAGTAGGTTGGTGTCCCTATCTCTCACTTGCGTTTCTGTCTGGCTACAGGAGATGGTCTCTTCAAGTTCTGTATCTCCAATGTAGTGAGTCACAGCTAGTGACATTCCAATTGTTTCTTGGGTACTTCCCTTATTCCAGGTCTCTGTCTCATCGTGGAGATGGCCCCCTATCTCTTCAACCTCAAAGAAAATGTAGTAATCTACACAATGGAATATAATTAAGCTACTAAAAACCAAGAAATATATTTTGCAGACAAATGAATGTAACTTGAGAATATCATCCTGAGTGAGATAACCAAATCCCCAAAGGACATGCATGATATGTGGATATTAGCCATAAAATACAGGTACCATGTTATACTCCACAGATCCAAAGAAGCTAATCAAGAAAGAAGGCTCAAGCAGGGAAGCTTGAATCTCACTTAGAAGAGGGAATAAAATAGTCATAAAGGCATGTGGAGGAAAGGAACTGACAGGGAAGGAGGATGGGGAAGGGGATGGGGATTCAGGATCAGGTATGGGGAAGGACAGAAGAGATAGCTAGTTGGCCATGAAAATGAATGGAAATCTGCCACTGTACTGCCTTTATAAGACACTTAGTTTGGTTCATTAGCCGTGTGGCTTTTATACTGAATTGGATACTAACATAACCACAGGATTTTAAGGATGGAGCATAATGACTGTTTGTTTGGGGTTGTAGCCTGAAGGAGAAAACTTTGAGAAGGTTATAGTATAAGGTAGTTTCTAGAGATAGAAATCTTAAAAAAAAAAAAAGATATAGAATTATAAGAAGTAAAAGAAAAACAGTACTGTAATTGGCCAGTCTGTAGATTTGTGTTCTGTTGTGGAAAATGTCTATAGACTGCTCTTGAGAAGCTGTTTTCTTCAGAAGGGCTCTGTCTGATCTCAGATGACCTGATTCCCTCCATATGTCATGGATGCTGAAATCCTGACTCTTGAATAGTGTTTATTTACTGGATTTATCACTATACAGGAAGTTCTTCCCCCAGGGTAGATCTAGACATCTCCTCCCAGTCTACCACACTACCCCTCTTCCAGAAAACTTGGTTATTGTTATCAAGGCTGTAATTTCACCTGATTCAAGGAGATTTAATCTATAAATCTCAAGAGGAGCCCAATTTTTTTGTGGCAAAGGGGAAATTGACTCTACCATGTGGTACAGGAGTAACCTGAGTCCATAGAGAGATGAGGAATTTGTAAATTAAGTTCAGAGATATTCCTGTGTACATCCCACACACAAGGCATGCTCTCATCCACACAACACCCTTTTTATGGCTCATTTCCAATTAAAGGCTCTTGTAATTTTCTCTTAGAGTTCGATACAGAGGAGAAGTATTCTGTGTGGCTTCTCAAAAGCACTCATAAAGTGAAAAAGTAAAGAGAAACAAAGTTAATTTTGTCTCCCTTTTGAATATTCTGCATACAGTAATGGAAAAGAACATGGCAGCCACAGCAAAATGTTCCACCCCGAAACTGAAGAAAGTCACACAGCAGTTACTAGCCCACCACAACTCTATCTTGAAAAATGTCACCATTTCTGCTGTCTCAAGGGCAGAGAATTTTCTCAGGGTTACCTTTTATGCCCTCAGAGTTGTTCTGTGTAGTCTTTCAAGTCATTTTTTTTCCATAAAGTACAAACTACATTTACAGCTGGCTTTCCCAGCTTGTGTCCATCCTCCTCATAGGATGTTAATAAATGAGGTCTCCTAGCTATTTTTGAACTACTTTCTTTTCATCTAGACTATTAAAATTTCTTTTACAAATGTTGAATTTGCTGTCTATTTAATTTTAATCTACGGCTTTATTTTAAGACATATTCATTAAGCTGCTCTCCTGAGGGCCACAGACATACATAAAGTCCCATTTGTCTAGCTAAATAAGAGCCATTCCCATAGAGTCTTAGAAAGTCTATTATGTAGCTGAAATGATCAATAAGACAAGCAGTTACATTCTTGTAAAAATCTCTGTTGCTTAGCTAAGAGGATCTCAGTAATGGACCCTTCATTTTTTTTCTGTGAAACTCAATAAAAAAAAAAATCTTCAACTTCAATCATGAACTATCCCTCACTTTCAAGCCCTGGCTGCTTTTCTGGCAGTATCCTACATTTGATTTTTGCTTCAAGGTATTAATTTACTTTAAAAGGTTTTTTGTGGGCAAAAAAATGTTGTATGTAGTAATAATTTACGTAATAACTCAGCAAATCATGATTGCAAAGTATTTCTTCTAGGTTGATGTACTATGGCCCTCAAGTAAAATATAGAATGTCACCAGTTTCTGTCAATAAAATGTTACTATATCACATCAGTTCTGTTATTCATTTATGTATTATGTATGTTAACTTTTATATTTCAAGTCTAAAGGTGTATAGTTGCTAGAGATGACATACAGTTGGGAAAATCTGAAATACCGATTGCCTGGCTCATTAACTAAAACACTCTGAGACCACATTCTTAGTCAGTGGTTCTCAACCTTCTTAATGCTCTGAACTTTTAATACAGTACTTCATGTTGTGGTGACCCCTAAGTATAAAACTATTTTCGTTGCTACTTCACAGCTATAACTGTTCTACTGTTGTGAACTACAATGTCAACCACAAATCTGACATTTGGGATATCTGATATGCGACCCTGTGAAAGGGTCATTCTATGGCCAAAGGAGGAGAGCCCTGTACAATGAAAACTGCTGATAGAAGTTATACTCAGAAATAAAGAACTCTATTCTTTGGTTCATTTCACACTATTGATTATCATATATACCTAAGAAAAGCACCTGGGACTTTCAGACTTCTGTCTAGATATCCTCTTAGTCAAACATACAAACTCATTACATCATCATTCCTGGCTTTCATATTGCTATAACATACATAATGAACAAACACAAGATCACTTTTTATAAAGGATCCAAAAACAATCTCCTTGCTGTCGACGCTGCCTCTTAGATTTCTCTAGTTTATTTCTGCTGCATGATTATAGTCAGTGTCATATACTTTACATGTTACAGTAACATCCCCCTTCTCCATATCAATTCTATTTCATCTATTCCTGGAAGAAAAACTATGCCTAAACTGATTTTTAAATGCCATTTCAAAAATCTTAAATGATTCTGTAAGCTTAGTTGTATCAGATGGCTTCTTTTACATATTTCAAATAGAGCTCCAGTTAGTGGGTGGGCCCAGTTGAAACTTAATTTTCTAAGATGTTTGCATTTGTTGTTAAGTGTTTGAAAATGTATTACATCAAAATTTAGCAGCTTAGGAGCTTCTGCGGCACAATCAGTTAACCACCGACACTTATAAAACTTATTAGCTTAAAGCAACACAAAAGTTATTCTCTCTTAGATTTCAGATGTCAGGAACTCAAGAGCAGCTTAACTGAATGAGTCTCAATCAGGATCTCTCCTGAGGTTGATTGAAAATGATGGCTGAATCTGATCATAAGAAGGTTGATATATCTACTTAATGAATTTGTAAAGATGCTTCCAATCTCACTAGAGAAGCTCCCATAGGTTCCTGGACAACTTCAAGACATGCCAACAAAATCTAGGAACTGATAATCATCACACTTCTGACAGTCAGCTTAAGAACAGCACTGATGCAGATGGTCCCTGCCTAACAAGTACCACAGAGGGACTGTGAGTTCAGACTCTCTTAAGTACAAACATCTTCAGCTTTCTTACATACTAGCAACATACAAATATAAAATATGTCCACCTTTGTGATCACATGACTTACTAGGATATAAAACTCACTACACAGTCCAGAACTGGGAGAAGGTATAAGATTACATATGAAAGGTCAATGTTCACAATGGGTTTTCTCTTGACCTCATAGTGCTTTGTATCATCACAAGTTGAAAACTTTAAGTTAAGCCATTGTATTCTAGGGGCTATTTGTAAAATGCGAATTGAGGGTTTTCCAAAAACTGAAACACCAGGAAACTGCCCTTCTTCAAAGTGTTTACATCCTGGATATCACAGTGACAACTCAGGGCTGTTAGTTGGTGTTGTATGCAGCTACAGTTATCTAGTCCCAGACTTTATAGTTTTTTTTTTCATTTGTGCTTTTCAGCATATAGACTGAGTGGCAGAAAGCTGAATACAATGTTTCAAATATCTGTAAAAGTGATTTATTTAACACAATGTTATAACTGTCTCTTAAAATTGTAACTGATGTCTTTCATTTCAGTCTGACCATTTATATCTATGAGTCTTTCCTCTACACATATAATTCTATTTAGTACAAAAGTTGGAGATCATATACCTAGCACGAACTTTTGATCTGAAACACTTAGATATGCTAGATTTCCCACCAGGTTAAACAGCACATTATGGCCTTTTTATTTATGAATAGTGGCTTAAATTGGATTTAGATTTATATCCCAGCTTTCAAGGCATCCCCATACCCTGCCTACTCCTAACCCACACTTGCTTTTGCACAGAATAAGCATATATTAGTTTGTTTGGATTTACCTTAACATATATGAATTCCCTTGACATCAGCTGCAATCATCTCTAGATACTGTGCTTCATGTCCTTCTGTCGATCAAATCACACCCCACAGACATCACTGTGACTTAGATTCCACCTGCTATTGTCCTGTTGCATCAGATGCCCTGCCCTGCTTCATTCAGGCCTGAAGTTAGCTGCTCTCTTTCATGACCTGACTTTGAAGAAAGCACTGTACTGTGCCTTGCTCACTTTAAAAACTGGAAACCTGATAATTTAGGTGTGCTGCTGGCAGGGACAATAGCCCTTTGAAGCACTAATGCTGTGTGGCAGGTCACCTGTCATCTTTGGAAGTTAGCACTGAAAGCCAACTGCTTGGTACTGTGACATTCACTGCTAACATCCTAAGTAAGAGGGCTGAATTTTTGGATTCTGTTCAAAATACACTTGCTATGGGTTTGTAAGTGCTGGACAGACTTTTCTATCTTATATAAAAAATTGGGTAAATATTTGAACACTTTACTATGCATTTCAGCTTTCAAAAACCTAATTGCTATTCTTTTTTATCTGTTTCATTAAGCTAAATGTTTTATGTCATCACTCCAATCCAACTCAATGATAGTGTTCATTGAATATTCAAGAACCTAATTGGTTAGGAGCTGAAGTATATTTTTAGTATAGGATTTTCAATTAAAATATCCTATCTCAATGAACAAGACAGTGCTAATCCAGATGCAAGTGATTTACAAACACCAATGTCCAAATAAACCCACATTACCATAGCAAATTCATAAATCTAAAACTATGTTTAACAAAAAAGATTATTCAACTTCCCATGGAAATTATTCAAAGCATAGTGGCTATCACCAACTTTATTTTAATAGTTTTCTTGGTCAAGATACTAAGACTTCTTAAAATAAAGCTGTAAAATATACTTATAAAATATTATTGAAATAGTTGTATGGATTATAATATGTCAGGTTTATTATGGATGAATTTAAATTAGCACTTTCTATGAAATCCATGATATTAAAACTAGTACGTCACATACACATGAACATTAGATAGAATAATAATGAGTAACATGTACAAACCTCAGTCAGGAAGGAAATGGACCATTCCTTATTGAAACTCTCCATTGTTCTTAGTGATAATATTTCTTTCAATTCTACACTGTTCATAAAATATTACAAATTCTATATTATTAACAATTTGCTAATTACAAATGATGTGCAGATGGTTATACAATGTACAATCTCCATAGTCTTCACTTTGCATAAGGCACAAATTTTACGTATACTTACTTACCTTTAACATTCATCTGTACACTCTAAAATTCATTTTTGATTATACATTTGGATGTGTTGCGTTTATTTTTTTTCCTGTTCTCCTGGCTCTTTCTGTAGTGATGTGAAAAAAAGTTCTTGTTTTGAATCTTACATTTTTATTTTATTTTTTAAAGAATTTCATATTCAAGTACTGTATTGCTGCATCCTGCATGGCTCCACCCTGGAAATCTGGCTAGGGTGATGAGGGAATGAAGAAATTCAAGTGAGCCATTCTTTCTCTAAATGAGCCTCACCAACAGTAAAAGCAACAGCTGTCCTGAAATTCAAAAAGATTACCTCATACATCTGAATCCAGGAGGGGGGTTATTATATACAGGCAAATAAGATGATAGATTTATGGTGTACAGCTGAACAGGAAGGCATGTTTACCCAAGGGCACCTCTGTATGGGAAACTGTCATCCTAGGTTGTAGTCATTCTTGAAGAGGAAGCAGTGGTTGATAGATAGCTTTTTGTTTGTTTGTTTTATATGATTGTTTGTTTGTTTGTTTGTTTGTTTGATTTTCAAAGACTGGTCAAGTATTAATAAACTGTAAAAGCAATTTCTATTTGCCAGATGTAATTGTCTCCTCTTAGTGGTTTACTGCTGAATAAGCTCACCCTTTCTAGTTCTTTCTGAACTCTGGCTGGCTGGTACGACTCAGCTGTTCTGGCCCAAACTCCTCTGAAAGCTGACTGACTTAAACCAGCTTCTTTTGGCTTCTGACTGAATTGTTCTGCTTGGCTCCAAACTAACACTGGCTATCTGTTCTATTATTTTGGCTCCTTCTCATTCTTTAACTTGTTTTGTCTTCAGCTGCAACATGGTTCCTCTAACACACTCCCCTTTCCCATGCTGTTCTCTTAAGTTGTTTCTCTTTCCTGTCTGTTATTGTAATAGCTGGATGTATCCTATCTATGACTTATTCTGTCAAATCTTTCTTGATCTGTCAACTTATCTAACACTCAATTTCAAACATGACCTCTTCCTTCTACAAACTACATTGTTTTGGATTAAAGGTGTATAATATAGAAATGTCATGTTGGCATTCAAGCCAGATCATACTGTAATCCAGACCAAGTATAGATTTTATCCAAATTATATAGATATAGAAGGACCAGAGCAGCCATGTTGCTAGATTAAAATTCCTCCATAAAAAAGAGTTTGTGAATCTCTCATTCTGATGTGGGAAAAGGTTGCCATAGCTGTGGGTCTGAAACTTGAGGTCCTTCATATGGCTCTGCCCATGTCATCAACCCACATTCATTCAGGGTTTCATCTCCTGCTCACATACTCACTTGGGACTTCCTCTGTTCCCTATGATACATTTACATAATTTCCACACTGTCCTCTCTTCCAAGTTCTCCCATTACTTTCCCACCATTACCTCTCAAATTCATGACCTTCTTTAATCATTATTGTTACATGTAACACACACACACACACACACACACACACACACACACACACACACACATTTAGTGCTACATATATATATATATATATATATATATATATATATATATATATATATATATTTGGTTTTAGGAATGACCCCTTGAGATTATAAATGGAGAAGACTCTTCCTCTTGATATCCACTGATTACCTACAGCTCTTGATGTAGATGAGGGACACTGAAATTTCTCTTATCCAGCCTAGAATGTCAACAGGTGCTGTCAATATTCAGATATTGTTTATTTAATCATATTGTTGAGATTTCACTGTTGTAGCCTCCCTGTTATGTCTAGAAGACACTAACTGGTAGCAGGGGATCTCCCCACACCCTTATTCTGCTATGACTTCTGAGACTCAGATGCAGGGTACGGGTTGTATTCTAGATTTATCAATTGGGTTTGGGCATCTGTACTCCATTGTTTCTTGCAATTTGAGTAGTTATAGATTTTTACAATGGTCTCTGACTGCTTCAAAAAGACGCACTTTTGGTAAGATGCACTTACTCCTTCAGAATTCATAAATATTCTACAATATTTACATTTTGGATGTTACCATAACATTGGTATAAACATTCCCCTAAATATCTTTTTAGTCACAGAGCCAAGAAAATGATATCCCCTAATGGAACTTCTACGTAATACGTATACACTTATATAACTTTATTTATTAATGCTAAAGCAATGGAAACAGCTAGAGCTGTCTCTTGAATCCTAGTGTTAACACATCAAAAGGTTTTGGCTCATGGCTATAGTCTGTATCTGATTTGAGCCTGTTCTCAAAGGGCTTGTGTGTCACAATTTCATCTTCACTGTGAAATACTGAGATGATAGAATATGGTCTGGCTATGGCAAAGCCAATTGAATGACTAGAGTCAGATAGAGTATCAGAGTAAAGTCCCAGTGGCTGAATGCTTGTGCTGTTATAAGAAGTGAGATCAACATAAACAGCAATGTAATGTCCTGTGCTGATGGGGTTCTATTCTCAAGACTAATGGCAGATCAGACTGCAGCAATCTATTGTCTAGTGCTTCAGCAACAAAATGTGATATATAGCTATGCTGTTTTCACTTTAGATGGAAGACTAGGTGAGAAGGCTCTCACCTTCATAGCCTTCCTTCCTCAGTGGATGCTGATGCTCACCACTGAAAACTCTAAAACCTGAGCAGTTATTCTCTCACAATTGGAATTGACACAAGTCATTTAGCTTGAAATGGGGATATCCCCAGAAAAGAAGGAAATATCTTTACAAGACATTTTCAAAGTGATAGCTAAATTCACATATCGAGCAGATCAGATAAGAGCTATACAGTGTTTGGGGGACTGTTCTTGGCTTGAAGCTCTGGATCCAATATCCAGAAATACCACTCAATAGTGGCTAGGGGTCTACCAAATCTTTTACTGTCGGATATTTATATTTTTTTACACTGATGTGTATGGTATGCACTCTACTGTTATTGTTTTGTTTTTCTTTTTCTATAGTTGAAACATGGTCAGTAAAGAATACAAAGTAATGTGTTTCCTTCTGGCAATTTTACAAGCATGTCATTTTTCCTTGTTTTCATTTATCCTCCTGTCCAGCTTGCTCATTCTACATCTCCTTGTTCTGCTTTTGTGTCCGATATCTTCCATTTCTCTCCGTGTCTCTCTCTCTTCTCTGTCTCTCTCTCTCCCTCTGTCTCTCTTCCTTTCTCTCCCCCTCTCTTCATCTCTCTGTCTCTCTGTCTCTCTCTTTCTCTCTCTCTCTCGTTTTCTTCCCACATCCTGTCCTAAATTATCTCTTATTGTCAGTTCCCTTTCTGCTTGTAGAACCTACACATACAAAGTAATAATAATAAAATAATAATACAGCATCAGTATCTATAAAACATACAGTATGTAAGAAAACATGCAGTATTTGTCCTTCTGAGTCTGGCTTATTTCAATTTCTTTGATAATATCCAGCTCTGTCTGCTTTCCTGCAGAGTGTTTTCTTCATAGCTCACTAATTTCCCATAGCATGTGTATTCCAGTTCTATTGTGATTACCGTGAGTACTTCATATCTATCTTTATCTCACTGCATGTATGTACAACTTCTGGATGCCCACCTTTTAGAATTGAGAAATTAAAGGGTCGTTAAGTAGTATAATGATTCATTTCACAAAATACTTACCAGATAATTATTTTGGTAACAGGCAATGTTGAGAATCAAAATGGAAACAATGACCCAGGCATATACAGGTATTAGTACTTTGGATTTCATAATTTAATAGTAGAATCAAACTTAAATAAATATACTTTTAGAATTAATTACATTTTAGAAAAGGATGGGAAAAGGGGGACTGAAAAATAATTTTTAGTTTTAAAGTAAAATGTCTATTACTCCTCAAAGTAGTTTTTCTTGCACTAATTCTTCTTATTGAAGAATGTTTTGCACATTATTATAAGGCCTCATGTTATTTGATAGAGAAACTTGAAATCCTGTGCATAACCTGATTTGAATTTTTAATCTCTATGCTTTTATTACTAAAAGGTAATTTAACACAATAGAACATTGGAGATAAAGAACATTTAAGAATTTTTCCAAATTGCATGGCAGCTGGTCATCTCAGCAGCATCAATACTTAGCATTTTAGTTTGTGAGTTAGCTCATTTGTGTGTGTGTGTATGTGTGTGTGTGTGTCTGTGTGTGTGTGTATGCATGTATGCAAATGTATGCATGCATGAACTTAAGTGGAAAGCTAGAGATTATGACTAATAAGTTCTTTTAAAGTTATAAATGAATAACACATTATGAACAGAACTATGAAGTGGAAGAAAATATGTTCTTTAAAAATTCTATTATTACTTGCAATTTGACCCTGTGAATACACACACACGCATACACACAGAAATGCACACATGATGTAATTTTAAAAAAACTTAATGGATAAGTGTTTTGGGATACTATGTAACATAAATTTAAAATCTGGAAGCTAATGGTATTATCTTCAATGTCTACATTAAAATCCTGATAGTATTCAAAAGCTTATTTTTTTATTTTACAAATTCACATAATGCAACTGTACTAATTGCATTTTATTTTATGAATTAAAGTTTAATAGAAAGAAAAACCTATACTAAGCATTTGTATCTAGCTCACTATTACTTTGAAAGAAGTAATAGTGCTTGAATGCCTTGAAATAGCTTTCTTTGTGTCAGGTGATGCTAGGAACTATATCTGTTATGCAATGGTGGATATGAAATTGCAAGTGAAATATCATGCCTATGTGTCCATTTAGCTGCCCTTTGAATTAAACTTGGCTATTTCTTCATTTGCATTTTCTTCATGAAAAATACATAACTCAATATCTACCAGTATTTGAAAAATATGACCATCAAGGGTTGACATTTACACAACTCAGAATGGGTAGAAAATTATGAAAATGTGCAGATTTTTGTTTAACTCGTATGATAGATGTTACTTTGAGGTAGCAAGAACTCCAAACTCCTTGTTACAAACCCAACATAGTACATTCTTTGCCATTCAGTGTTAAAGTCCTGATGAATGCGGGTAAAGACCTCTTCTGCTGAACACAACATACAGTAAATGACTAAAAGAGCTGATGGGATACTCAGAACATATCTGAGAGGTTCACTTAAAGGAACAGCTGTTGTAGAGCTTGGGCCAAGTTTTACCTCATGTGAACATGGCTCTGTGATATCCAGAGTATGTGATTCTTTTACAAGAACACTGAAAAATGATATATTAATATATAAATTATTAATGTTAGTTTCCCAAATGGAAAGTCTATTCTTTCAAGGTAGTCTCTTTTTATCCTATAAACGTTATTAGACAAGATATTATCAATTCATTCCTCTCTCAAAATGACATCGGCAATAGTGTTGGTGATTTACTTGCATATTTTGGATTCTGTGATAATCAGTTCTAGGTTTAGTTATCTAAAATATTTTATTTTATTTAATACTAATCTCACAGATAAAAAAGTGCATTACAAAACATATTTATTATCTAAATCTTTGTAAATCTATATACAAATTCATATCCATATATAATGTATAAAGGCACAGTATATATATAATATGCACATATATATAGAAAATAATATATGGAAATATCTATTTCATCACATCATATTATTTTTCAACTGAGTAATATTTACTTGTTTGAATTTTTTAAAGAATTGCTTATTTATTTTATGTGTATGAGTACATTGTAGCTCTCTTCAGACATACCAGAAGAGGGTATCAGATCCCATTACAGATGGTTGTGAGCCACAATGTAGTTGCTGGGAATTGAACTCAGAAATTCTGGAAGAGCAGAAGTGCTCTTATCCACTGGAACATCTCTCCAGCCATTGAATTTTTTGAGATAGTCTAACTATATAGCCTTGACTAGCCTGGTACTTGCTGTGTAGACTTGGCTGCCCTCAAATTTGCACAATCTCTTGCCTCTGCATCAAGACTTATAGGATTAGAGGCATATGATACTACCAAATCTATTTTAGGTGTTATTTAAAAATGTAAATGAGCATTCTTTTATAAAGCAACAGATTTAGACTTAATTTAATTATTCAACTCCACTGAAAGGAATTACAGTAAGAATTTCCTTCCATTCTTATGTATATTTCATAATATTTTCAAACTATTCTCTAGGAAGTCAGAATTAAAAGGATCCTTCAAAACAGTTTAATAATTCCTTATGTTTTGGATTTATAAGATCTAGAAAAGTGAAACAATTGTTCATTGTCAAGAAATAAATAAGAGGAATGTGAATCGCCAGAGCATGGCCAAGAAGCAGGAGTTAATATTTCTGAGATATCACAGCTAACATACTGAGGGAGCATGTGAGACAACATGGCATATACAGCAGGCTAAAATATAAATATATGGCCACTACATACAAACACCTCTGAGTGAGTCTTGCTGGATGCATAGATAAATATGTCCACTCTTATTCCCCAAAGACATTTGTAACTATTTTGCTATAAATGAAGAAGTAGACAAGTGCCTCTAAGATTTTTAACTGAAAGGGAAAATTTTTGGATGGACATCATTTGTGAGCATTTGATGAATTTCTAAGACTCTGATGGTGGTGGACCGAACTACAGTCCTGAGACTCAATAACAAACTTGGAAATCTGTCACTCATCTCTACTTTGCAAATACATCGAGAATTCAAAGTTTTTTCATTGACAGAAGCAGAGGAATTTAGTGGACAGTTTGATTTAAAAAAAATGTGCAGATGAAGCATGCTTCTGGCTGATGGGAGAGCTGACAAAGTTTCGACAGACTGCTTCAAGGAGTCATGGTGCTTTCTATTGGATCAAGAAGTTTCTTCAGGCCAGGAATGTATGGTTATGTTTCCTGTGCAGATTTGCTCCATATACCAAGTTCCATGCTTTATGTTAAAAAACAAGCCAAGTTACATTTCAGATCCACTCAAGAGCTCTGAAAGTATCATATTTGTATTTGCTAGATTTAATGTAGGGGTTATTTTCTTTCTCAAAGATAACCAAAGAACTGGATTACATGATGTAAGTGCCCATCAAGAAATTGAGGATGAAGTATGAACAGAATGGAAGATTCACCAAGTCAATGGCAATTGTCCCTTCCTTGTTTCCTGTGGTTTCTGTGTGTCACAATGATACTATTGTGGCTAGGCTCCCACTATACATTAAGCACCAATCCTCCAGAAGTTCTCAAAGTCCTTCAAAATGATGTCACTCCACACTCACCAAGGATCAGCTCAGTTATAAATACGTAAGCACTATTGTTTAGTTGCCTTTTAGAGACTGGTTTTAAGGACCACTACTCACTCATTCCTACCTGGGAAGTGTCATCAATTGCTCTCCTTCGCTTTCAGGCAGAATGACTTCTGTATGTCAGCTCTGGATAACCATATCTTTGTCCCTGGGGAAGTTCTTGTCCTCCAAAACTCTTAAGTTTTGGAGTTTTATCTACAGGTTCTTGGCAATATTTCTATGAAAATGTAGAGACCACTGGTGTTTTCTTAAGGCAGAATCTTCAGATTCTGAGTGTGAAGACTAGGTTAACGTCTTGTAGCAAAGTTCTTCAATCCTTACATCACTAAGCAGACACAATGCAGAAAATATCTGTATAAACTCCTGACATCTAAGTGAAACAAAATTCAATTTCACTCCACGTAGTGCTAAGTTCACAACCTGTTAGGAAATTAGCTTACATGAAGGATAAGCCAAATAGGTGATATTTAAGTGAAGCGTATGACAAAGAATTGTTATCAAAATATATATTCTTTGTATTGCTTAAGAGAATGTAGTTTTCTACCTTCTGTGTTTCTTAGTGACAAAATTTATATAAGGCATCAAAAGTGTTTGGAAGGTAGATTAGGTCAAAGTCATTTTCAGTTACATATGGAATTGGAGGCAGGCCTGGGCTACATGAGACTAAAACAAATAAACCAGCAGAAGCAAGCATACAGAGATAAGTAAAACTTGAATGTTCACATGGCCTAGTGTAATAGGATCACCATTCATCCTCACGCACTACTGTTTGAGACCCTAACAGAGGAGACAAGCACAGTAGAAAGGTGAGGAGACTTCCAGTGCACATTCCTTGACGTTATAGTCTTCTACCTCAGGCAAGGCAAGAGAGCTTCTAGGATATGTCAGATTCAAAGAGTGTGGAGAAGTATATCATACTCTTGGTACATGAGGACACAGACATTTTGGAAGGTTTTGAAAGAATTTCCTAGAACTCAGAGAGATTCACCTGACTCCACTTCCCAATGCTAATTAAAGGCATGTACCTCCATGCTTGACATAATAAATTCTAACTTAGAAAGTGTTTATACTACATCAGGTCCTAGAGATGGTACAGGCATGATAGTCTGACATCTTCAATATCATGATGTAAGAACAGTTAATAGTGCAGTAGAACAAGTGGATTTCACATGGAGCTGGAACCGATGCAGTAGAAAAAACCCCAAATGAGTTAGTGATCTAACTGTAAGAGCCAAAAACATTCAAAAGTGTAAGAAAAATGCATATGAGTAAATTAATGGTTTACAAGTGGGAGAAACTGAATGTAAACTCTAATTTCTTAAGTGATTCAATTCTAGAATATATAAAGAACACCTGTAACATAACAAAATGATGAAACTCAATTTAAAAATTGGCGAAGATTTCAATCAATCCTTTTCAAAGAAAATATATAAATTGCTGATATGCGCATTAAAAGTGTTTGTATTTCAGGATGTGAGTATCAGTGTTCTGGTGCTACTCAAGATGACTGCTTGAAAAAGAGATAGTGTAGAATGAGTTTATGCTTAGGGGGATCTGCCTCTCAGAGACTAACACTTGCAGCTTCCTACATGCACTTTTTATTGTTAGACAAAAGGCACTGCAAGTCAATTTTCATATATTAAAACCTCTTATCTTATCTAGGGATTGTCTTGAAGGAACCATTACTTAAACAATTCTTAGCCATAGAAGACTTCCTAGTTTGCCAGATATGCTACTAAGTTATGCAAAGGCTCTGAGATTCCTTCAAAGGAACAATCTCATAAAATCTCAGATAACAATCACCGATAAAACACTACTTCAAAGCCTAGGTTCCATCACTCTGGCATTTATCCCAGATACAATGGTTCTGTTAAATTCTGCTATTTGTGAAGGCAACTTCTGTTATCTGTGACACTGATGGGTAGAGTTCCTTTGGGTGGTCGGACTGGCCAGTCAGAAGTCCTCTTCCTCACTCACTGTTCTATCTGCACCCCTCTCAAAGTTTCCTGCTTGGTTGAAGAGGTCTACCTTCCCAAGTAGAGGAAGACCTGCTTTCAGTAATGGTTCATCAGGGAGTAGCTGTGCTCTCCTGCAAGAACCTCCAAACAAGGTCTCAAAATATTTGATTTCATTGTAGATCAAGGAAAATAAAGTCAAAATCACAACGGGATGTCACTCTTCCTACTACTAAAATAGCTTTTAAAGCCAATAGAACAAAATTATCGAGTGATCGTGAGGGTGTAGAACACTGAAAAATTTTAACCCTAATTCTGGGAATGCAGAACAGTGCAGCTTCTATGAGAATTTGATAGTTTTTCTAAAGTTAAACACAAGGATGTCTTATTATCTAGCAATTCCATTCCTAACCATATATTCAAAGGGAATTTAAAACAGAAGCTCAAAAATGCTTACATTGCTTAGTTTCCTGTAACATTAATAATGCCCCAAAGTAAAGTCAATCCCTATATACAGATAAGCAAAATGCAATAATACATGTAATGAAATATTGTTCAACTGTAAAGAAAGAGAAAGTTAGAATGCATGCTAAACCCTGGATGGACCTGTCAAACATTATCCTAAGACAAGTAGACAAGGTACAAGATTGTGGCTATTGTAGGGCTCACTTATAAGAACTATCTAGAAGAAGCAAATTTATTTTGACAGGAAGAATAAGTTACCGAGAGGGCTGGTGGAGGAGGAATAAGTGACATTGGTTAGTGGATATAATGTTTTTCTTTAAGTTGTTAAGGTTTTAGAAATAGAAAGTACAGATACCTACATGATATGTGTATATAGTGTTGCTATTGAACGGTATATTTACAACAGATAAACAGCAAATTGTATTCTACAGGTATGGTGGTCTCAATTTCTCTTCTATTACTGTGACAAAAGAAACTTAAGGAAGAAAAAGTTTAGAGGGCTCATACCTCTAAGTTACAGTCCATCATGACAGAGAAGTCACAGCTGCAGGAGTCTGAGGGAGCATGCCACATTACATACACAGTCAAGAGCAGAGAGCGAATGAGATGCTGGGTGATGGCTCCAGCATTTGATGCACTTTCTAATCTTTCAGAGGACCTGGATTCAGCTCCTAGTATTCATGCAACTGCTTGTAATTCTAGTTCCCGGAAATCTGATCCTATCCTCTAGCCTACAAAGGCACACACACACACACACATACAGCATAGGCATACACTTGCGTGTGCACATGCATGCACACTCACAAGTGCACGTGTGCATACACACAAATGCAAAATAAATAAAAAAGAAAGAGGGCAGCAATCAATGAACACAAATGTGCAAGTGTAAAGCTCACATTCTCCATTTTACCAGGTTCAACATCTCTTGCCCAGAGAACAGTCCTGCCTAAAATTACAGTGGGACATTTAATACCAATCATTGTAAACCAAGATAATCTGCCACAGGCATACTCAGAGAATTCTCATTTCCTAGGAGGTTTTAGATTCTATCAATTGAACAATTAACACAAGCACATATTTTATTGATTACAACAAAGTTGTAATCAATTATATATATGCAATTAATTGGAAAAAGGGATCAAACAACCTAAATATGCCAAGTTCACCTGCACCTATCCACATGTTTTTCTTACTTTCCTGTTGAGTGATCAAACACCATGACCTAAAACAACTTAAGGAAGAATGATTTTATCATGTCAGAGAGAAAACCAACAGTGTTGGGAACAGCATAGCAACTGGTGGCCAGAGAAGGAAACTGAGAGATCCCATCTTCAGTCTCAGGTAGAAAGCAGAGGGAGTGAGCTAGGAGTGGGCTGAGGCTATAGTTTCAATGTCAATCCCAAGGACTTACTTCCTCCACTAAGGTTCTACCTCCTGAAACGTTCAAAACCTTCCCACATGGTGCGATTAAATGGGGACTAAGGGTTCACATACTTGAGCCTATGCAGAAAAAAGAGTGGAGGTAATTTCACAATCTAACCATCATGCCTGATGATCCTTATACTTCTGTAATATAGTTTTAAGATACTGCTTTTTTTTTTTTGGTTTTGGTTTTGGTTTTGGTTTTGGTTTTGGTTTTGGTTTTGGTTTTGGTTTTGGTTTTTCGAGACAGGATTTCTCTGTATAGCCCTCTCTGTCCTGGAACTCACTCTGTAGACCAGTCTGGCCTCGAACTCAGAAATCCACCTGCCTCTGCCTCCCAAGTGCTGGGATTAAAGATGTGCGTCACTACGGCCTGGCTGCTTATTTTTTATAATAAAATAACCCCAATATTTCAGCAGCTTAACACAGTAAAAACTCCCAAATTCCTCTGCCTGATTCATTCCACACTGCTAAGGTTTCGTGACATTATTACTTACCATTTCCAGTAACAAATAAAGAAAATACATATTAAAGGTACACTACATTCTTTTTACAAAGTGTGTGTGTATGTGTGTGTGTGTGTGTGTGTGTGTGTGTGTGTGTGTGTGTGTGTATGACATGTGCAGATATGGGTAGAGATCAAAAGAGGGTGTTAGACTCCTAAAAATAGTAGCTAGAGTTCGTTATAAGCCACCTAATGTCAGGTCCTCTGGAAGGCTCTTACGCACTGAACCATCTCTCTAATATCTAATATCTTGAAAACCTTGGACCTAAGCTTGATTACCACATAAAACTGAACTTTTATTCATTTAGTGAGAAAGAATCATATAGTTGTCCATGAATATCAGAGAAGCCAGGTAGCGATCTCTCAGTAATAACACCACTGTGTGTTTTCTACAGTGTAGAGAATGGTCTATGATAGTCATGATTTCTGCTTTAAATAGAGAGCTTAATGATCATGTTGCAAGAGAAACAAAAGAATAAATAGAAATCAACAGATAAACAGAGATAACAAAGGAAAAAATATGATTAAATCAGGCTCCACAAAATCTAGCAGAGATGTCTGATTGAGAAAGCAAAGATAATATCATCAAACTGGGCAATTAGAAGGGGGAAGCTTGAGGGAGGCACCCTCTTAGAGGCAAAGGGGATAGGAGTAAGTGGGGGCTTTCTGGAGGAGGATAACATTTGAAATGTAAACATATAAAACAATTAATACCTTAAAAAAATCCAGTGAAGATTACCTGGGAAGTTGAGGCAGTCAGGTGGAGTTCCACATTGAGCTTTCTTTCCACCTAGTAAGCATCTCGTGGCCTTTTGTTCCCATTGCAGTCATTCTATATCATGGGAGAAACAGTACTAACAAAATTCTGCTGGAAATTGTTTGTCTTCTGGCCCTTCTTAAGGATACAATGTTATTACTTTTGTACTCTTTTCCTGTCCCATCCCTGGACAAAGGTTCTTATAGGTTACTTTAGGGCAAACTTGTTTAGATCTCAAATTGAGGAACAACCTTTCCTTCCTATAACTAAGTTCTCAGGGACCTAAAGCAGCATAGAAGAATTTTTTTTGGTTTTGGTTTTGGTTTTGTTTTTTGTTTGTTTGTTTGTTTGTTGTTTTGTTTTGTTTTGTTTTTTCACTGTGGAAAGAAAATATACATCTGGTAGGTTATTTTTCACCTGTAGTTCAGATAGTAATCACTGTTAACATTTCATATGTGAGAAAACTAAGGCTCAGGGCTGGAGGAATGTTTTAGTGGAAGAAGGTGCTCATCATACAAGCCTCATGACGTGAAATCTATCTGCAGAGTTCCTATAAAAGTAGAAGACAACTCCATAAAGTCGTCCTCTGCCTTCCACACATGAGTCATGACACACAGGTATACTCACACACATATATACATCGTGCACACAAACACAAATATACGAGCACACACACATACGTATACTTGATGATTTACTCTATGCATACATACACATCTGAGGTGAGAACGGTCTAGTCCTCAAGGATAATAGGAGGATAAACAATATCCAAAGCCAGGAAATCTATAAACATTCTCGTAAAAATACTAATAAATAATAATAGTAAGTTATTGGCATATTATACTCTTTCTGATCTTCATTTTAATTAATCCATTAATTAATTTTGAGAAAATCTCATTATGCATGCCAGAATGGCCTAAAACTTGCAGGCAGCCCAGCCTAGCCTTTAGCTGCCAATCCTGTCTATGCTCCACTAGCACCAAAATAATGGCTTCTCACTTCTAAACTCTCCACTTCCCTTGCTTATTCTCCATTGTCAGATACTATAGAATGACTGTAGAGATAAATCGTTCTTTAAACAATTTCAGCAGATACATCACTCAGTGAAGAGCAGGCTGTGCCCTCTGTGTTATGGCAGCATATTTACTGGATCTGTCGGGTCAGCTCTATAACGCCAAAAGAGAATAATGTTTATTCATGTCAAAGTCGTCAAACATACACAGAACTAACATAGGCACTTTTGCTAAAGATTTAACTTTTGCCCCAGTAGTACTTAAGAAGTGTATTTCTTTACAAATTTATTTCACTTCACATTGGCCATAGCTTTTAGGGACAGTTTCTCCTGAGTTAAACGCTTGTATCAGAACATAATCCTTTTTTTTTTTTTAAGGAAAAATAGACAAGAGGATTCTCCAAAGACATTTTGGTTTTATTAGAATAAAACCTCACCTAGCCAAATCAGCCATTAGCTATGTTAAGACATAATTCATTAGCACCGAGTACATTCCATATCATTGTGTACCTATCACAGCTAGCTAGGTCACAGACATTTTAATAATCCATAAAGCCATGTGGCCATTAAGCATCCATTCGCCCAATGACATGTCCCCAGCCTTGGTCAAGCACAATCTTCTTTCAGCTCTGATTACTTTACTTATCCTTCACGTTTCACATAAATGACCTATTTATGCCTGGCATTTCATTTGGCATAATATTTTTGAGATTTATTCAAGTTAAAGCAATTCCAAGTACGTCCTTGCTTTCTATGGTTAAGTACTTTTTGATTGTTTGAGTCTATCATATTTTATTTATTCTTTCATTAATGAATGGAGATGTCAATTAATCCCACATTTTTTCCTTTAACACATTCAATTGCATTTCCTCTTCTTTTTTTAAAATTGGATATTTTATTTATTGACATCTCAAATGTTATCCCCTTTCCCTTTTTCCTCTCCAAAAGCTCCCTATCCCATCCCCTCTCCCTGCTTCTATAAGAATGTTCCCCGCCCATTGACCCACTCTACCCTCACTTCCCTAGCATGTCTCTACACTGGGGCATCAAACCTTCACAGGACCAAAGGCCTCTCCTCCCATTGATGCCAGACAAGGTCATCTCTGCTACATATGTGGCTGGAGCCATGGGTTGCTCCACGTGTACTCGTTGGTTGGTGGTTTATTCCCTGGGAGCTCTGGGGAGTCTAGTTGGTTGATATTGTTCTTCCTATGGGGTTGCAAGCCCCTTCAATTCCTTCAGTTCTTTCTCTAATGCCTCCATTGGGGACCTTGTGCTCAGTCTAGTGGTTAGCTGTGAGCATCCATCTCTGTATTTGTCAGGCTCTGGCGGAGTCTCACAGGAGACAGCTAGATCAGGCTCCTATCAGCAAGCACTTGTCATCAGCAATAGTGTCTGGGTTTGGTGTCTGCAGATGGGATGGATCCCCAGGTGAGGCAATATCTGGATGGCCTTTAGTCTCTGGTCCACTCTTTGTTTTTGCATTTCCTTCACACAGGAGCAATTCTGGAAAAAAAATTTGGAGATGATTGGGTGGCCCCACACCTCAACCGGGGAGCCATGCTTAACCTCTAGATATGGTCTCTACAGATTCTCCCTCCCCTTTGTTGGGTATTTCACCTAATCTCATTCCCATTGTATTCACACTTTTTTGATAAATGTGTATAATACTCTTTTAAGGACTTATATGCAAGTATTTTAAGTGATTTTTTTTGGGGGGGAGGGGTTAGGGCACTGGCTCAGTGGGTAAAGACACTTGATCTTTAAAACCAAGAACCTGAGTTTAAATGGCCAGGACCTATGTAAAAGCAGGCACAATAGCATATATGTGTATTTCTAGTACTCCTATAAAAATATGGGAGAGATATGTGAATCTTCAGATCACAGGCCTGCTAGACTGATATGCACAATGGCAAAACAACAAGATACCCTGGAACAAAGAGGTGGAAGTAAGAGAAGAACATCCAAGGTTGTCCTCTGACGTCCACATATGAACACACACACACACACACACACACACACGAGAGAGAGAGAGAGAGAGAGAGAGAGAGAGAGAGAGAGAGAGTGGGGGAAGAGAGAGAGAAAGAGAAACAGCACTTCAATTTATTGAGATACATAGAACTATGATGGTACAAGCTTGTAATCCAACGCTGTAGAGGCTGAGGCAGGAGGGTTGTAATGAGTTGGAGTCCATCGGGATTACATAACAAATACCGGGTCTGTCAGGGCAGTATACCATAGTGAGAAGTAGTGGAGGGAGGCAAACTAGCAATCGAAAAAGAAGCCATCACCATAGAGTGAGAACTACTGAGCATGTGCACGAGAGAGAACTACCTAAGAAGTGAAAGAAACATTGGCACTCAAAAGGCTCTGTAAGTGTTTCCTATTCCTACTATACAGAAGTAAAAATTCTATAACACACCAGGCAACCATAATGTGTTTCTGAATGTACAACAATCAAAAAAATGTTTCAAAATCAAATGCATAATGGATGCAAGGGGTTTCTGGAAGCTCCTTGTCTACATTGTAGCTCCTAGTCTACATTGTATCAATCTATAATACAGCCACCTTGATTCTGAACCTAGAAGGCACACTATGTGTGCTTCTACAAACTGCAATGTCAATAGATGCTTCCTTAAATACCTCAGATCAGATTTGAGGTTACTATAAGTTATAAATTATCTCTTTCTATATTCACTTGCAAATATTAATCTTTACATAATGTACCTTTTGGGGGTTTTTTGTTTGTTTGTTTGTTTGTTTGTTTTTCAAGACAGGGTTTCTCTGTGTAATCCTGGCTGTCCTAGAACTCACTCTGTAGACCAGGGTGGCCTCGAACTCAGAAATCCGCCTGTCTCTCCCTCCCAAATGCTGGGATTAAAGGTGTGTGCCACCACTGCCCGGCATAATGTACCTTTTTATAAAGCTTATTTATTATACTCAATGATATGTAATTATGTGAAGTAAAGGCAAAACTTATTGCATCATATCAATGCTTACGTGGTGAAACCAAAACTTGAATATGAAAAGAGAATCCAAGAATGATTAGAAGGACATATTTTAATGTATTAATGTGCCATTTTCTTCTACTTGTAAGCACAAGGAGAATTATTAGAGGCAAATCAAACTTGATTATTTGACTTACATGGAAGAGTGGAAATATCAAACCACTTGGAAGGAAATGTTGAGTGAAGACACTAAAAGCCTGTCTAGAAGTCAAGTACTGTCACTTATCTTGGTAGCAGAATATAGAAAACTGTTAGAAGACTGAATAATACATAACATACTTTATCTTCTGGGGTTAGATGGAAGGCGACTATTCATCATTTACAGCCGTATCCATTATAGTAACTCATTTTTTATTTCTCCAATTCATATCTTGCTGCACACCATTCTTACTGAAGCAATCATCCCATCAAAAAAGGTTGTTTTTATTTTTTAAAGTCGTAGATATTTAAGGTGACCTTTTATTACTTTGTACCTATGTCTGGAGTCCTGCCTTTAGAACAAATTGAGAAACTATACTGAAAGAATACGCTGTGCATGGGAAGCATATTCTGTTGCAATGCTGCTGTAAGCATAGAGAAGTTTTCAATATTATGTAATCTGACTAATTAAAATAAGCTCATCCTTTATAACTGGCAGGAACAAAATAGAAGTTTGTATTATTTACTTTACCATAAAACTTACTAAATCGGGACAATTTGGGGAGGATTAACAACTGCTCAAGAACTCCTGGCATCCAGGGTTACCTTGGACAAACACGGACTTGCAGTCACCCTTGTCAGTATAGAGAGTGTATAACTAATGTGATCTTATGCATGCAATGTATAAATACTTGTCGATTGTTGCTTTTGTCCATCACAAATAAAGTTTTATTGTGCTAGGAAGACTTAGTTCAGATCTGTAACCTTGAAAGTAAATGAAGAAAGACTCATTGCATAAAATTTAGAAAACATTAAAAAGTTAACAACTTATTTTAGAACAAAGGAAACATCATGCTGAAATATTCAGTTTTTAGAATCAGCTAAGATTGATTCATTGGTGAATGAATGGATAAACAAAAGGTGACGCAAAGGAAGAACAGAGGATAGTTCAGCCACAAACTAATAAAAGCCTTTCAAGTGCTGCAGCATAGATGGAATTGGACCGCAGTAAATAAACCAGACCCATACATCCAAATGGTAAGGGTTTACACCATATGTGGATTCAGAAAATGCTTATTTCTTAAAGGTAAAAATATAATCATGGTCAATAAACGCTAAGTTATGGGGCAGGTGATGAACAACAGATACTGGGATATAGCTGGACAGAACCATATGTTTTAGACTTCTAGACTGTAAGAAGGTGAATATAACTTATCACAAGTTTCCCAACACAAAGCTGTGGCAATTGTTGAAGGAGAGATAGATTATTCTGAATTGATCATGTCATATTATATATATTATATGTAACATATATTCAATATGTAGTGACTAAGTGGGTATAATTAAAATGTGTAAAATTTAATCTATGTGTGAAAAGATAGTTCTAAGAACTGCTGCACCTTTTTATTTGTTAGGATACCATTATTGCAACTGGAATATTTAGATGTGGAGAAAGTCAAATACTAAGAATACGTTTTTGTCTCCATATAGTGTGAACTTTCATAAAATGATTAACAACTTATCTACAACAGTGGATTTATGTCATCAGACAGGTAAACAAAAGAGATGCTTAAGTTTTGGGGAACTTAAGTTCAATAAGGCATTTTAACAATATAATCTTTTGAAAGTACTTTTGAGAATTGCTTACTTGGGTACAATGTATTTTTATCACATTCACTCCTCCCACAGCTCCTCCCATGTCCCCCCACATGTAGTTCTCAAATTCATGTCACTCTGGGTCTATTTGTAGAACTTGTCAGAAGAGATTTAGGATAGGTGGTGTACTCCTTGAGTATATATTCACTCCTATTTTCTTTGGGAAATTTATTGAAAAAAAAGTTAGAACACATCCATCAATTATTCATGACTTGCATCTAAAAAAACTAAAAAATGTGCAAAGGAAAAATCCCAAATGATTCATTACTTTTAATCACATAATAATAGTAATCTGAGTGTGGAAATTAAAAAGCTTCTGTTTCTTTGGACTTTAAGACTCTCCATTTATAATCATGCTATTTGATGCCTAACAATGTCCTGTAGTGAAAGACAGTTTTCTCATTTTTCGTTTTCCAAAATTTATGTTGATACTTGTAAGAAACTGGTAATTTCTCTTTTTCCTTTTTTAGAGCACAATGGCCTGGTTTTCCACAATCCACAGAGGCTGATATTCCCCTATGTACAATTGCTAATTCCCAACATCCCTAGACCATGTACATCCAGAGAACTCTTTTTGGTCATCCAGATAAGACTTAGAAACAGTGATCATGGGACTGATCACAGGAGTTTGTTTATTGCCTTGCTTGTTCCTTGACTATTTGTGTTTATTGTCTTGCTTGTTCCTTGACTATTTGCATCTATTGTATTGCTAGTTCCTCAACCTAGAACTGACCTTAATACTTGAACGTAATTAAAATGGTATAAAAGAAGATTGGGGAAAAAATAAAGCCAATAACAAACAAACAAACAATCAAAAAAGAATCATGACGCAGTGGCAGATGGAAACCTGGCCAGGGTACACTGGATGGCCTCATGACTATTATCCAGTGGCCTAGGAAATCTGTCTACATAGGAAATCTGTCTACATATACC
The DNA here is from genome assembly GCA_030674055.1 of Rhabdomys pumilio. Classification (NCBI taxonomy): domain Eukaryota; kingdom Metazoa; phylum Chordata; class Mammalia; order Rodentia; family Muridae; genus Rhabdomys; species Rhabdomys pumilio. The sequence continues at coordinate 20,404,558 of JANHMN010000010.1, forward strand.
TCAGATTTCTTTCTTTCTTTCTTTCTTTCTTTCTTTCTTTCTTTCTTTCTTTCTTTCCTTCCTTCCTTCCTTCCCCTCTTCTTCTTCTTCTTCTTCTTCTTCTTCTTCTTCTTCTTCTTCTTCTTCTTCTTCTTCTTCTTCTTCTTCTTCTTCCTCTTCCTCTTCCTCTTCTTCCCCTTTTCCTTCTCCTTCTCTTTCCCCCTCCCTCCTTTCCCTCCCCTTCCCTCCTCCCCCTCCCTTCTCCCCCTCCTCCTCCCCCTCCTCCTCCCCCTCCCCCTCCCCCTCCTCCTTTTCCTTCTCTTTCTTCTTTTTTTGGTAAAGCTGGAACCCAGGAAAGTCCAGTGACTGCAGAATAACATGTGTGGTAATTTATCCCTCAACTCCCTCAACTAACTTCCTTCCTTCCTTCCTTCCTTCCTTCCTTCCTTCCTTCCTTCCTCTGTCTCACTTACAATATATACTGCATTTACTTGAATCCTTGACTTAGGATCCACCAGGAATAGGATACAGATTTGGAAAACTTTCCCCAGGGCTTCAGCTGAAGAGGTATTCAAATAGTGTCCTTTGACAAGGCTCAAGAATGAATAGAAGCAAGTAGCTTTGGGGCTATCTGTGGATATTAACTATCTGTATTTTCTCTTGAAAACCAGCCATTGCTACTATTAATAAACTCTAGTGTTTTTGTAATTCAGTCTGAAACAAATAAATGAGGAGGTTTATTTTTAGCACAAAGGGTCTCATACTGAATATTAATAATTGGAAAATTCTATATTTTTCTTTCTTCAGATTTATTAGGTGATGTTAAATACAAACAATAGGTATGATGCATGTTTTATTTCTATTTTAAAAGAATGTTTGGATGCATGTATAATAAATTGGCATAGAAATAGTATTTTGAAAACCAATATTACATGAGGTATACGGCGAATCAAAAGTAATTCAGGCGAACTTATTGATAACCTTCACCTATTAGTTTGCAGCTAATAATCCTTGTTCCTAGCCAGCTATGGATATGGTCTCAGCATTCTAGACATATCACAGCTAAGTTATTAGCAAGCCCACTGGTTTGCATAGGCTTGGTCCAGAGAGTGGCACCATTGGAAGGTGTGATCCTGTTGGAGTAGGTGTGTCACTGTGGGTGTGGGCTATAAAACCCTCATCCTAGCTGCCTGGAAATGAGTATTCTTCTAGCAGCCTTCAGATGAAGATGTAGAACTCTCAGCTCCTCCTGCACAGGCCTACTTGGATGCCTCCATGTTCCTGCCTTGATGATAATAGACTGAACCTCTGAACGTGTAAGCCAGCCACAATTAAATGCTGTTCACAGCAGTAAAACCCTAACTAAGACACCCACTGTCCATATTCGAAATCTCATTTTGTGTGACTAGTCTCTACTGAGTGATAGGCAACACTTATATAATAAATCCAAAAAAAGAAATAGGGTTCAAATAAGTATCATAACAATACAGCATGGCTCTACATTCATAAACACTGTACTGGCTAGTTTTATGTCCACTTGATACAAGCTAGAGCCATCAGAAAGGAGGGAGCCTCAACAGAAAAAATGCCCCCACATAAAAGCAGGCTGTCTGGTATTTTCTTAATTAGTGATCAGTGGGAAGGGACCAGTCCATTGTAGGTAGTGCCATCTCTGGGCTTGTGGTCCTGGGTTCTATAAGAAAGCAGGCTGAGCAAGCCATGAGGAGTAAGTCAGTAAGCAACACCTCTTTGTGGCCTCTGTATGAACTCCTGCCCTGTTTGAGTTCCTTTGCTGATCTTCCTCCTTACGAAAAGCAAAATAGAAATTCGAGCAGATAAACCCTGTCTTCCCCACGTTGCTTTCGTTATGGTGTTTCATCACAGAAAAAAAAAAAAAAAAAAAAAAAAACAAGCACATAAAACTTAGATGGACCATTTTCACACGTCAATGACAAATACAGATGACTTTGGAAATCTTTAAAAAAAATCTAATTCTAGGCTTTCCTTCCAGTTCAATGCTCCACTTTACCAAGTGTCCTGGAATGATTTAAGATATCTAGAACTCTCTTTGCTTATCCATCATTTGTCCCTTTCATTGCTTCCAAACAATCTAACGTCAAATACAGATCTGCTGAGTTTCCACTTAAAAATATCCTCACATATTCTATCCACAGCATGGGACACTTTGATTGTACACTATCTGGGACCTGACTTTTGTTATCTTGACTATCACATATTTATTCAAAACACTGATTTTTCTTTACCCTAGCTCCATAATTTTATCCAGTTTTGTGTATGAATCCTCTAATTTGGTCATGAAAGTGTATTATGATTTCTTACATTACATATCAAATGAGAATTTGGGAGTTTGGATATAGACTATTATTAACATACAATAACTTACCTGCTTTCCCTTTCTTTCAGCCCTCAGCCCATCTTTTTCAATTGAGACAAATGTGTCTTTCACACTTGGGATGAACCATGAGCCGAACACTAATCATTGTTGTCTTCCTCCTTAGTCATCTGCTGCTCACCGCTGCAAAAAGCAACCAAAATCCCCATGCCTCTTAGACAGTGAGTCAGGAAGAGGTTTAGATTCTTTTCCATTCCTCCTTTCAATCTATCTGATTGATTTCTCTCCCTCTCCTTGCACCAGATGCAGCACATTCTTTGTTAGAATCCCACATAATCACACTGGAGTCCCTTTATTGTTAGCTTAGCTATCTTTTAAGTGATGTTCTCTGGCAGGGAGTATAAAGAACATTTTCATTCTAGAAATCTGGTGAAAACATGCCCGCCTTTGTACATCTAAGAACATATACCATTTCTATGACGTCTGGGTATTGTGTGAGCCTAGAGATTCCAACAAGTTGCAATCCTGGTTTTTAAGCAGGAAAGAACCTGTCTCTAAATTACTGCAGTCGCGTTCAGAATGACATAGTACTCCTCAGTCTGAAAGAGCCAAGATTGAATTAGCAGTATATTGGTTATTATTTCTAGGTGAGTTTGGACAAATTATATATTAAAAATGCAACTGCCTCGCAAAACGGGACAGTACTACTATGGACTCTCCCGAATGCAATGGATGGTATGTAAAGTGGTAAGCATTTAATAACTGACTATACATGAAGGTTAAGGATTTTTTCCCATGACACACTGTCAGAACAGCTTGGTTGGGTTTGAAATCAGTTTTTCAGACTTTGGCTTTTCCACTAACCCGGATTCTTAGGCTCAAGACTTTAAACTACTAACTTGATGTATGACCTTGAACAAAATATCCGGAGTCACTTTCTTTATAGAAGGACGTGATTAGATAACCTCTTGGGGTCTTTTCAGATCCTAGTTTAGCTACACTTTCCCGCACGGCCCCCCTCCCCCGTGTGGAAGGGCTGAGGATCAGGATCCTGAAACCGCCCGAAGCTATATACATCGTGGGTGCCCAGATGCCTTCATCTGTGTTTCGTGCAGTGTGAAGCTGCGTACACCCTCAGCTGTTGCCTCTTCGGTTTGCCTCCCGGGTCCCTGTGGGGACCACATATCGTTTTATTTATTTATATCCTGGCTTGCTCCCGAAAGCACATAAGGCGCCAAGACACAGTGAGTCCCCGACAGTGTCACACGGTGCGAGAAAGAAATCCTCTGATGACATCTCCTTTGGAAAACCGCCTCCCAGAGATGCTAATGAATGCCTTTTGCCGAACTCTCCGGGTCCCAGCTGGGTTTCTGGTCTCCTGCCCAAACGGTCCACCCCTCCCCGCGGTCACTCAGACGCCCTTCCCGGACTAGCCCAAACTGTCACCACCAAGTCCCAGCTGGACCAGGATCCCGCCCGCCTCCCTCGCTCCGCTGCCATTGGCTGCTGCGGCCGTCACTCCCCGCACGGCTCCGCCTCCCCGCCTAGCGCGTTTTTTGTGGACCCCTCGGTTTCCGCGGCAAGCCGCTGACGTTTGCCTGAGCTGTGTTGCCTGGGCCCCGCGACCTTTCACCCCGCCTCCCCGCGGGAGCGCCCCGGCCTGCTCCGCGCCCCCGCTGCCCTGCGCGCGCCCCCCGCCTCCCTGCGCGCGCCCGCGGCTCCGCAGGCGGAGACTCCGGCGCGGAGGCCGGCCCCGCGCGCGGCGCGTGTGGGAGTCGCGGCCCCTCGCGGCCCCCGCCCGCCGCCCCCCACGCGCGGGAGACACGATGAGCGCGGGCGGGCGGCAGCGGCGCGGAGCAGCGCAGGCGGCACACGCGCCCAGGCAGCGGCGGCGGCGGCAGCAGCGGGAGCGAGCGCCGCGTTAGCCGGGTCCGCCGCTCCGGCCGCCCGCCGCCGCTCCTCCTCCCGCTCATTCAGTCGCCCTCCTCCCGGCCGCCCGCGCCTCCTCCGCTCATTCACTCCCGCTCTGCCCGCCGCTTTCTTCTCCTTCTTCACCCTCCGGCTCCCACACCCCCTCCATTCCCGCTCCTAGCCGACACTGCACTGCAGCTGCTCCGCGCCCTGCCCCCTCCCCAGTGAGCACATCAGCCACACTGCTCGCCGCCTCAGACTGCTATTGATCCGATTAAAGAAAAACCTTAGCAACCCCATACGAGAAAAAAAAAAAAAAAAAAAGCCAAAACAAAAGGGAGCCGCTTCTCCCGGTGCAGCGGCAGGAACTGCAAGCATGATGGCGGCAGCTCCCATTCAGCAGAACGGGACCCATACGGGGGTTCCCATAGATCTGGACCCGCCGGACTCGCGGAAAAGGCCGCTTGAAGCGCCCCCTGAAGCCGGCAGCACCAAGAGGACCAACACGGGCGGTGGGTATCGCTTCCGCCTCCCGCCCCGTCCCCGCCGCCCTCCCGCGCCGTGGCCGCTGCCGCCGGCCGTCCCGCGCCCCCTCCCCTGCACCTGCCCCGGCCCCGTCTCATCAAGATGGCGACCCGGGGTTCTGAGCCGACCCGCTCGCCCCAGCCGGTGCTGGCCCCGGCGACAGGGTCCGCTCCCAGGGCCGCCCCCCGCGAGAGGTGATGGCCGCCTGAAGATGCGCGCTGCATTTAACAGTCTGATCAAATAAATAAATAAATGGCACTTGGGTAGCGGCTTGCAGATGCTGGGGGCACCGGAGACTTTTGCCTCTGTTCATCCCCTTGCTCTGGGCCACAAGTAGTATGCAAAATCTTGATGAGTGCATGCCCTGAGCGCACTTACATGGTCGGTACAAATATCGCATTGATTTGTCTTCAAGGGTATGCATACGAGGGGGGTGTCTGGTACGGTGACTTGTTAGTTAACATCCTGCGCTTCCTCGGAAGATGAGTTATAACGGGACCGCTATCGCTTCTTCATTTGCACTGGAGTCATCTTAACAATGCATCCAATGCATCGAAGCAGAGGTGAATTTATCTCCAGCATATACATTAGAAATGGATGGGGGTCTTGTGAGTGGCACATCGCAAAATTCGGAATACTCGTTCACAGTAAAGAGCTGGATTTACCGAGAAGTTTCCTATTTAAGACGTGATCAGGTTGACGGAAACTAAAGTTTATGGAGTTGGCTTTATTTTCTGAAACATTTCATTTTTCTTTTTCACGGCTCATCGAACCTCCCCCCGCCCCCGTCTCCGTTTTATGGTTCTTTTGGAGAGGGAGCAATATCTATTTGGTGACTTTGGAGTGCATTTAGAATAAATAACTCGTAAGCTTTTTAGTATTGGCAAGATTCTTCTTAAGGTCTTTTAATTAATGAGCTTAGCCGAGATCATAGTAGACTTAGAAGTGCCACGGAAATACATCAGGATTACTTAGATTCGCAGTTCAGTACATTGACGCTTTTTCCCCCCTGGCAGTTTCTCAAGGCTTGGAATACACCCTACAGTTTGGGTGGACTATTTTGCAGGAAGATGATTGTTTTGTATACTTAAAGTCGGATATAGTCAATGATTAATTGCAGTCTTTTATGTTTGCTATGACAGACAAATTTAGCGGATCACTATTTACAGTGTTGGATTTTTTTTCATCTTCAGTATGTTAAGTGAAGGTTTGTCATGTTCTAAATCTCTGAAGTTTTGTTAAAGGGTCAGTTTCTTTCATTTTGCCATGGTAACCACAGAATTGGAAGACTTTCACGTTTGGAGTAACAACTGGAATTTACTCCCCAGTTTCTATCGTACTGTAAAATTGTTAGAACATGTGAATCCCCAAAACTGGGAAAGATTTTGTAAATACTTGTTTTTCGGTGTAATTGGTGGTTTTCATTCCTTAAGTGTTTTAAACTGCTGTTTTCTGCAACTCTATGTGTATTGGTTTCGTTGATGTTTTTTTCTCTGGAGGGAGGGTTGGGAATTCAAAGTTTAAAATTATCGTGTTAATCAAATGTATTTCTTTACATTTTCAGAAGACGGCCAGTACTTTCTAAAGGTTCTCATACCTAGTTATGCTGCTGGATCTATAATTGGGAAGGGAGGACAGACAATTGTTCAGTTGCAGAAAGAAACTGGAGCCACTATCAAGCTGTCTAAGTCCAAAGATTTTTATCCAGGTAGGTGAAATGGTAAAGAAATTGATGAATCCCCGAGGAAAAACACCAAGTATCTACATGTGTTGTGTGTTGTCTTAAAGATATTTTAAATGGTGGAGATTTGAATGTTACATTAGCGTACATTGTGGAATTTTTTTTCAGCGTATTTCCATTGTTGTTCATGTTTTTTTCCCCCATTAATTGATATACTGTGTATGTGATTTAGACTAATGGCGATATAATTCTCTGAGTGTTTTGGAATGCTAATTGTTAGCACAAAAACTTAAGAATTAGAGATAGAAACCTGGACAGTTGGCATAAGGAAATGTGGTTCTTCTGAAGTTTACAGACATCATTGTAATGACAATTAGTTTAGAGTGAATTCAGAGGAGGGGGTAGGGTGGCTTCTTAAAGAATGGACCATTTACTTCTGAATCCGTTATGTACCTCTTTCTGCTTCGTTGCTTTGTTTGTTGGCCTTGGCTGAAGTAAAGAGGACAAGTGTTGTCTCTTCAGATATTTAAAATACTTTAGTCATCTAATTGGTATAAGAAATTTACTACACTGCCATGCAAGACATGGAATAGTGTTTTAGAATTTGTGTTAGGAACCATATTTGACTGAAATACTTTACAGTGTGGTGCAGTAACCTGCTAGATTATTGCAGGTCTCCTAGGTTGATTGTGTGGATTTTTTTGTTTGTTTGGTTGGTTAGTTGGTTTGGTTTGGCTTGGTTTACTTTTGGGCTCCTCTTTTTGTTTTGTGCATTTCCTCAGGTCCATCTTTTTTTCTTTTCTTTTCTATCTCCTTAGTTCTATTCCTCAGTGTATGTATCCTCAGCAGTGAAATCACAGTGGACTAGTGCAAAGCCCCCGGTGATGAACATCGTTAGCTCATCTGCTTTGCTTTGATCTAGCTTTTGGTAATTTCAGGAGGTTGTTTTAGTTTTATGACTGTAAAAAATATTAATTCAAGTGCTGAAGTGAGCTATACTGCTTAGTGCTTTCCTGACGGAAAAGAAAGCAGAATTGCTTTCAGAGGTCTTGGCTACCAAGAGCTCTATAGTACTCAGACACTGGCATGGATGGGTGAAGGCTCGACCCTTGGAGGACTTCCTTTTCACAGCTAATCATCTGGGTTAGAAACCGACCATTTACTGGAAAACATTTTTGGAATGGCTGATGCTGTACTAGTTGAACACAGTACTTTTGGGGGAAAATATTAAATGTATTAAACTGATGTGTAACCTGTTAGATACAGTGCTCTCTAAAGTTTGACGATGGCTCCCGTCATCTCAGGAAACTTTCCCTATGCAGTTGGAAAGTTTAATATATTCATGTTGGTGCATTGAACAGGTATATTATAATAAAAATCAGTGTGGAATTGTGAAAATACTTAGTTTAAATAAAAGCACTCAAAAGAGCTTGATTGCAGAATTAATAACATGATAGCTGTAGGAAGAGCTGCAGTGGCGAATTAAATACCCTGTCAATAGATGAAAATGAAAGCGCTTTTCTGCATTATACATGAGGTGCTGTCAGATACATAGGGGTGTTACGGAAAATTGATGTTTAGCCAGGATATTCCAAATAGCAAATTAAATGCGTTTTCACTTGAATGTAGTTTATTTTCAGTGTGCTGGAAAGGGTGCACTAAGAATTAGAGCTTTTGTTTCTAGTCCACTTATTTTTACATTTTTTGTTTCCTGAAAATTACTTGTTTTATTTATGATGTGAAGGTGTTATTTATATATAGCAAGCATTTTCTTTTTGGAAAAAAAAATGAGAAGCTGCAATGCTTTGAATAAAATCTTGTTCATGTAGTGACGTAACCTGACCAAGTATGAGTTAAAGCATCAGCTAAAAGATGGCTTGTTCTTGGCCTCTAACAGGTGGAAGTCAATATAGGTTATGATATCAGTTTTAAAGATAAAACAAATCCCTGCAGTTTTGAGGAGCTATAAGAATTCTTAGTAGTTTGTATTAAAATACAATTTTAATTCAATAATTAACTCTTTGAACAAACACATCTCCAGTCTTCAGATAAGACTTATTTTTCTGTTTTGTCTTCACACTAGACTAGACCCTATAAAATCATCTAGGGTGTTAGTTTTATTCAGTCTAAGAGCCTTTGAGCTTTTTTTTTTCTACCTTTCTATACATAACAGATACTTGCTGTGCACATATCCAGTTGAACTAAATTAGAGACCGTGATTCATATCATTGAGTTACAAAGAAGGTCCTATAGGGTTTTGCAGTGATTTAGCAGCCCATGTTTGTATGTCTCAGGTAAATATATTCATATGTACACAAACATGTATTTATGATTACCGTGTTCTAGCAGAATAAGCATTCCTGGTATTCATTTTGGGGAAGCATTTTTTTTTCTGGTTCTCGTTTGGTTATAGTATATTTGGGGGGAAATGTAATTTAGTTATAGAAACTGCTAGATTTACTCAAATTAGCTATAATTTGAAATCAAATTTAAGTGTATTGTTAAACACGTAGTTAAAAATACTAACGTATTTTTCAAAACTTTCTCCAAGATATTTAACCCAGAATGCAGTCACCTTTTGGAACATTTTAACACACCTCAACTCAAAGGAGGGGCACATGTAAAAAACTGTAGCTAATATAATTTCTAGAAATGTGTTTATCTTTTAGGTCAGATTGTGTCTGTTATGTTATAAGCAAACCTACATTTCTGAGTAAAGATTTATAACCTTTAGTCAAAACGAAGAAGACAAAACATATGAATTTAAAGTTTATAGAGCTAGCTATTGTATGTATTTCAGTGTCTCGTGGGTGAAATGCCAGGGAGATTGTATAATGTGGAGTTGAAAAGTACATTTCTATCATAGGAATTAGAAGAATATGACCCACTAGTAGATTTTACTTTGTATTTTATATATTTCTTTTATATATTGATACTTTAAGACTCAATCTTACAGGATACAGACTTCTCATTGGTGACTTAGGAATGTAGCTGTTTTCCTAACTTGATTAAAGAAATCTAAGTGGGCTTATTAATGTATTCTTTTATAAGTAGGTTACACAGTGATGACTGTGGTAAAAAGCAGCTTTCTCGTTGTAGAGGCTGAATTACTGTCTGCATTCTCAGAAGGGTGGTTAGTGTTAGTTTTTAATTCTTTTGCCTGTCAGCTGATGATGTTTTATTTATATTAATAGGTTGATTTTTATCTGCTAAAGTTCAATACTTATTTGTTTGTTATTAAAGGAACTTACTGAACATATTCATTATTGGTGGGGAATAATAAACAATATATCAATATTTTCAGGTGTGCCTTGAATGTTAGAACATCTCAGCCATGCTCTTTTTCTGTTCTTTGATACTGGAGACACCCCCAATGCCAATCAAACAGGACTCCTTTACTGTATAATGTTGGAATCTATTTCTGTGTTTTCATATTGTTTTACTATGTATGGCTATACAACTAAATCATTTTTAATATATAGTATTTTTATGTTGCTTAAGTCAAAATTTGAATATGGTGCTTTTAGATTCTTCAGATTCTAATTTAATGGTGTTCAATTTAGGTGATGTTTTAAAAAAATTAGAAGTCTTTTATCGATTTAATTTTTTTTGATAGTGAAAAAGCAGACTGTAAGTTAAAATTCTTTCAGTGAAGCAACTGCATTGCACCATTCTTGTTTTGATGTGGTAAAATTCATTGGTTTATTTAACTTTTAGGGTTGAAATTGAGTTATATCTCTATGTCTCTCTGTATAGCTATATAGATAAAATCAGAAAGTAAATTTTAAATTGGACATTTTGTTTATGCTTTTGAAGAAAAAGTATTTTGGCTATATTGGTAATAAATGCCCTGTGGATATCATTTTCTTCACAGCTTCTCAAAGTTTCAAGCTATACGTTTTTCTTTTATCACAGTTGTAAAATATCTTAGAAATTTATTGATACACATTTTAAGGCAAGATCAATACATTGACTGAATGGTAGCATGTCGAGAAAATAGAGTATTTCGGTCTCAGGACTTGTTGGTTACTGTGATGTGATAGTTACCACTCTCTGCAGCTCTGACTTCAGTGGTACCAGAGAATTTGCTTTCCATGAAGCGTTTTTCTCTATAATATTAAACTTGTATGTCTATGCTAGAAGTAGTACCTACTGTTGTGGGTGAAAACTTCATATTTTCCTTTCCCGAATCCTTAGGTGAAAGAAACATACTGTTCACATAGACAATTGTATTGCTCAAAATTTGGCTTTATTGTCATTTTTAATACTTTATTTTCATATTTTAGCCATAGGAATTCTTTACGTATAAAAGAATGTTATGTTGGTATGCCATAATATTTATGAACATATAAAAATACCTTTTATTCTAATCTCATAAATGCAGATACTTGGTGGCAGGGGGTTTCTAGAATGATGAATTAGCATAACATACCTTGGGTGTTTTCTTTATTTGCTCACTTTTATTTCATTTTGACATTGGATCGTCTACCACTGAATTTACAAATTGTTAAAAATTACTAGCTTATAGTATTGATGTTTTAATGAGTTTTTATGGCACGATGTCACTTTGAAGTGTTTTGTTTGAAGCCATCTGTGTTTTAGAAAAATAGCTCATTTGAAATGTGAAGTTGTAAGGCATAGTCTAACATGACCGTGCAGACACTGTGCCATGTGATTTTAACAATAGTGAAGAGAATTGGTAAAATAGTTAAATATATGTGTTTTGAAGATGTTTTATATGAATATACCAAGACAAATAAATGATCCATGGCATAGAAACGCTAAGTAATATGTCGTATTGCTAGAAATCCCTGACAAGCACCTAGCTTTCCACAATTTGTTGATAATTATAATTACTTATTTTGTTATAGCCTAAGATGATTTGTCTTTTTAGCTTATGCAAGTACTATTAATTACACACATTATACCACCTGTTATCTAAACTTCTGCACTTAATAAGCATCTCTTATAAAACTATGTAGAGTTTGGTCCTACTTGCTTAGCCTTAGGAGCAAGTACAGTGTTCAGTCTGAAGCTGGAGGGAAGGTGGTAGGAGATTTGTGCTTGATTGCCATCTCATTTCCATCTCTGGATACAGCTCTAGCAGAAAGTTAAACAACATCTGCAGAGATTTGACTGACAAACATCTCTCTGGGACTCATCACTGCAGCTTGCAGCAGGTGCATCCAGCTTTGCAGTTGTTTCCAAAAAGAGGTTGGTTGGTTCTAACACTTATCAGTAGACCAGAGGGAACAAGTGACTCTAGAGAAGTGGTTGGTTGTCACTTGTCCGGAGCTGGAATACTACAGGTAATTGGAATGGGCTGGTAGGAACCACAGCAGTGCATGTCTTACAGTGCATTGCAACTTCTGTGCAGCTTAATTAAGCCAGCCCTCAGAGACTAAAGTGTCATGGTAGAAATTGCAACATTCAAGAAATGAAGCAATGCTATTCAATATGTGTATATATATATATATGTATATATGAATATATGTATATATGTATATATGTATACATATGATTAGGTATATATGTATTCATATATATGTATATGAATGATTAGGCTGTTGCAATTACCGTTTCTTCATCTTTAAAGATATAACATTCTCACACTTTTAATATGAAAATATTAGTAGATGAAATGATTTTTCAGTGACCTAATGGAAATTCAAGTAAGAAAGGACCCAAGCTTTAGATGTTGAGACAAAAGTAAGAGGCATTTAACTTTCTAAATACCTAAATTCTGCAAGTACATTTTAAAACCACAAGTGAGTAGAAATATCTTGTACTTAAAAAAAATCATCTTAGGTTAATATTTGTTAATTATCTTGATTAGCTTTATAAGAGCAATCATACACATAAGTTTCAGTCATATCTTTTAAGAATTTGAGGATGTTAGAAAGGTATTTTCAAAGTTTTTTGAAGTGCTCCAACAATGACAGGTATAACATATTAAAAAAATCTATCTTAGAGCTAAATATAATAGTTCTGCTTAAAATATTTTTTACCACATTGCTTTACAATAAACTTAGGAAACACACAACTAAAAACGGAAGAAAATTGTCTACCATATATTGCTTTTTGAAAAATTCCTTAATCTGTCTAAGGTATTGACTTGCATATGGTATTTAGTATGTATACAAATACCTTGTGGGCTCTCACATATAGCAGTAAATATATCTTATTGCAGTCTTGTGTATTTATAGGCTTTTGAATGAAAAACAGTTTCTAACATTCACACTGAATCTGGGAAGACGCTACATTTCAATGTCGTGAAAATACAAACACAGGAAGAGAAATCTTAGAGAACGGGGAGCAGTTTCTATTGGCTTTGTTAATTTGGGGGGTACACCAACTCTAACCAACTCTAAATTGTTGGTATACAGGAATGGTAAGGTTTGGAATCTACACCCATCAAATGTATCATTCTTTTTTTTTTTTATGAAGTGTTTTTCAATTTTGATACCACGAGTTATTATTTTTAACCATATGAAAGTGACACATGACTGTGCCACATACACACCTCACTATGACTTTAAAAGGTTTGATGAACACATGGAAAGAGGAAATACTGTAAGACTGCAAAAGCTTTCTCTTTTGCTGGTAACTTTTTAGATAATTTCAGTATTTTGAATTTTAAACTATGATGTGGACATTATCCCATGATAGACCTTGACCATGCACAAACATCGTGTGCATGTCACCAGTGTTCTGCTGCTGCTTCCTGCAGGACCTGTCATAGCATCACTGACAGGACCAGATGAGAAATAAAAGAAGTATCATGAGGCTTTTTTTTTTTTTTAAACAAGATGATTCAGGTAAGATTAATTGGTATAGAAAATTTATTTTTGGCTGTTCTTGAACTAGTTTTTATTCAGTAAATATCTAAACTAATTATTTTTTTTTACTTGTAGGCATACTTAGGTTTTACTATTTAGTATATGTTACTTTTAGTAAATTTTACTGTAAATCCAGCAACTTTTAAATTTTAGAGGATGTATTTCTCATGAAATGTCCATATTGTTTCTGAAGGTTGGAGAAATAAGTTCTCCCCATTTTGCAGATTTTTGAGATTCATTTTACTTTGAAACCCTCTAATGCTATTCATAGGAAGGATTATCACACAGCTTCAGTATCTGAGATTTCAAGCCCTTTGTTCCTTTTAATGTGGTAAATGCTGGTTCAGTCTGATGTTAATGAGTGTGGTTCTCATCCAATTGTTAATACTTTGCTGCTGTAGGATTACATTGAGATTGACTATGTTTTAAGGCCTGTTCTTTGTGGGGAGGAATGGAAGGGAGGAATGGTGTGGCCATTTCAGTAGCATAGAACAATATAGAGATTCGGCTTCTCTTTATTTGTGTTAACACAAACCATTCTATTTATTAATATGGTAGAACTATAGTTTTCCAGTTTTCGGTCAATTTCATGTTTTAAAAGCCTGTCTAAGATGTGGCAGATGAATTAGCATTTACTTGAGAGTTGTTCACATGGATTGTCTTAAGTTATATATATTTTCCTAAGATTAATGATAGTCAAGAAAACATGAAAATACCTTTAAACTTAATTAAAAAACTAAAAAACCAAAAAATCAAACAAACAAAAAACCTAACCATCTTGGTTTCATTGAATGTAGTCTTTCTGGAATCTTCTCTTGTCTAATGATTCTGTGTATTAAATGCTTCCTTTCTGTTCAGCTGTAGACAGCTGTTTGGTCCTGTTGCTAGGTTGACTGCAAAGCACCCTTTCTTCCTTACAGGAATCTAGCCCTGTGTTTCTGTACTCTGAGAAGTTGTGCTTTGTTAACGCCTTTATTGTTGAATTTAATTGTTCATATTTTGTGGTATCTTTATCAGAAATGTAATAAGACCGAAGCTCTCTGTTTAAAGGATTTGTGGTAATGGTGGACTTGTGTGATTGAGTGAAAATGGGGAGCTTAGGCCTGCTGTCCCCCCAGAGCTTAGAGTTAGAGCTCAGAAAGGCAGGGAACAGTGGGGTGCTCTGTGCAGGGCTGCAGTATGCCTGCTGTCCTCTTAACTTGGAATATGCTTTCTGATTGGCTTTTGTAGTCAGAACTTCACTATTTAACTTGCCTTATTGTTTTCCTCTCCTTTTTGGATATGAGTGAAAAAGTATGTTCTTTTCTTTCCCCTAGTTTTAAATGAATACATCTGATTTTTTTTTAAACCAAGTGTTGTTCTTTTGTGAGTAGTATTTCTGTAGTTGGTTTGCTTCTGTGAAGTATTTCTGCCCTTGTATACATTAACTAGAGGATACATTTTAAATGACTGTCTGGTCCAGTTGTTTTCCATTTACCTACAGCAGGACTCTGAAAATGGTAGGATTATAAGGGTTGTTATTTTCTATAGCTGGTTACTTCTCCTGTTTATATGTTTGTTTTTCTTTGCTTCTAGTATTCCTTAGCTCAATGGTTTCTTTTTATTATTATTAATAATAGTATTGACCTTGTTTTTTAAAAAAAGTATTGACTTTCTGTGTCAAGCTTTGCTTCCAAGGATTATAGGACTTCTTCAAGCTTAGAAACTTTTATTAAAAAAAAAAAATCAAAACTTGCCCATGTATGACACTTTTTACTACGTAATAATAATGGTTTATAAAGAATTTAAACACGACTACATATAAGGGAACATGAGTTAAAACTAACTTTACTAACTGATAAGTTTCTATTTGAAATATTCTTTTCTTTTTTTAAGATTCAGTTTATTACATTTTTTACTTTTCTGTCCATTAGCCCTTTTATGCCACTTTTCCTTGGGATAGATGAGTGAGGGTTATTTTCTAATATTATCATCTGTTTAGTGTGATTTTGAAGCTTTTTCTTATACAGCTTTACGTTTAAACTAAAGTCCTTAGTGATAATCTTTACTCATCAGATGTATATTCTGGGTAAGATCCGTTGGGGTGGGAGGTTATTGTCACTCTTGCTGCAGGCTGTTCTTTCAATATGTAGTGCAGTGTTTTAATCATAAGTGATACTAGACATTTAAGTGGATATAAATGCACGTATGTATGTATGAATCTGTGTATGTATGTCTTGTGATTTTCTGTATAGAGTAGGGTAGATAAAGAAGGTAACCTATGTTGAGTGTTTTCTTTGTGTTTCTAGCTTACTTTGATAGAGGGTGTGTGTTATGTGTGTGTTTATATGTGTGGACTATGTGTGACTAAAACTGGCATTGTTGAAAAACTTAATAACTGAGCTTAGGAATTCCTGGAACAAGAACCAATTTGTATAGGCCAGGTATTGATAAGGATTAAGGAAAAAGAACGGAATGAGGGAAAACCATCTTGCTTTCTCTTTAGCATGTGGTCTAGTGTGAAGGAAACTGACATCCATCATACTTTGAGAGAACTTAAAAGCCACATCTGAAAAGAAGACTGCCTTTAATGTAATCTGACTTAAGCAATATCAACTAATTATAATAGTTAATAAAGACTTTGAAAGAAACTGTATTTAAGAGTATGAAGTTCTGTCACTCTGTAGATGAGACTGCATGGCTACATGTGCAGGAAAATCTAGGAATCACTAGTGATTTTTCTCAATATACACTGGAAATCAGCATTATTAACTAAATAGTGAAAATGAACATGAAAAATGTAAATGCTAAATATCACATATATAATGTAGCTTCATATTTTCTTATCTATCTATAGTGAGGAAGTTAATATGTAATTTTGTTGGAAGAATTTTTAACATCAATATATAATACTGAGCAAATGACATTTTATTGTTAGCTAAAAGGATTATATGCTAGCTATAGAATAGAATATAACTTACTTAGGACTTTCAATTAATTAGCTATTTAAAATTGATATTGATATACATTGATTTATTTAAAATTTAAAATATAAAAGGTGAAATTTTGTATATATTAAAACAAGAACAAAAACAAAAAGAAAACAAACAAAAAAATCCTAAAGCCAAAAACTCTCCTGTAGAACAGTGGGTTAAAAACCCCATTCAAAAGTCTTTACCTAGCTATTTTCTTGCTTTTCTCACCTCAACTGTCTGACAGTTTGACATCATTAATGTATGGTTATAGAAAAAATTGGCAACTAATGGGAGAATTCTGTAGAGAAGTTAATTTCCCTCCTTATTTGAACGGTTTAGGAGACATCTTTAGATTTCATTGAGAAGCTAATAGGAATTAGAGGGTTAAGTTTTAAGTTTCTTTTTGGGAAACATTAAAAGGGTGCCTTGAAGTAAAGAGACTGAAAGTACATAAACATGAAAATATGAAAAAAGAAATCTGGTATCTCCAGAAGTCTGGGTAGTTTTGCATTCCTTGGGTAAGAGCTGGATTTTGCCAATGGGTAGCATATTTAGAGTTCAGAAGTTTCATGAAGCTTATTGTATTTGCTGTTTCTGTATGTTGCTAGTGGTCATTGATAATCACTTGTATAGATATTTGAGAAACATGTAAATGACAAATACAGGTAAAATTTTAAAATATATCTATTGAATCTGTCCAATGACTGACAGTGATACTAACATTAAAATCTGTCTGTATAAATATGTCTGTCTGAGAAATCTGTACCAATGACTGTTCCAGTTGTCTCAAAGCAGAATTCATTTTGAGCTTGAACAACCTGAGTTTCTGTGTAAGAACTACAGGCAGAATCAGAAGTAAATTTATTTAGTAAGGAAAGACAGTGGGAAAGGCAAAGGAACTGGGAATACTAAAGAGATGTCAAGAAATTCGAATTGTCTTTAATGAAGTAATTATGTGCCAAACCTGGAATTAAAAATATGAATGACAGATGTCAATGAAAAATGTTTTGCAAGCATGCAGCAAAGCTCTGGAGACAGGTCTGTATTTGACACTGGTGTACTTATATATCTTGTATATTTACTGTTTAATGTTACTAACTGATTAGTTTCTTTAATTAGTTTGCATTTGACACCCAACTGCTAAAATTGTATATGTGAAAACATTTCCCTTAGTTCTTAAATTCCTTGACTATATAGTCCTGTCTAGCTTTTTGGCATGTGAATGTTGCAAATAATGTTTAAGCTGATGAAGTTTAATGATTTACACAATGAGTAAAATTATGTGTGTTTACAGTTTCTTTTTAATGTGTGAATTAGATGCCATTCAGACTCCAAAACCGTAGTATATTACAGAAATACTGTTGTGTTCCGACAGTGGAAATGAAAATTGTGTTTTTCATTTGTTGTGGATTTTCTGTAATGTCCTTGTTCTATTTAGAATTTTATTGTATTGCTAAAATTTGGAACTATTAGTTTTATCCTTGGCAAGTAAAGTGTATAAAATACTAATTTACCTAATTAATATTTTTATCAATTTCAAATGAATTCTACCAATGACTCTAAGAAACATGACACTGTTTTTGTCATTTGAAAATTAGCTTCAGGTCTACCATTTTATACACATTTGTAAAATTATTGGCTACCATAAATCAGCACTCAAAATTGAACATCTGAAGTAACATTAAGCAGCAGATGGGGATTTAAAATACAAATATTCAATGTGTAATTTTTATTTAAGTGCTATTCTAGGTTCAATAATACCAGTTGTTTAACTCAGGTTTAATTCAATATTTTTAAAAAGCTTTAAAAAAAAGATCCTTCTGTCCTTGGTCTCCACATTATGGCATGCTTTCATAATGTAGTATGATGTCATGCTTGCTTCTGAAGTGGTGGAAGATATGGGTCAGTACTGTCAAATCTTTGCAGAACAAATACAATTTTGACAAAAAAATATGGTTTTTCTTTGTATTATTTTTAAATAATTTTAAAATTTGTATTTTAAACAAAGTCTGCCTTTCAAATGACGATTTACTTTGTACTTATACTTTATATGACTGAACATTTTTAACCATGTTTTGTCCATAGTAGCCTTTAAAGTTAGTTCTGCGTTACCTATTCTAATAGAGGGGGTACTTGGTTTCTAAAGCGTTTTCCATTTTTAGCTACATCGGTGTGCCTGACATCTTGTTATAAAGCACAACAACACTGGAAAGGAAAACACAAACTGTGATAATGAGGAGATGTGCTGCATGGGACAGCTTAGGTTGGCATACATCTCAGATGGTACACTGGAGGCACTGGAAGGCCAGGATCTGTAGTTCTACTGAAGAGACTGCTACTTATACCCTGCAGTCTTGGATTTATAAATTGGACCAACCTTTTACTTTGTAAATCCTTACTTTCTTTTATTTATTTATTTATTTATTTATTTATTTATTTATTTATTTATTTTTATTGGATATTTTATTTACATTTCAGATGCCATCCCCTTTCCCCATTTCCCCTCCCTAGAAAACCCCTATCCTGTGCCCCCGTTTCCATTTTGCTTTTATACAATTTTTTTTAAATGTTAATCGAAGGCTTTATAAGTATGGTAATGCTCAATCAGAAGTGTAACCCAATACCCAACCTAGATATATAAACTATCTTTGACTGGTGGAGACACGTGAACTTCTGCCTCTATGCCCCCTCTCTCTTTCTCTCTCTCATCACCTAGCTTCTCCTCTACTTCATCTTCTCCTCTCCTTACTCCATCTTTTCCTCTAGGTGCTCCTTCCCCCTTAGCTCCTCCTACATATCACCCTTCCTGGTAAAATAAAACTTTTCTCTCAAAATACAATTAGAGCATAATTATTCCTATTTGTACCAGAGAGGTACAAGATAGTCTTAATACCCAGTCCATCCTTTTGTTGACTAACCAGAACCTCTGTCGTCTCTCTTGACTAAAACACTTAGTTTTGAACCTGGCTTTTTTCTTGACTTTAGAATGAGTGTCATCTGAAAACCCTCCACTCAGATCTTTTCTCTCAAGGCAAATAGCCAGGATTGGCTATGAGACTATAGGTCTTCAACCCCATCAGAAATCCAGAATGACTAAGTTAACTGAAGTTATGAGAAGCACTAAGCATAGCTTCTAAAACTTAGCCAATTTATAGAGACCGCTGAACACCTGGTCAGCCCCTATGCTACCGAACATTGGAGCATTAAATCTTCAGCCTTCTGGCCCAGACTCATCTGACAGACCTTAGTGATGCAGAATTATTAAGGGCTGATTACTCTGTCTAGGCAGATATAATCAGTCAACTATTCTGCAAGTGTGTCCTTTTCTGCACAGTAATTTATCTGTAGATGGAGAGAGGCAATTCTTGCCTAGTGGCTGTCTCACCACAACTGGAGTAACTCCAATGATGCTCAGTTTCTTCTTAGAATCCAAGACAGGAGGTTGTCAGGAGCAGATAGGTCTCTAATCAAAATGAACATTAATATAGAAATATTTGTGACGTCAAGTCTGGATTTCTGATGTTTTGAAATCCAACTATCCATGTAAGGTACTTTCAACTTTTGTAAAAATATTTTTATTGTTGATATTGACATTGTAGAATTTGTTCTAGTTACTTAGACTTTTGGATCTCTCTCTCTCTCTCTCTCTCTCTCTCTCTCTCTCTCTCTCTGTGTGTGTGTGTGTGTGTGTGTGTGTGTGTGTGTGTGTGTGTGTGTGTGTATGTGTGTATGGTTTTGTAAAGGAATTAATAAATAACACTAGTATATATTTTCAATGCTAGTATTACATGTCCAAATGATTTTATAATGTAAATGTTTGGGAATTGAAACAGCATTTTTAGTTTTAGAAAAATATGTACTTTAATAGAAATATGTTTCAAGTTTTGTCTAGCCTTCTCAGAAATTACTTAATAAACCATAGTAAATCCTGTCCTTTATCAATTGTATACTCAATTTTTAGTTCATATTACTTTCTTAGAAATAATGTTAGTTTTATAATTTTTAATGAAGTATGGTTCTGGACCGAGCACACTATTTCTGTGTGTCCTGATGCCTTCTGCGGTGGAAGTCATTTGTGCTGTTGTACCGGTGAGAACCTAGCTCTGGCTTACCAGCTGTGCCATGCCAGTCAAAGTTAAAATCTTTATGGAATTCCACTTTTTAAAAAGTCTCCTTAGTTGAGAGCGTTTAAAAACTCTCAGAGTTTTTTAAAGTTTGGAGCAAATACTAATGGAAGAAAGATGTCTAACTGTATCACAGAGTGCATGCGATAACTGTTTTAGAACCAGTGTTGTTTTTTTGAGATAGCGACAAAAGTTTGAAATAGTAAAACACCATATGAAATAGGAGTTTGATTTTATTATTGTTTTATGAAAGTTAAGATTCATTAGTCCATTTCCTTTCTGTTTGTATATGCAAATAAACAGCACTGGAATCATGAACAAGGAACCTTAGCCGGATGTTCAGGAGCAAGTGAACTGCGTAATATACAGTGCTAGGTTTGCAGGACCTCAAGACACTGGGCTTTGGCAACACTAACTCCCTGTAGTGAAAAGAAAGGCGAGTGTATTAGGCTCCGGATTCGGAACTGTATAGATGAGCATTTGAAAATCTTGTTCTTCAGATTTCCTCTAGCTGTAGAGATAAATGGACTGGTTTCGGCAATACTTTTAACTTTTAATTCATGGGCTTGCAATGTCCATAAAAGAACCAGAACATTTTAGTGATAAATTTACTCAAAGTGTCTTTTAGGGGTGTGTTTTATTCATTTCCATTTCTCTACAAGTTCAGCATATATTCCTGAGTGCTATACACTAAAATTTTATATATGTCACTCTGTGTAATAATCATCGTATAAACATCTGTGCTACATGACATATATTAAATTATATATTCTTTCAGTGAATATTTGAACTTGTACCATAGCAAGACAACGTCTTTCATTTTGTTTGTCTGCGATCTCCTAGATATTGATTTACTAAGACCAACTGATTCCTGAATTAAAAACTAATCTTAGTGAATATTTTATTGTATAGCACAAATTTAATTAGTTAGGAATATTAGATGATATAAGAAAACTAAAAAAATTTAAAATATTTTCTAAAAGGCTATTTAATATCAAAACAAGTATTGTGGGCCAAAGTTTTAAAGCCATGCAAATATTCTCAGTTAGGGTCTATAGATGTGTAGGTGGGTGAGTGGGAGTTCACACTGGACTGACTTTCACTCCACTCTACTAGAGACTACTAAGATCTTTCTCTTCCTCTATTCATATCACGATAGGGTTTTAGAAGCAGAAGCACCAGCGAGGCTGTAAGCAGCTATATTTTTATTTGCAACATTGGTTTGAAATAATTAATTGCAACCCTCCTCCAGCCATCTACACTGATAATTTTATTTCCCATTTCACAGAAGATAAAAGCATTTGAAAAGTGTTAAGTTCATGAGACCAGACCACCCATGTAATTGTATCTATCAGTGTCTGCATTGGGATCTTGCTTTTGTTTTAAAGACAAGATCTCAGTGGCACCCAATAGGCTGGCCTCTAACTTGCTTTCACTTCCTGGACTGAAGAATTACAGGTGTGTGCCAGTCTGTTCAGCTGGATTTGCTGTTTTCTTGATTTGGCAAATGTCTGCCTAGAATAAACCAGCTTCTATTTTTAGATTCCATCTCATCTTACCTCCTCCCACAACTTTATCATTCTTTCCTCTTTTCTCACCCTGTAGGAATGTATTTTTTTAGTAATGTGCTGTGATTTCTCCATTGCATGAAGAACAAAAGGCATGTTCCGCTCTTATTTTGTTTCCCATCTCGTTTGCTATTAACAGTGAGGGCCATCAATCCATGCCTGCACACCTTCCTTTCCTCTCTGGTTTCTATCATGAACCTATGTCGTGGAATTTTCACCCCATCCTTCCAGCAGAGCCCTCATTTGTCCATGACAGCAATTCTCAACACTACCCTGTCCCCCTTTCAGCACAAACCTCTGCTGTGTGCCGACTGCAACTGCCAAGTGTATTTTCTGTATTCCTGTCATTTCTGACCTCAGGTCTTGAACAGTTTCCCTTTTGTATTCAGTCTTGCTGTTTGCTATTTTACCCAATATCATGGCTTTACATAATCTCCTTTAATGTGTGCATTTCTCGGCTGCTTACTTTATTGTACTTTCATGTCTAATTTGTGCATTAGAATGAAATATGACTTTCACCTACCCTGCTGATACTCTTAGTCTCCCAGTTCATCTTCTTGTGCAGTGTTCTGCATCCTAATTGCTGCATCATCCACTTGGATTCAAAGGTCCTAAGCTTTGCAGTTACTCTTGTCTGTCAAACTCCACATCGAATCCACAAATATGATTCTGATTGCCTTCAAGATTATTGCCTTAAAGGAAAACCAACTAGCCAAGACCAAAACTATATTAAAAGTACGGAAAAACATGCTGCAGACATCCCTTCTATCATGTGTGACTAAATAAAAATTAAACTCACGTTGTAATTGGCTGTGAAGTGTTGAAGTGATTTGTTGTAAGTAGGTCAGTCATAATAATCCTCTAGGTTATGTTTCAAAAGATGAAGAATCAGAAAGCCCGGAATCAATTTTAGTTTTCTTTCATAGGGAAATTTGTAAGTCACAACATTTTAAGAATGTCATTATAAATATATCTATCATAGCATAAATAGTTTACAATTTAAAATATTTGTCTTTTAAACAGTAGATAAGTATAAAGATAGCGGAATGTCATTCAGCCTTTAGAAAAGGAGAAGCTGGTATATGTGGCAACTTGGCCAGTGTAGTCTAACTGAAGCAATCTAGAGACAAAACACTGCATCAGCTTACTTACAGGCGGACCCACGGAAGGGTTGAGTATAGAGAAATGGATGAAAACTGAATGCCATGGATGAGAAAAGAGGACATGGAGGTGTGTGTGGGGGGGCGGGGGTAAGTGTGAGAATACACATATGCAAATACACAGGATGAACAAATCTCAACATGCAATATGTACAGAAGGTGGACTAGAGTTAATCCTGTAGATTTCAAAAGTGTACATATTGGGTGCTGTTTCCATAAACGGTTATGATGAGAAATGATGGGAGTGTTAATTATCATGGCTGAAATAATTTTATTGTGTATGTCCAGTGAAATAGTGGCGTTCTTCCTCAGCACACCAGAGCAGCTCAAGGGATATTGTGTACATTTGCAGAAAGTATAAATTGGGAAGATCTTGTGATGGCAAAGTAAAACCTGGGCTGGATTTTTAGCTCAGTGATGAAATTATTAGCATATGTAAAGTTCAGCATCAAATAAATAAGTAATAAGTGCTTTTGTTACAGAACAAAATTACCTAAAACTTAAAACATTTCACATATTGTATGTTGTATATATATATTATGGATGATAGATTTGAACTAATCTATATAGAGCACATGCTCAATAAACAGTTCATATATATGTGGATTTTATCTTACATAAATTACTTTAAAAATAAATGAACTCATTGCCTTTTGCTTTTCCTTTTTTGAAATTTTATTTTGAAATACTTTGTGCTTATTAATTTTGCATTTATTGGTTTCATGCCATGAAAAATTACTATAGTTGACAGACATTAGATTGTTCTTAGTCAATTAAATTTAGTTTACTATTTTAAATTTACGTTTGTCCATGCTCTCACAGTAAAACATTGCTAATATTTTCATGAGGTGTTAAAGTGGTATCCTTTGGATAGATACGTGGAATGGTGGAGTTGAGCCATGCCATAGGTTGGCTCTTACCCCATGCTGATCCCCAGAGGCTGGGCTGGTTACCTCCCTGTCAAGGCTGCAAACAGTTCCTTTATTCCTTTCAATCCTCATCAGAATTTTTTGCTTTTTGTTGCTTAATGATTGCCATTCTGACTGGGATAAATTGAGTTACAGTGGAGTTTTGATTGGCGTGACTCTGATTGCTAGAGGTGCTCACCATTTTACATCTGCTTACGGGCCGTTTCTATGTTGCCTTCTGAAAAAGCTCTCATCAGAGTTAATAGTAAGCCAGTTACCAAGCTAATACTAAGTAGTTTCTGGAAGTCAGAAACATGTTTTTTGTCATTTGCGGTTCCTAGATATTATATGAAATACAATTTCATGCATATATATATATATATATATATATATATATACACACATACACACACACACACACACACACACATATATATATATGTGTGTGTGTGTGATGTGAAGGTAGAAAGGAACGTATTTAGAGAAACTTGTATTAACAGGAGGGCTGAGAAAAGGGAAGTTAAGGGGCTAGGAAAGTATATTTTCAATATATATTATATGTGTATAACATTTTTTAAAAAGAAAAATAGAAGAATTAAAAATTGATTAGAAAATTTGGGTTTATAGTCTCAATACAATATCTTTAATGAAATAATTATGCCATAATGTAAATTTGATCTCCTTTTCTAATCATGGATTTTATTGCTGTGTAATACACAGCCAAAAAGGATCGACCTCTGGAAATCATCTGACAGATTCAGACAAATTAATCTATAATACTGTGATACAGTAAAGCAGATTTATCCCATCGTGTTGGTAAGGGGAGAGCTGATTTTTACAGGGACAAGAGCTTGAGTTTATGTGTTTGCCTTCGTTTTTATGTTTGGTATAGAATTAAAATTTTATGGGTTATAAAAATAGCTTAAAATTAATGACTTGAAACACTGTGAAAACACTTACAAATGACACTTTACTTTCTTAATTCTTCTCATTCTCATATGAATGTTGTGGTCTCCTAAATTTGAGAATATCTGTATCAACATATTTCCATGTGGCTCAAGTCTTGAGGCATCTTTGATGAACTGCATGGATTCATATTACAAAGTTTTAAGATCTTGTGGGTCACTTTCTTAATTGACTTGCTTTCAAAGAGTCTGCCCATAGTTGATGTCACCACATGCACATTGTATTATTTCTTTTTCTTGTCACGTCATGCTAAGAATTGTCTGCATATGTAGTGAAATCATATCAACTGTTTAAGTTATAGTTTTGAGAGTGTCAGGTGTGAGTACATAATTTAAGGTACTTTGCTGTAACATTTTCTTCATTTTTACCTTTGAAGTTTTTTGAGATAATAGAATTCCCTTCCTTTTCCTTCCTCCAGACCTTTTTTGCTGTCCTGCAAATTCATGGCCTCTTTTTCCCATTGTTATTGTATGAATATGTATATGCATATGCATATGTATGTATACATATATTCCTAAATATAACCCTCTTATATTATTTTTCTAATTCAGTATTAACTGTTTCTATTATTTCCACCCATGTATTCAGCCATGTATATGTTTGTTACATATAGATTCTCAAAGTAGTTACTAAAACTTGACTCGGATTAGACTACTTAAGAGCTTTTTAGTGAGTATCATTTAATTTGGACTGGAATTTACCTTAAATTGGGTCAAACACAGCTTGTTAGAAGGACCTGTGTGCATATCTCCTCCATATTTGTGCACAGTGCTTTTGCATCATAGTACTTGCAACTGCCAGAGAATGATTTACACAGAACACAATACTTCTTAATAATACTGCTCGCAAGTGGCAGAAATTTACTTTGAATTTACCTAGAAGCTATCAAAATTGTTCTGATTTTCCTCGTGAAAAGACATTAAGA
Source organism: Rhabdomys pumilio (assembly GCA_030674055.1). NCBI lineage: Eukaryota > Metazoa > Chordata > Mammalia > Rodentia > Muridae > Rhabdomys > Rhabdomys pumilio. Next base: position 20,430,451 of record JANHMN010000010.1, read on the forward strand.
ATGAAACAATTGATTTACTTAAAAAAAAAAAAGCAACAAAGTTATTGAAGTAACTATTTTGATAGCACTTTTTTATATATCTGTTAAAATCTGAAGCTGAAAGCTATTTGGCGTAACATAATACCTTAAGAATTCATTAAAGACAAGGACATGTCAGGAAACTTAAATGAAAGGATTTTAAATTAAATATAAATGATGTTTCAGGGAAGCAAAGGAATGCTCTATAGTTCCACTGATCATTTTGCAGTTGTTTAATCCAAGTTATGTGGTACGAATTTCCATGCCTGATAATACTTAAGAATGTACAACATTTTCTTTCTAGGACTGTTGATCTTTAAACTAGGAATGTGAGGGTGCTTCCTGTGCACTAGAAAGGCAGTTTTTACAACGGGTCTTTCGTAAGTCTTCAGCAATGTGGACATCACTTTTTTGATGATCACCCATACTATTGCTGGTCTAATGTAGCCTGGACTGGCCTTCAACCCTTTCTGTTGTGAAAAATGGCCTTGAGCTCTTGATCTGCCTGTCTTTACCACTCAAGTGTTAGTGTGAGAGACCTGTGCAATTCCTGTGATGCTCTGGTTGAGCTGAGCTTCGTGCATGTGGTATGTCATCCCTCTTTTAACTGAGCTGCCGGTAATCTGCATCATCTGAAGAGCCAAGAATACTCCAGTTTGTCTTCAGTTACACTCTAGACAGGATCCCTAGAAAAACAAGACAGTTAGATGAGACCCTTCTCTTTCCCTTACTGTACTTGGCGCTTTGCTCTACTCACCTAGGATACAAAACAAAAGATTGAAGTTGGCTCAGTTTATTTTACTTCTCAGTCTCACAAGTGTTTTTTCCACTGGTCCCACTCTCTTGTGTCACCCCTTGCTCATCACTGTCTTTCTTTTTGTCCTCTACCTACTTGTCAAGATGTCCATCTCAGATGCCTTAGAAACTACCCCTAGACATTGATGGTCTTTAATTTGACTTTCTTCAGTTTCTGTAGAACATGCTTAAGAATTTTCATCAGCTTCCTTTTATACTTGAAATTACCCTGTATTTTCACATTTAATGCTTGTTTCCCGCCTAGAAAGGGATCGATGGGCCTCTTTTTAAAGCTGTTATTTATTGTGCTTCTCTTTATGTCTTCAAATTCTTGTTTGATTATTTCAGTCTTTGCATTTTTAAAAGAATTTATTAGTGCCATTTTCTTACCTTCCTCATGTGTTATTTCTATTTTTATTAAATCACAAAATTCCCTAACTAATTTTTGATTCGTATTTTCTCTGCTGTTTTCTACTTCCTCATTTCCATAACTATCACAAGTTTTGATACAGTGCCCTTTCTACAGAGAGTTGCTTCCTGAGGACTTTTCCTCCCAGTTATCCAGTTCTTTCCAGGATCATTAGAATCTTGGTTCAAAGCTCTATGAATTACCTTTTTCAGTAAGGCAGGGATATTTTACCCTGTCTTAAATTTTCTAGAATGTCTGACAGTGATTGCCACTCTGCTGTTTTGATACTTGCTTAATTCTCTTGATAGTGTGATCCTTTTTGCTTTGCTATTTAAGTAATTCCTTGAGAATTATAATCACATCTCTCATTTTACAATTGTGTGTGTTTGTGTGTATGTATGTTGCATATATACTGCATTTCAGATCTCTTGTATTACAGGAGTCTGTTAGGTGTAAGACTAAAGACCACAGCACTTTTTATTTACATGACATCTCTTAATAAGTGATATGGATTCAAAAGTATGCATCCTTATGCTGAAGCACGAGAGGCATTTCTCTGTTGTCTCTCTGTGTCCCTTCTTCTCTCTGGTTAGTTATCTCCTGCATCTTCCTGACCACACCAACAGTTGCTAGTGTTAATTGCTTCATTACCATGTATACTTCCTCCCTGGAACCTCTTTTTAATTTATATACATAATCCTGTGAGATACACACACACACACACACACACACACACACACACACACACATGCACACACACACTGTCTGTATGGGTAGAGAACTCAGAGTGTAGAAAACTGTCTCTACTTTATTTGAAAACCTTTATTTTTGTTTCCTGATAGACCAGGCTCTTTCAAGTTATATAAACAACTTCTCTCCCACAAAGCCCCATCAACTATAATTTTGATCTTTTACTCTTTGAAAAATTTTTAAAAGCTCACAGATTTTGCTCATGATATATACCTCCATTCTTCCGTGTGCATTATCTTTTTCTTTATGCTTGGATGGTCCTTAGGTAAGACATTTTACCATCTGGAATGATCAGTATGTACTCTACTGGGGTAGCAGACCATCCTAAGTGTGCTTTCTTAACACCCTGCTCACCTTTGTTTATTATATAAATACAAACCATAAGAATGTATTATAAAAATTGAATTATATCTGCTTAGAGCCCCTTATTATTCCAACACTTTTGTCCTTTGGTCTGGGAACTTTATATTTGCAAGCATCTGTTCTTTTACATTACATTTTTAGATTTAGGTACTAGCATTTATTAATTTAGAAATACCTTTTTTCTCTCCACTGTATTTCTTTCAAATTGAAGAACTTGATGTAAGGAAATGAGAAAAGGTTTCTTTTTGTGTAGATGTGGTTCTATTAGGATTTATATCACTCCCTCTATTCTATTACTGTTTTTGTATGGAAATTGTCAACACTCCTAGAATTCCAGTTTGCTTAAATGATATGTGAAGTGCTCTCTTGTAGTCTCTTATTACACTATTCCATGTGAAAACTTGATGCATCTTTATTGAAATCTTTTAGGCTTTTCATGATGTAGCCTATTGGGGCTCACAGCCTCTAACGGATGCTACCCATCCCTCACCGTTTTATGAAGTGTTGACAAGGGGCTTCAGTGTTAGCTTTTTACTTGGGGCAAGGACACATGACACTCATCAGAAATAATTAGAGGTAATTATTTCATAGCCTAAGTATTTCCTCTTCCTATGACTGCTGCAGTTTTATGTATATGCTTAGAAACAGGCAGGCTGACATCAGTTCTGATGGAAGCCATAGTGAAAAATGTTAATTTCTATGTATCCTTACATAGTATGAAGGATTATTAGTATGAAAATACTTATTATGAAAGTATTGTTTACTTAGTATGAAAGGATTGTTCCTTGATCTGCAGCCCCATGGGGAGTTTTCCAGAAACATGTCATCTGGTCTTAGCTGTTTTTGTTTATTACTTTGAATATGAGAGCACCGATTTCATTCTAGTTTTTACTTTTGGATGCAGTTTCCAGGTTGGAGACGAGATGAAAGGGATCATTAAGTTTCCTCTTGCACTACAGCAAAAAGGTTTTCAGTCCAATGATTTAATCTCTAAACAGAAGTATCAACAATCATTGCTCCCATCTTTGCCACTCTGAAACTGAAAAGGCAATATTGTGATGTAACGAAGAGTATATGTGCAATATAGACCGAGACAGGAAAATTACTTATCTTAGGCTTTTTTGTGTAAAACATAGCCATTGACAGAATTTGAGAATATTGAATACAGAAAATCTAAAAGGCATTTATGTTAAAATAACTAAAGACTAGTGTTGAACACTATAATGGCAGTACAAGTGCCAGTGTTTTAAAAGGGCATAATGTTAATATATAAAACTGATGGAAGTGTGTTTTAGTGCACATTGTAATAGTCTAGCAACAGTTCCTGAACTATGAAGGGAGGTGGTTTCTAACCAGTGTATATTGCTTGAGGAAGAAAATGCTTTCTGGAACATTTGTCTATTGATTGATATATATATATATATATATATATATATATATATATATATATTATATTACATATCAACATATGTTTAAAAAAATTTTCCCCTATACTTTACTTTAGGGTATTCTATTCCATGGGCAGTCACCAAAATTGAATGTGATAATTTGTCGTTAATAATGAGGAAACTTAGTATATCTAGTATCCCACCTTAGAGTTTTTGATCAGTTATTTATATATAGATCTGAGTAGGAATATGGTACATAGAATTTACTTTCTGTGGTAAATAAATTTTCTAGATAAAGGAACACTACCAGTAATGTATAATTTTTAAAAATAACACTGTAAAAATTAACATTCTGATAGATCCTCTGTTTCTACTGTGTGAAGATTTAAATGGTTGCATTTATTGTCAAGAAATATGATTTAGCAAACCACAGAAGAGCAGACCATAATTCAGGCTTTTAAATATTTCATATTTGCTGTCCCACTTAATAAAAATATTTGTGTTTTAAGGAGCAAATGTTGAGGAATTGCATTAAAATATACTGTATATTGTAGACTCTTTTGTTTGCTTCCTTAACTCTCAGCAACTCTTTAGATCTGAGTACTGCCCTGTGGGTGCCATGGGCTGGCACTTACTTTATCCTGAACTGTATGAAGCAGACTATTTTCAGTAGACACCAGTTTTGCTGTCTGTGGTTTCGACTCCTGTTCTTTCTTGCCATCTTTCTTCCTTATGTGCTATTTGCTTCTTTTGTTGTGGGTCTTTCCTTAGCAGTGTATCTCAGGGAATCTTTGGCCTCTGTGATAGAGATGTTGGCCTTTGGTGACTGGATTTAGAGGTCATTTCAGGTTCGCAGTAGCAGGAAATATAATTGTTGGCTTAAGATTATTTGCAATAGCTAGTCAGTAATTTGAGATGAGAATGTTAATTAAAAAGCAATTTGTGCAAAGTTTCTAGAGCCTCCCTTCGCTGCACTTCAAGGGGATGTGCAGAGAATTGTTAGCGAGTGTTCTCACTTTACTCCGACCGTGACTGCATGCTCTTTGACTTTAGGATTGTTGGAGGTGCTCATTAGACCATCACCTTGAACAAGCTGGATTCTTCTTGATGGTGATTTGTCTTTCTGCTTTTTTGTTATTGTTTTTCTTTTCTTTTTTTGTTTTGTTTTTGCCTATCTTCTTAAATCTCCAAACATTACAGAAAAAAAAATTCTGATGACATATTGGGAAAGAACAAAATTCAGAAAGGCCACATTATTGTAAATGCCCCTGAAATGCTTACCTTCGTTTTCAACTGTGACTCTATTTTCAGCAGATGGAAGCCATTTGACAATATGGTTTTGATACTCTCCCCAAAAATGTTTACATAGGGCAGGAGAACAGCTGATCTAACTTTCAAATGTTTGAGTGTATATAGCCTGACTCTGTGGAGTTAGGTCCTGAACCCAGAAATACTGAGCAACAAAGTGTTTCTTTTCATTTTCTTATGGTATCAGATGCAAAGAAATGGGATCATAGACTATTACTTAGAAGGACTTTGAAAAGGAATGTGTACCAGTATTCCTTACATTACAAATTATGTATTTATATATTACATATCAACATACATTAAAAATATTCCCCTATACAGATGAGACTCCATTGCTCTTGCCCCCTCCTGTCTTGCTCTCTGTGTCGTCTGCCTATGGTGACACTTGTAGCAGTTTTCTTCCTCATCAGAACTCCTCCATTGGCTTTTCTCCTTCATCAGTCTTGTCACTATTTGCATTCAGCTGAGAAATATGAAGTCATTAATATTTGCTGAGCTTTTCTCAGTAAAGAGTTTTTTTTATTGAGTTCAATATTAATGTTACAGAAAAATTACTATTAAGTAAAAATGCCTCACTAATTTTTTTCTGGAGCAATAAAACACTTTAAGGTGTTATCTTTTGCAGTTTGAGATAACAATTTTGAAGTTAGTAAATTTGAAAAATTGATAGTTTAAATAACAGAAGAGTGGAAATGAAATAAGTACAGACTGGAATCAAAACCACAGATAAATTACAAATGATTTTTCCTTGCGGGCTTCAAGTCTGCTAAGTTCTGCCAGACTAGGTCAAGCCAAAAATGAAAATTCACAAGCCTCTACAGGGCCATCATACAGGGCCAACAGGAGAAACTAAATACATTTTATTGAAGTCATTGCTTACAAATTAAAATTAAAATATGTTTATAATCTGTTATTAAGTATATTATTTTTATTGAGTTTTACATTTTAAATGATTACAGCCATATGCTGTTGCCTATTGAGGGATAGGTTCTGAGAAGCATGATATTAGACAGCTTCATGAACAAGATAGAGTAACGACACAAATTCAGATGTAAAATCCTCTACACTCCCTGATACTGGCCTTGAGTGTGGTGTAGAGGCCAAGATGTCTTTGTGTGACAGTTATTTGATCTTTCTTAAGGTATTTATCTTTTGTGAAGTGTTGCTTTTGAAAGTCGTGAATTAAAGACAGATGTTTATTATAGAAAGTAAAATTGACTTTCCCCATTCTCCAGACAGTTATTGAGATCACTGTGTGTACTTCTAGGTATATCCAAGTGGTTTTGTAGGTGATAGTTCGAGTTTCTCCTCAAAAAATGGAAAAAGAAAAATTAACTGTTCATCTAAGGATTACTCAATTAGAGAAGAATTTAATATTTAAATTCAAAATGTGAATAAACATTTATTTATGTTCTGATTGTTAACATAGTAAACTATATTTCTCATGATGTTCTTTGCAATCTTGACTTAAGTTTATATTGTCCATAAGAAATATAGAGTAAGGATGACAGTGGCTGACTTTGTTCCTTAGTGTAGGTACTTTCTTATACCAAAACTTAAAAACTTGGTATAAGTTTTTTCCTATCAGTGGTGATTCATAGGATTAATCTCCTTATTGACTATGGGGTTGGGTAGGTGGTAATGAGGGAGACAGTGTAGCAGAATAACCAGTAATGGCAACCATAAAGAGGGCATATGTAGAGAACTGGATCTTTGCTTTGTGTATACTGTACAGTCTCCTCAGTAAGTTCATGAAGTGTCTACTTTGGTGGATGAAAAACCTGATAGACAAAAGTTAGTTACATCACTTACAGAAAGTATCTGTCGGGACCGTACAATAAACACATATAAATAGCATTTTTAATATATTTTATGGTAACTCCTACTTTGTTGATAATTAGTTAGATATGAAATAAGTATGCTATTTTCTTAAAAAGTGTTAGTTTTATACGAAGCATTTAAATATATTGATTTATTATCATCATTTTATTATTATTATTATTATTATTATTATTATTATTATTTTATTATTAGGACCTGCAGAGATGGCTCAGTGGTAAAGAATGCTTACTGATCCCTTAGTCTTAATACTACCTGAATTAAGCATCGGCAGGGCTGTCTATTGGAGCATTGGTAGCCTTTGCAAATTTTATTCCCAGTGTCCATATGAGGTAGCTTTCAATTGCCTGGAACTTCAGCTAGGAATGGGGACCCAGTATGTTCCAACCTCTGTGAGCACTTGCACTCACACATGCACAGTCTCACACAAACACACATATCCCCATAATTGACAAATAAAAATAATATGGAAAGCTATTGTATTCATCATCATCATTAATTAATACTAATATTTATATTATTGTATTATTATTATATGCCCTTAAGATTTATATTGGCTGTAGTTTTAAAAAGTTTGCTAAATTGCTTTTCTTTATTCTCCTCTGCCTGTTAGAATATTTTTACATTTAAATCTTTCTTAATTAATTACTTAATAGTTTGAAAATTCCATAGATACATATAATATATTTTGATAGAATATACTCCCAGTCTCCCTTCTCCAAATATTTTTCTAACACCTCTCCTTTTTTTCCCCCAACTTCATGTTCTCTTTAAAAAAAAAAAAAAAAAGTCAACTCTTAATATTGCTTACCTTTGCAGAGGTAGGACCTTCTATTGGAGTTTTGGCAGCCTCTGAAGAGCTCCATTTTATAAAAGTCACTCCCCCGGTAACAATGAATTGCCAGTGGCCCCTCAGGTGAGGTGGGGTTTTATGAGCCCCAGTTCATGCTAGGATTTTGGCTATATTGATGTTGCACAGGTCACAGTTGTGAGGTTTTGTGTAGAACAGCCCTGTCATGTCCACCTTAAAATATTATACTGCAGAAATCTATTCTGTCTGGCTTTTAGAATCTTTCCAATAACATTTTTGTAGTGATTCCTGAAGGTGGAGTAAGGGGATGTAATATAAATGTTCCATTTAGATCTGAGGAGTCCAAGTCTCTTAATCTCTCTATATTGACCAGTTGTGGGTCTCTGTATCAACCAAAATCTACTGCAGAGAAGAAGCTTATCCAGTGAGGGTTAGACATGCACTAATCTATTGGTATAAAGATAAGAATTTACTGTGCTGTTTATTACTGTGACCATTTAGCAAATGTAACATCAGGTTCTCGCCATAGAGCCTATGATATAGCCATCTATAGGTTTGTGTATTTGTTTGTTTGTATAATCCAGTTAACAATACCAAATATGAGTTTGGTCTTGTAAAATGGGCTTTAAATCAAATTAGAAAGTTTTTAATTATTCCCATAACATCCATGTCATGATTATAAGAGTGCGCATCCTTGTCAGGACAATCATCGCAGGCGTTAAAGCTGAATAAGTTTGTTTTCACTCCCACTAGCCTGCACAGAACCTTTCTGCACTGTGAAAGCTAGCCATTAATAATGAAGCTTCCGAGTGACCAGAAGCTTGATTTCTCAATACCTGGTAACTCCAACAATATTGTCTTCTCTCAAGTTCTGAAAATAAGCAAGAGCAACAACAATAGTGTATAATGTTGTGGGAAGTTCAGTGGGCCCCAATGAATAACAATTCAAAAAGAGGTAACCCATGTGTAACCGTGTCCTCTCAAACATCAATTTTACAACGTTAATCCTACCTGTCTAAAGGCATGTGATGTCTTTCTGTCTTCTGCCATCTTTTTTCAGTGTCTTAAAAATTTTATTGACCAAATTTTTTATTTCCTTTATGAAGTTTTAGATATTTTATTTGAATGGGGGTTGGAGCAGATACTGGATATAGGATTATTTCCCTGACTTTTTAGTATGTCTTTTGTTAGACTACTGGTTTTTGAATGCTAATTTTGTATACTCTTTTACTGAATGTGTTTATCAAATATTAGCTTTCTGGTAGAGTCTTGAAGGTCTTTTATGTATGGAATCATACTATCTGCATTTCAGGATACCTTGACTTTTTCCTTTCTTATACATCATCCTTATCTTCTTGTCTTTTGATGTAGCTAAGACTTGAAGTACTGTGCTGAACAAAGAGTAGAAAGAGTGGATATCCTTGTCTTATTTATGATTTTAGCTGAAATGCTTTGAGACTTTTCTCCACTTTAGGTTATGGGCTTGCTCTATAGGGTCTTTGTTATTCTGAGATGTGAGCTTGTTTCCCCAGAGTCTCCAGAACTTTATCATGACTGGATAGTTTGGTTTTGACAAAGGTCTTTACTGTATCTAAAGAGGTGAGCCTGTAGTTTGTACCTACTTATTATAGTTACTGATGTATATATGGCGAATAATCGCTGGATCTCTGCGATGAAGCTGACTTATAGTGAACTTTTAGATGTGTTTATGAATTTATTTTATAAATATTTTATTGAGAATTTTTCCACTGTCTTAAGTAGAGAGTTTGGTGTATAATTGTTGTTGGAACCTTGGCTTTGGTATCAAGGTGAAACTGCTTTTGTAAAGGAGTGGAAGTGTTCCATATAGTTTCTGTTTCACAGAGTAACTTGAGGAATGATTTCCTTAATTCTTTGAAGGTCTGATGGAATTCTGTGCTGAAGCCTCCTTGTCCTGGGTGATTTTTAATAACTGCTGTATATCTTTGGTTTGTATGTATCTTTGTACTGCATAGTTTTATGTCAACTTGACACAAGCCAAAGTCAGCTAAGAGGAGGGAACCTCACTTAAGAAAATGCTGTAAGATCAGACTTTAGGCAAGTTTGTAAGACATTTTCTTAAGAAGTTATTGATGGGGGGGTGTCCAGCCCATTGTGAAAGAGGCTGTCTTTGAGCTCCTGATCCTGGATTGTATAAGAAAAACATCTGAGTAAGCCATGAGGAGTAAGTAAGTAAGTAAGTAAGTACCACCTCTCCGTGACCTCTGCATCAGCTCCAGGTACCTCCAGGTACCTGCTATATTTAAGTTTCTTTTCTGACTTCCCTCCATGATGAAAGTATAAGCCAAATAAACCCTTTCCTCCTTTTTGGTCATGGTGTTTCATTGAAGCAATTGAAAATCTTAACATTTTTTTCTCACTTTGCAGGTCAGAAGGATGATAAATTCTTAAAGTATGTCTTCACCATTCTCTAAATTTTTTAATCGACTCTTATTCTGTTTTTGGTTTTTTTTTTTTTTTTTTTTTTTTTTTTTGTAGTGGGTTACCCTGACGTTGCTTGTGTTTTAATGTTAATATATATTATATAAATTTCTCATTGACTTTTTCTACTTTGTCTCTTTTTGTCTCTTTGTCTTTCAGTTTTGACTCTGGTTTTTTGTTTGTTTTTTTTTTCTTTTTCTTTTTTTTTTTTTTTTCATATGGTTCATTATATTAGTGAGGCTGTCCACTGAGGTTTTAATTCGGCTGATTGACATTTTCATTTCCAGCATCATTTAAGTTTGGCTTTTGTTCAGCAATTCTTTTTATTGAATTCTATTTTCATATTGTGGGTTGACTTCTATTCTTTGTGTGGTGTTTTGCTTTTCCCTTGGAGTATATTCCTATCTTTGCATTGTTGTTTTCTGGAAGATCCTTCCAATTATTCTAGTCTGGGTTCATTACTATTTGTGTGTTTGTTTGTGTCATCTTTTCTTGTTTTTTTTTTTTTTTTAATTTTGTTTCTGCAGTGGAACTTGTTTGTTTGAAGTAACGTGTTTGTGTTTCTCAGTTATCTTTCTTCTTCAAGTATAACCAAGATTAATTTGCAAGGGTGTTGAGATCCCTTTTTGTGTGTGTGAATTGTGTATCTCAGGCTGTTCATTCTATCTGTGTTCTCTGGAGAATACTCTGTTGTCTGTGGAAGCTGACAGGATCTAAGGATAGAACTATCTGGTTCCTTCAAGACTCCTCCTTATCACTCCACTAGTTAGTTTTTGCTGCTACCTATATCACAGTACCCCTTCAATTTTGGGCCTCCTTCTTTTCCGTTGGTATCTATTGGAATCTTCTCCAAACCACGACTTAACTATCTGTCTCCTCTGCTACCACGGTCAAAAGGCTGACATGATTTTGGTTATAGAGACTGTAATGGCTTTTGTGGCTGTATTTCTTTGTTTAAGTTTTGTTTTGTCTTTTGAGACTGAGAAGTGGTGAGTCTAAATTCTCTCAGCATGGCCAAGAGCTGCAGGACTCCAACAGACTCCAACTTCGCAATTTTGACTTATATTTTCCATACCTGACTCCTTTTCTGCCTAGTGTAATTTCTGATATTCAGTGACAACTTTAATGCTTCTGTCATTAAGATATTTAAATTCTGTGATAGTGTTGACATTAGAAATCAGGTAGGTGTGTGATACATCTTAGAAGCATTTCTACAGGTACTTAGACTATTTTAAATAGAATTCTCACAGCATATCT
>JANHMN010000010.1:20441858-20499453 GCA_030674055.1 Rhabdomys pumilio
TCTACAGGTACTTAGACTATTTTAAATAGAATTCTCACAGCATATCTACAGGTACTTACACTATTTTAAATAGAATTCTCACAGCATATCTACAGGTACTTAGACTATTTTAAATAGAATTCTCACAGCATATCTACAGGTACTTAGACTATTTTAAATAGAATTCACACAGCATATGTAGTTTAATAGCCTTACCTCGTAATAACACATATGTGTGTTTCTGTGTGTCGATGTATGCTGCGTGTGGCGGTGCCCACAGAGGCCCAAAGACAGTACCAGTTCTCTTGATCCTGGAATTCAAGTGATTGTGAACTGTAAGACGTAGGTGCTGGGAACCAAACTTCTAACTTTTGTAAGGGCAAGAAGGACTTGTCACTGCTGAGCCATCGCTTCAGCCACCTTGGTTTTTTGGTTTTTTTGTTTGTTTGTTTGTTTGTTTGTTTGTTTGTTTTTGTGAGATACAGCCTTGATCTTCTGTTTACATTGTCCTGAACTTATATATAATATAAACTGCCTACAAACTCTTAATTACAGGTGTATACCACCGTCCCTGGTTTCTATTGGACACACATTTCCTTTTTTTAAAGAAAGTAATAGTTAGTGCTGCAGTTTATGTATAATAAAATAAGGGTGGTATTATGGTTTTCATTTCATCTCTGTATATTTTCCTAATATATTCTACACATTCATAGAAGACAGGCTTTGCAATATAACAGGAGTCTGGATTCCTCTTCTGTTCTTTAATAAGCCTTTGATTTGGGATAACATACTTGATCTCATAAAAATAGAACTGTTAGAACCTGTACAAGAAACTATATGTAGTGAGGTTCTATATAAACTATCAAATGCAGATCAGACCTGATAAGCTGACCCGCTTCAACGTAAAACAGCATGTTCCTCTGAAACTGTGTGGGTGTTTGGTTGTTGGCCTTTACTTTATACAGTAGTGTTTAAAGTTTTTTAACTTGTTTCAAAAAAGAGAAATTTCAGTTCCTGAAATAAGGTAATTGTAACCAAAATTATTTACCATTCCTTTTAAGAGTCATCAGCTCAATATTGCATGTTTTCTGCATGTGTGAATTTGAAGTTATCCATAGAAAGGAAACTGAATATTTGTTTTTAAAAGAAGAACTACATATCCTAACTGAATATTTTGTATTTTCACACCTTCCTCTGGTTTTACAGGATGTAGGTGGCAAGATGATAATTGGGGAATTGGAAAATGATTGTTGTCCATTGGCCAAATTGTCTTTATTTTTGGCTTGCAGATAAAATGTGATACTTTCAATTATGGTTACCCCTTTAAAAATGATGACTTAAAAACTGGTATCTTTCAGACAGTTCTTTAGCCAGAAGTGTTTTCAGAGGAGAAAATTAGCCAGAGGAATTAACATATTTCAGAGAAAGCAACAAATCCTGCGTAGTAATGTGGTGAGACTGCAGACACACACTTGAGGATCTGGAACAAGATTTCTGTTGAAATATGTAGCGTGGTTCTGCCACTTAGCAGCTGTAGGAAACCCAGCAGTTTATTTAATCTTTGCTTTTAAAACAAAACAAAACAAAACAAAACAAAACAAAACAAAACAAAACAAAACAAAACTCCCATGTCCTGTCGATAACAGTGCCTCCACGTAGATCTGTTGTGCTAGTGAAGTTAGTGTGTGCACAGAGCAGGCACAGCAGTGCCTGGCCCACTGTGTGTAGTGGAACTGGTAGCTACCATATTATCATCGTTATTTCAAGAACCACATACTGAGAAACTTCATTTAGTTTTGTTAGCTGCAACTCAGTTCCACAGACTGCAAATTGCGTAAAGAGAAGCTTATTAACAATTCTTGAGTTTGGAATCACAGAAGTCAAGAAGCCCCCTGTATAAAAAGGCTTCCTCTGGTATGGATTTTCAGAGTGCTGTAATGGTTCAAGACAAAACAATGTAAGAACAAAGCAGAAGCCTCACTCTCAGGATCACCCATTAATCCATGAAATGCATTAGTGCGCTCCTAACAATGGAGTCCTAAATTAATTGCCACTTAAGGTATTACTTGATTCCATATTATATACCTCACTATGCAGAGTAATTTGAAAATGTTCTGTTAGGGAACATTCAGAAGTGAACACATGACTGATATTATATACTTCTTTTATAAGTATATATACGGAGAAGCAAAATATATGCAATATATTTGCTGTAGACTCAATGGATTGTGGTATAGTATTAACACATAGATATATGCATAGCTTTTAAAATTATAAAACTTCTCAATGACAATGTTTATCTTGTTTTTTATATGTTTATATGTCATTGATTTTATAAGGTAAACAGTTAAAATCTTGATACAGTAGTTTCTCCTTACGAGCAAGAGATACCAAGTGACTTGTTCATCTTAATTATAAACTCTTGTGTATTTTATGTTTTACATGTAACATAAATATTATATGTAAATGTATCATATGACATGTTATATATAATATTCTTTTCCCTATACAAATATATGTTTAATTTATATGCCATGCATAGTAACAGGTCATCAATATAACTAACAACGTTGAATAATTATAATATGTAACGAACAATATATGAAGAGGGTCTTTCATGTGTTTCATTCTACTGTGTTCACACGTCATGTGCCAAAGGTAGGATAAGGTGCCCTGTGAGATGGTGAAGTAAACAATCGTGAATTGTGGTACAATGCCAGTTTATAGTGAACCTTCTTCCTTGACTTGAAATACTGACTGTCTGAAAAGATGACTCTTGCCCTGCCGGCAGGTAGATGCTGCACAGAGTGGGCATGCAGGACAAGAGGATGACTCACATGGCTGGCAGGGCTCAGCAGGGTGGGCGTGTTTTTGTCACTCTGCCTAGAAAGGTATACATTTTAGCACTTACCAGTTGCTTTTTCTCAATATTTTTTTTTTTATTTTTGGATTATGATTGACTGTGTATTGTTTGGAACCTTTAAAAATAAAACAGTGGATACCAGGCTAGCCAATATATTATTATTATATTTTTTTAGGGAGAAAATGGAAGTGTGCAAAATAAAGAAATATATGAAAATGTTAGTTTACATTTTTGGAAAACTTACAGTTTCTGATATTTTTAAATGTGAATGTCTTTTGGTATATAGCATTCTGCTAGTTATGAATACACTGACTCGTATCTCTAATATGCAGGTAGGATTTTGTTACATTCTTCAGACTGTAGATCCTGAGATGTTCCTAGTGTCACACCATGTTCAGCAGATTTATAAAGCTAACAATAGGCTGCAGCCCCACGTCCCAGGATCTGTAACGGAATCTGGCAGGGATCTCCTGTACTGCTGACTCATCATCTCACTGTGCCTCTCTGTGCTGCTTTTTCTACTATAAAATGTGAGTTAACAGAGGGGAAGTTCACTTTTAAAGTATTTAGAAAAGAGTTCAGAGTAGACACAATCAATTTGCTATTTTTATTTTAATTTTATCATGACATTCAGATTTTTTAAAATTATAGTTAGTTTCATTGCCTAATGTTATTAGTAAAACTGACCATCCTATTGTTTGTTGTTGAAAACTAACTTCTTTGTTCCATACTTTGCCTCCATATTTGCTCCCTTGGGTATTTTGTTCCCTTTTCTAAGAAGGATCCACCCGGGGATCCATCCCATATATATTCACCAAACCCAGACACTATTGTGGATGCCAAGAAGTACATGGTGACAGGAGCCTGATATAGCTGTCTCCTGAGAGGCTCTGCCAGAGCCTAACATATACACAGGTAAATGCTCGCAGCAAACCATTAGACTGAGCACAGGATCCCCAATGGAGTCCTCAATGGAGGAGTTAGAGAAATGACTGAAAGAGTTGAAGGGGTTTGTAACCCCATAGGAAGAACAATAATATCAACCAACCAGACCCCCGAGAGCTCCCTGGGATTAAACCATGGAGAGACCCATGGCTCCAGCTGCATATGTAGCAGAGGATGAGAGGCCCTTGGTCTTGTGAAGGCTTGATGCCTCAGTGTAGGAGAATTTGAGGGTTGGGAGGCGAGAGTTGGGTGGGTGAACACCCTCATAGAAGCAGAAGAGGGGGAATGGCATAAGGAGTTTCATAGGGCAGGGAACTGGAAAAGGGAATAACATTTGAAATGTAAATAAAATATCCAATAAAAAAATGAAAGTCCTAACTTGAGGAGAAAAAAAAAAACCTAAAACTCCAAACCCCAAAAAACAACAAACAAACAAACAAAAACCCCTTAACTTCTCTGGCTCTTGTTTTGCTTATTTGTAAAGTATTCCCGATTATACCTGCTTTATAGACTATGTCAACTGAAGTGAAGTGCATGTGTGTGCATAAAGCAGTCAGCATATTCTGTCAGCTTTGGAAGGCGTTTTTCCTGTCCTTAGAATAGGGAGCAGGGCCTATTGAATTCTGGTTCTGTGCCTGTCAGTATCGCCAGCTTGCTAATTTTCCCACCTCATGCAGGAAAACAAAAAACACAAAACACAGGGCTAAAGTCTCTGGATGTATTAGGCATCACTGTTAATTTTCCATGCAAGTAGAAATAGTTACAGATGTAAATAAGGCAGGAAGGCAGGGAAGAGAAGAGGAGGGAGGGGAGAAGAGCAGGGTTAGGATGGAAGAGGAAGGGAGAAGTTCTGGGGATGCTTAATAGAACTTTCTAGTATATCTAGAAATTTCTGATTCCATGATAATAACAATAGCAGCAAGACAAAGATTGATACCCAATACTTAATAAGTTTTGATAATTAAAAGAAATGATTGATCATTGTGTTAAGATGTAGGCTTTACCTCACCTGTCAGATTTTCGTAAGTAGGCTCCTTGATCTGGATAATTGATATGATTTTAAGTTAAAATTGATACATCCACACTAATCATTTATTGTTTCATGCTGTAGGCAAGAAATTAATCTAATTCACTTTCTTAAATTATTTTTGTAATTTAAATTATATATTCATAGAGTTAAATTCAAAAATAGTGTGGAAAGACTTGAAGTCAGGTGAAAGTTGTAACCCGTTTTAGATTTTAAGTAATGTTTTGGAATTACTGCTTATAGATTTGTCAGATGTCTGTCAGTCCATTTCTCCTTTGGTTTATTGGGATCTGTATTTCTCTAAGCATACTACACAAGAGCTTCCTATTTCTGTGCTGTTCTTTGTTAAGTCAGGCAATTTGTGATGTTTCCTTCTCCTGCTGCCTTTTCTGCTCCG
The DNA here is from genome assembly GCA_030674055.1 of Rhabdomys pumilio. Classification (NCBI taxonomy): domain Eukaryota; kingdom Metazoa; phylum Chordata; class Mammalia; order Rodentia; family Muridae; genus Rhabdomys; species Rhabdomys pumilio. The sequence continues at coordinate 20,447,070 of JANHMN010000010.1, forward strand.
TCCCCTCCTCCTTGCCCCCTTGCCTGGGCTATATAGGTGTGGTTTATTGTATGATCCAGGCTGCTCTAGAACTGAAGTGGTCCACCAACCTTAGTCTCCAGGGTTCTGAGATTTACAGGCACGCGTACCAGACTTAACTTCTCCTTCTGGTTTGGCGTTTCTGGAATGGGATTAACAGTATGCTCAAATGATAATTGTGGAATCCTTTACCACATTCAGAAACACAAACCTTTACTGTGTACTAATTTTATTATTTTATTATGGCTTATCCTGAGGACTTTAATATAGATTCCAACTTAGTTCTACTATTATTCTCACGTTACAGATGGGTATCAGATTGAGGGCTTATCCAAATCCACTGGCTAGTACTAGTCTGATCTAGATTCTAGATCTCATCTAGATTTAATCGAAGTCCAGATCTTGCTTTGAGAACTGTGGCTTTTCATAGTTTTCACTTAGTGTCTACAAACTGCAGGCTCAGTCCTTCTCTATACACTAATAAATCATTTAAAAAATCTCTTGAAGTAAGAAAAGAAAGAGACTGCACTTCGAAGTGAATTAGAAGAAAGCCAACCATTGAATGTATTTTCTGCATGCACATATTTGCATATATTATGGAATTTAAGTTACTGAGTGCAACATAATTTTCCTGATAACCAAACTTCATCTTAATCATTACCACTTTAAAAATAAAATTGACATTCTCTACCTGAAATAGGACATAGTCTTTTAACACATGATGGATAGCTAGATAAAATTAGAGAACTAATAAGTTTTTGATAATGTGAAAATTCTTTTTTCAAGAGTTGAATTAGATATCCACTTTTTTCTGATTTAAATTTTACAAAAAATACAAAAGTTCTGTTTTGAATGAAATGTTTCAACCAAGCACTTGAAATTAAAAATAAACTTAGTTTTAGTTGACATAATTAATTAACAATAAATTGTGTTCAATACTGTATGATTTTTATTACAATAATAAGTAATATCTATTTTGTGAAATTTTATGTTTCTTCACTGAACGCAGAAGCCTATTGCCTTACTGCTGTGAATATAATTTCTGAGTCTAGGGGGTACACTGTCAGCACAGTGAAGCAGGAAATTATTCTCCTGTGTCAGCTACTGTAGGTAAAGTACAAAAAGGTTTGAGATGAGATATAATTCTCTTATCTTTACTCACAAATCTCATATGACATTCAAATAGATTTTAACATCAAGAGAGTTTTTAAGTGTTTGATCACACACAAAAAAAATGTTTTCCTGCTTTCAATTTTGTTCCATTTCCTCTAACTACTTTGTGTATATTCTTTTTCCTCTTTCCCTTTCCTACCTCTAAACCCTTTAACATAGCCTTCTTGCTCTTGTTCAAGTTCATGGTCTTTTTAATTGTTGTAATATACATATTTGAATATGTATATACATATATTCTGAAGTACATAAGTACAGCCTGCTTGGTGTGTATAATGTTACTTGTATGTTTGTTTCAGGGCTCATCACTTGGATAAGCAGGTGATATGCTCTTACCTGGGGAAGGCGATTTCTTTCACTATCAGAATTCCTTAGGTACCTTTAGTCCTTTTTGTAGGATTGAGATATCATAAACATTCATATTTATCTACTTTAGCAGGTTTGTATGTTTTGACATTACTAGGAGACACAATCTGACAACAAACTCTGGGATTGTCTAGCTCTAACAATCTTTCTGCCCTCTCTTCAACAATGTTCCTTAAGCCTTATGTACAGGACTTTTGTTGTAGATGTGATATATTATTATGATTAGTGCTACAACTTTACATTTGGAGTGGTTGTGCTTTTCCAATAAAGTTCTTCAGCTGTTGCAATGAAAAGTTACTGTTATAAGGAGCAAGTACTATATATATTTGTGGGTGTAAGGACAAATATTTTAAGTATAGTTTATGGGTTATACTATACTGGTTTAGTAAAGTTTTGGTTGTAGGAGCTCCACAGTCCATGAGTTCACTAGCCCTGGGTAATTATACTTGACATGGTTTCCAGGACCAGGAATACTTTTTCTCTTCTTGAGTAAGTCTTAAGTCCCATTAAAGAGCTGTTGGTTACCGCCGAGGTATATGTGCCACTACTGCACCTTAGGGATTATTACCTCGTGCTTGGTCAGTGAAGAGGTTCATAGGCATTATAGCAGGATAGGACTGCTTGTTGTCTCCCTCCTTTGTAAGCTTACATGATACCTTCTGGTACCAAGAAAGCTAGTCCTCAGGGAGGAGGCATTTATATTAGTTCCAGCCTAGGGCCTTTTGAGTTCTGTATCTGAAGTGCTAGTGTCTTCAGCAATAGGATTTGCCTCCCACCTCTGGGGTGCAACCAAGGACAATAGCAATAGCTTGCAATGTTTGTGATGTCTCTTGGAAAATACTGAGCAGCAACTCAAAAGAGAGCTTCTCGTGCCTGGTGTTGGTGCATTTGTTAAATTGTCTTTGGCTCTTGGAGGGAATATTGTCAGCCCAGAAGTGGCAATTTTATTTAAAATATATTTGTATATTTATTCACCAACTTATTAGTATTTGGGGGTAGTCAGTTAATAGTATGATTTTTGTGACCTTTTCTTTGTTTTTTTGGGGTTTTTGTTGTTGTTGTTGGTGGTGGTGGTGGTTTTTTGTTTTTGATTTTGGGTTTTTAGTTTTTTGTTTTTTTTCGTTTTGTTTTTCAAGACAGGATTTCTCTGTATAGCCCTGGTTGTCCTGGAACTCACTCTGTAGACCAGGCTGGCTTTGAACTCAGAAATCCACCTGCCTGTGCCTCCCAACTGCTGGAATTAAAAGCGTGCGCCACCACTGCCTGGAGCCTTCTTGTGACCTTTTCAAGCATAGTTTTATTTCACCTTTACCCCCCTTTCTTCTGTATTTATGCCCTCACTTATTGGAGCCCCAGTTTTTCTATTTCCCATTGCAGATAGCCTGTCTTCTGTTATTCCCTTTTCCACTGAATCTCCCAACAGTGGTCCCTCTTCACTTTTTTGGATTTTGTAATTATTCAAGTCTACGCCTTCCCATCCGAAGGTTTGGAGCTAGGAGGCACATACAAGAGAGAGCATCTGACATTCATCTTTTTGCATCTGGGTTACTTCACTCAGTATAATCTTTTCTTCTATGCATTTAGTGGCAAAATTCACGATTTCATTTTTCCTTAATGCTGAATAGTATTCTGTAATGTATGTTTACCACATTATTATTATTCCTTTGTTGAATGATCCTTGGTTTGTTTTTATTTTCTATCTACTGTGAATTAGTAGTGAATACTATACTGGTTTAGTAAAGTTTTGGTTGTAGGTTCTCCACAGTCCATGAGTTCACCAGCCCTTGGTAGTTAAACCAGCAGTGAATGTAGCTAAGCAAATATCTGTGCACTAGGATATCTAGTCTTTTGGGACTATGCCAAAGAGCAGTATTTTATCCTTAGCGTTTTGAGAATTCTCCACACTTATTTCCAAGGTGGCTGGGCCAGTCTGCATTGGCACCACTGCTGAAGGAGAGTTCCCAGTCGTTCACATTTCCAGGTTTTATTGTCAGTTGTTTTGTCTACATTGACACTCTGATTGGAGTAAGATCAACTTTAAGTGTATTCTTAAAATTTATACTTGTTTTCTACAGCACTGATAGTAGTCTTCAAATTTATTTAGCCTTTTCAACTAGTAGTAAAGCATTTGCAGATATCTTTTCAAAGTTTTGAGCATATTGGCATATTATAATAACTGTTAGTGCAAGCCTCAGCAGTAAATGCTAACATAATTTGTAAGTCGGAGTTATATAGAACCTAAATAGCTCTATACCACTGCTATTGTAACTGAATTAATTCATAAGTGAACAAATGAGAAAGATTGCCCTAAAGTGTGTGTGTGTGTGTGTGTGTGTGTGTGTGTGTGATTGTGTGATTGAGTCTGTGTGGATATATACAGATTAATAAATATGTTTATTTATGTATATATGCTTATAAATTTACATATATACATAATTTTATAAAACTAAGGCTGTAAATGAAATTTGTTTATAGTTCTTTTGGTTTGTCCTACTATAGTATTATTCTAACAGGATTTTATATGAAATCTTACTTCCTAGACTAAGGGCATCATTGAATGCAACTTTACTATTTAATCTAGATTTCCTGTGAATTACAAAATTCTGTTGCTACTGTAATCTTATCAATAAAAGCCTCAGGAAGGTGCAAAATTTTGTTTTGCTTTGTAGTTGCTACTGTCTTTTGTGGTGTGTAGACAAAGAGCAGAGTCATATTTCTTTACTCAGTAAAGTCTTCACTTTACTAAGGTAACTCAATTATTGCCAGTTTATTGCCAGTTGCATTTCAAACTTTCTCATTCATTTTCACTTAAGAAAATTATGAGAAAAATTGTCATTAAATGTGATTATTTAAAGGCATTTTAACACATGCTTAAAGAGAAGGTATGCTCCTAGGTTATGGCAACCATTTATTTTTAGTTTATAATAAATGATTATTTGGATATACAGCATGTCTTAAATATTAATGGATGTTTATATTCAAGTATGTCAAAAACAATTGATAAAACTAGAGAGTCTCTAATACATACATCACTATATTTTGTAGAAATGCAATTTAAATAATCTCATATTTATTTTATAATAAATCTATAATAATACAATATGTCTAAAGAGAGAATTTAGTGCAATTCACAGTTATAGTAAGAGAGTAAGGATGAGGGTAAGAGTAAATTCCACAGTTGCGGTACTGCATATTGACTTTGACCTGTTTGGTTGTACTTTTTAAATAAAATTATTTTGTGGTGTTTTGTTTCTATTAATGTCTGGGCACTACATATTTTACATGCCCATGGAGGTGAGAAGAGGGCCCTGCATATGCAGGAACTGGATGAACTTTCTGATAGTTGTAGCCAGCCGCCATGTGCGTGCTGAGAATCAGACTGCCGTCTCTTAAGGAGCAGCCATTGCTCTTGATTGCTGCACTGTATCTCTAGCCTCCAATTATACTCCAATTTATTTTCCTTTTCTTTTTTCATGTTTTAGATTATAATTTAATTACAGCATTTCTGGGTTTCCTTTCCTTTCCGCAAACCCTCCCACATACCCCTCTCACTCATGTTCTAATTCACACCCTCATCATTATTATTTATTTATTTTTTTTTACTAATTATTGCATATAAACTGTTGAGTCCATATAATGTTGTTTGTACAAATGTTTTCAGCTCTGACCATTTGTTATTGGAAACCAGTTGCTGTACTCTAACCTAGGAAGGCTCTGTCTCAGCATTCCTTAAGGGCAGGTAATTGTTTGTAAATTTGAGACTGTGTGCTGTCTAGTTTAGCATGTTCGTTGATGTTGTCTTCGTTTAGGCTTTCAATTGGGCAGTTATGTGTATGACTTTGATGATGTAACCTCTGGCGTTGCTAAGAGATACAGTCTCACAGCAACATCCCTGATCCTCCACCTCTTACAATCTTTTTTGCCTCATTTTCTGCAGTGTTCCATTAGATAGTGGAATGTTTCGTAAGTGGTTCTACTGGGACTGGGCTATACAACTCTGTATTTTGATTGGTTGAAGGTTTTTGTTGTCGTTGTTTTGTGGTAGTTTCTATTAATTGTAAAGAGAAGTTTCCTTTGATGAAGAGATAAGATATGAGTATAAGAACCAATGCTTACAGATTGTTGTTCTGCTGGTGGGTAAATTACTGTTTATAAAATCTCTTCTAATACCCATGACTTTCTTTGTTCTTGGTACTTAGCTAGGTTTCCAGTACAAGGTCTCCCTTTAGTTGTGCAGGTCTTGAGTCCAACGAGAGTGCTTAACTGTACTTATACCAGTTTTCTTTCTATAAACATCTTCATCATGTTTCCATTCCCACTCAACTTCAAATTCTGTCTCTCAGAAATAGATAGATAGATAGATAGATAGATAGATAGATAGATAGATAGATAAATAGATGATAGATAGATAGATAGATACATAGATAGATGATAGATAGATAGATAGATACATAGATAGATAGATAGATAGATACATAGATACATAGATACATAGATACGTAGATACATAGATAAACAGATAGACAGACAGATAGATAGAGTAAAACTGTATCCTAAAACAAATAACTAATACGACAAAAGCTGACAATACACCCAGAGTCAGTTGTGTTGGCCACTTCTCCTAGGTCTTGGATATGCTTGATATGCTCAATGACACTTTACTGGAGAAAACTGATTTTCTTTGCTAGTGACTTGTTCGTTTTAATCTAGTTTCCTGTTTACTTCACATTTTTGTAGATTTGATAGCTATTGTTGTAAAGGAATGTTATGATAAAATTATGAATGTAGCTGAAGGAACATCAGAGGAATACTAAAGATAAAGGCAGAAGGATGTGAATAAATCTGTACAAATTAAAAATTATTTCTAAGACTTCCTTAAGGTAGAAAACTGTATCAGATCACTTCATTGTAGTCTAGTCTTCAGATTAGAGCAACCATTTTTTGAGATTATAATAACATTTCTCGCTTCCCTTTCTTATCCTCAACTCTCCTAAACAGTTTTTCCCACTCCCCTTAAAATCCATACCGTTAATTTTATTGTATGCATATATGAATATGTATAAACATGTATTTTTCTAAATACAACATACTTAGTCCATACAATGTTACTTGTATGTATTCTTTCAGGGCTGACCATGTCAACTGGACAAGCAAATGATGTGCTCTTCCTTAGCAATCATGATGACTGAAAAAGCAACCAGGGATCAATTAGCTATTTGACTGAAATATAAAAAATACTTACATATAATATTTGTGTAAATATGGTATTCCTTCTAAAAGCTAAAGACAACCTACCAAAAATCCCAATACCAGACATCAGAAGTCCTCTTCTGAGTTGTTGGTCAGGGTTGTTCAGGAGGCTCCTAGAACATACAGCCTTTTGCTGTTGCTCTTTTTTGCTCCCAGAGGTGGAAGGTAAGTTTCTATTGCTGACGAAAGCATGCATGTCTGTCACAGGTCCAGAGACACCTGTGTTGGCACTGATGTGAATGCCTGTCTCTTTCTCCCCTGTGGACGAGCTTTCATCATACCAGATGTCTGATCATGCATGTTAAAGTCTCCTACATTGACCAACATTATTCAGAGCATCAGGCAATTTAACTCTGAGGGATAAAAAAATGTCACCTGCCTGAGTAGAGGATACAATCACTAGGACAAGTTACACTTGTCACAACATGTCTTTTGCATAGAGGTATATGAATAACCACAGGTGTAGTAAACTCACTCCAACCCATTACACTTGGGAAGAGCACACAAACACATCCCAAGAATAATTCTGTGTTTCAAAGAAACTGAGGCCACAAGACTCTTGTCTTCTTCTCTTGGAGATTTCTCACAAGCACTCAGAATTCTCTGTTCTTAGATTGTGCTCCAACAATTAGTTCTATACTAGATAATTTTAATTATTTAGTGTCAAATGACTAGTTTCTATATAGTAATAGGAAATGGTAAAATAACTTTACAGCCTCTAAAAGTATGTAATTATAAATTATCACAGCAGCCATTATTGCTTTCTACCTCTGAGGAGTGGCTGAGGCAATTTGTGTTGAATTCTGTGTACTGACTTAGGATGACAAGTGATTGTAAAATGAGTGAATTATTCTTACAGTTGTAAGCATCAATGTAATGTTAACATATCCATGAAAAGTATGACATTTAGACAGGGATAAGTTCATGTATAATTTAGTTATGTGAAATACTGATGTCTTTATTTAAAGTGAGGTATCTGAGTTTTTGAGAATCCCCCTTCAAATATTAATTTAAATGTTAAATGTTCAGAAGATGAGGGAGATATTATGTTATTAATCTATGAGTTAGACCAGAACATTCGCTAAAATTGTTTTAGATTTCTTATATGTAAATAGCAAGTGTTCATTTGAAACAAAAAAACCTTATTCTAGTGTATTTTTATCTACAGTTTTCTGACTTAATATCTTAAAGAATTTTAATTTTATGTTCCCTATTTCGTTTATACTGCTGAGGATGGAATCCAAGGCTGTGATCATCCTAGGAAACTTCTCTGACCCTGAAACTACATCTCCAGCCTTTACTTTTTAGTGTCTATAAAACCAAATATTCTCTACAAATCTGCAAAATATTTGCGTTTATATAATTTTAATCACTTAGTATTCCTGGTAAATTTTCCAGACTTCCACTAGTTCCACCACACACACACACGTGTGTGTGTGTGCGTGCGTGTGTGTGTACGTGTGTGTGCGTGTGTGTAAAGTCAGTTTTGTTATTAAAATTCTGTTGTATGTCGGCATGTTTTTTTGTTCTTGGTATTTATTGTATTATTGTATGTCAGAATGTTCTTTGTTCTTGTCATGGCATGTGCCATGTGGACGTCAGAGGAAACCTTGTAGAGTGGTTCTTGTTTCGCCTTGTGTATCCTAGACCTCTAACACTGGCCACCTTCACCCTTCACCTTCATCTTAAGAGCCTTAACCTGGTGAGCCCTCTCACTGACCCACGACTCTCTAATTGGTATCTGAAAAAAAAATACTTGAAGAAAGTTCCTATATAGGCCCAGACTAGTATATGTTACAAAGAATAAATAATAAGTTAATAAGTTAATGCTGATATTTGCTCAGATACCCATGGGACACTCTAGGAAAATGACTAATGAGAGTCACTACCCACCTCCTTATTGATAACTTTTCCATAAACCATATTGGCTGAGGTGAGGAATAGAAGGGATGTGCAAACTGCATGGTTTTCTTTGTTTTTAGCTTAAGCTTTGGTCACAATTAAGCACACTGGTGTCTATTGGCTCTTTCACTCTGGACATTTTAGAACTATGTAATCTATCTAGTGGGAACCTTAACCTCATAGTCAGTTTATAGCATCCTCCCCCTTCTTGCTTAACGCTGGTCAGATGTGGACTGTCCAGTGATGTGGCAGCAGAAGAGGCTGACATGTAGTTGCTCACTCTGCTTTCCTTCTATGAGTAGAGAATAATCTAACCCATTCCCATTTCAACCCTGCAGTGGCTCATGGAGAAGTGTGGTGAAGGGGAAAAGGCTTACTTATTTGAGATTTGTTGTTCCTTCTCTTCGGTCTCTGCTATCCAGACTTACACTTAACTAGTTCCCCTGAATTCTGTGCAACCTGAGAAACAATGGCTAGCTCTACTTGAGTGTCTTCACATAGTGCATTGTATATCTCAGGTGGCTCAGAGGAGCCATTTCTTCATGGCTGATGACTGGTGTATAGAGAGGGTCACTCGTCAATAAGAGGAGCTGAGGAAGGACCACTTATGTGAGCAATACAAGGCTGTGTCTCTTTGGCAGAAAAGTCCCACCTTGTCCGATCACACTAGGCTTGCTGGAAGTTCCATTCCTGCTGGATGTATCCCAAGAAGCATATTCTACCACTTAACCATGCTTACTCTTTAGCCTTTGCCATGTAATTGGTCACTGAATTTGAAAAAACTGTATTTCCTTGATCTTCTCTGCTAAACTGTCAACAGTATCTCTGTCATCTCATTTCCATATCACGGATTTGTTTTGGGTTTATACACTTCTTTATATTTAATGGCTCAATATGTCTTCTATTAGAATATACTTTACAAGTTAACTGACCCTTTATGTGACTGCTTTACCTAGTACGTGGTATTGGACCTGAAACTTAAGAAACAGTGTTTTGTTGTTAAGCGAATAAATGAATCCTTTTATTCAGATTCAAACTTCTGAAAATAACTTTGACTTATTTCATAGTTTTTCCTCTTCCAGGGATTTACATAGTATATAATTTATTGTTTATTTGTCTTATAGTGCTTTGCTGGGTTTGAACTCAAGGTCTTACACATGCTAGGCAAATCTCTGCCATTAAGCTAGATTCTAAAGCTTGGGAGTTTTATTTTGAAAGCCCTTTTAGTATTTTTTTAAAGTCTATGTTCCTATAATCATTTCCTCAATTGAATAAGCCATATCTCTAATTAATTTCATTTTCTATGATGCGGTTAGAGTGAATTTCACACACTGCTTACCTAAGTACCCTTCTTAAAGGAAAATATCCTCTAATGTCTTAACATAGTGGGCCTGCCATATTCTTGTTCTTACAGGTTCCTGCATGTGTATTTTACACTCATTTTTTCCAGTGGACATTCTGGACTGCCTCTCTCATCTGTGCCTTCACATAAAACTGTCCTGTTCCTGCTGTGCACATATCCCTACATACCATCTAACCCCTATCATGAAAGTCCCTAGGAACATTTATTTACATTGAAATGGTTGGGACACTGTATATTTTTGTAATCTCCATTAATAAATGTTTTGCCTACTGAGTATTTGTAATAAATGGTGGGAGTTACCTGCTGTTTTCTTGGTTTTAGAACACATGTCAATTTAAGGAGTTCCACACCATGTCTTCTATAATATGGCAGCATTTTGCATTTATTTTTAGGACAAAATGCACTGTCTTGTGACAGTTCAAAGACTTCTTTCCTAAAAGCATGTATACTTTTGAATTTGTATTACCTTTTATCTTCAGAAAACTACATTTCCAAAGATTTGGGAAAATAAATTTTAAAAACAGACCAGTAATACCATTATCTTTGCAAACATGCAATCTTCTGCCCTATTTTAAAAATTCAGTGATTTTTAAAAATATATTTACATGTGAGAATGAAAAAGTGACAAAGGAAATGAAATCATTTTATATAAACATTTCAAGCCAAACTTTTCATAGCTGTTGAGAGCAAATGTAATAAACAAGGTAGACCAATGTACTATGGCATTGGGGAGTGCAGATTAATGGAATCATAGTCTCAAGTTATCTTTGGCAGTTTTGTAATTTCAAATAATTGTTGAAATATATGCCTTGTGATTTTAAACTTTAGAAAACAATGGCTAAATGAAAGTAACTTTTCATAGTAGTAAATGAATATGGGGCACTGGAAAAAAGCTGAGTCACTCACTAGTCGCTGCCTTTGATATAGTAGGCCAAGTGTGAAAATGCATGTCTCATACAGGGTGTGTGGTGCTGGAGAATATCACTGTAAATGAAGATTTATTTCACATGAGAAGCAGCGGCTACTTAAACTTATACATTTAATTTACAAAGATTACCTCTACTTATTATATTGAGTTTCTTAAATGACTCATTAGTAATTCCTTGAAATTCATAGGGGACACTAGAGGACATGTTAAGAACCTTACAAAAAATTATAGTATGTTTTCAGTGGAAGAATTTAAGGACTCATGTGTCTTTATTTTGGTGTGCAATTTTACAGAATTTCTGGCTTCTGTATGCCTTGTATATGAAAGCTGTACCAAGGACCCCTGGTCCTTGTCTTGTAAATGAATAGACCAGCAAACTCTATCCTTTCTCCTTTTTACTACATGCTGACCCAAAATCAAAATGCTATTTATTCATTCTGTATCTTAATTATAGAAAGACAAGAAAAGTGAGTGGGGAATGGTAGTAGCTATTTCTGACTGAACTGAGTATGTGTGCCAGTGTAAATAAATTCTTAATTAGCAAATTAGACTAAAATTTCTTGACTTGAAGAGCACGTTTTATCTCAGATCTGTTGGACTTTCACACAAGCCAACCCAGTCTCAGTAGTAGTATGTTATTTAAATAATGTTGTCTGAGTTTTGTGGTAGTGATGAGTTGTTAGTTTAAGAACACACATAACATAGCCTGGGGCATATATAGCATGGCCGCTGTGCTTCCATAGATAGTTTTAAGACATTTAACTGAGTGGCTCTATCAGAAAAGAGAAAGAAATGGAAAATCGTGTTGCAGTTTCCCTCTACATTCTTGTTTAGGCTCGCTGTTAATTACAACTAGTTGCTACTTTTAGAATTATTTTTAAAATAGATATTATAATTTAAATGACACTCCAAATAAATACTTTTAAATATTAAGCCAAAAATAAATTAGTGTGTGAACAATAGATAAAAGTAAAAACATGAAGTGTTAGTAGAGACAGGAAATGCGGATGCCCCTTCAACATGGAGAATTGCCATCCTTAGAGACTAGATTTTGAATTCTCTCTAATCCAATCAAAGGTGAATTGTAGGTAAAGAGCATTAGTGTAGCAAATTCAAGATGCAGTAATAAACTTCAGTAGTGATGGACTAAAAGCATCATACTCTTCATTAACTCACTGTTTACATGGTCCTAAGAAAATGACTGTTCTAGAGAGTAACCCAGTTGAACTTTGGAGGACGACAGCTATTCCGTGTGCAAGATTATTTTAAAATTCCATAATTTGAAATGTAATTTTTCGCTAGATGGTGATAACTAGTCACTTCATTAAAAATTAAAATAAAATAGTTTACAGTTTCGGAATGACTTTATTTCCCCCGTTTCTCTAACTATGTTTGTGTGGCTTGGCTTCAAGTTTGTTGTCGCAGCCTGTTTTGGATCCCCCACCTCCTTGATCCGTCATCTTCAAACAACAAAAAACCAATGAACTGGCTGAACAGTAGTAGATATTACTGTATAAATGTACTTATTCTAGGTACATTTCTGTTGGAATGATGTTATAAATGAATATATGCTGGGGTTTATTTTTTTTGCCATGTTTTACATTTAGTTTATAACTGTGTTGTGAATTGAACAGCTGTATTCTGTTCCTTGCAGTCATTTTTAACATCCAGCCTTTAAATGAATGGAAGTCATCTGTGTAGGTCTCTTGTGACTGAGTGATGTATTCTGTTTTGCCGTGGTAGTTTCCACACAGTCGCTCTTGTTCTTAAATATGTTCATTTTCTATAGTACTTTTCACCCCTGTATGTACGTACAGGAATCACTTCACCCACCACCGAATTGCAGCCACTACTGAGGTGGAACGCAGCCACTGTTTAACAGCGCACTTTCCCCTAGGTGCTGCCAGCTGCAGAAGACATTGTACATGGGCCTGTACAGAAGGTATTTCTCCACTGTGCCATCTGCAGAGTGACTCTGACTAGGAGTACTACATAGACTGTAAGTTTCTTGTGTACCCACCATAGCCTGGAAAACTCAGTAAGAGATTGACAGATAGCTCTGGAGGTCAGGTAAACTAAACGTACTGCTTCTCTCCCTGGCTCTAAATGTGATTTGTGATCGGTACCAAGTTGGATACTTCATAGATGGATGGACCTACTCTTTGGAAATTAGTTTATTATGAAAACCAAGAGAAACTAAAATATTTTTGTGAATTGTTCACAAACTGAAATTTAAAGGAATCAGGTTGTGTTCAGGTTTTGAAGTAGCCAGAGCATCCATAAGCAGTAGAGTCATATGGTTAAGGTTGGCTGTCCATGTTCCAGCAGAAGCAGCCCCGTGGCCTTGCTAGCAGAGGCCTACGGGTTAGTGCTGACACTGCCTCTAGCAAGAGTTTTGAAGGAAAGCCAGTATGTGATGAACTTAGTTGGCTTCTTTAATTTGGAAACACCAAGTTTGAATTTAAAAAGTACATTTTGAATCCAGGCATGGGAGAAAGTAAACAGTTAAATAATAAGACACAATATAGTATGGTTTCTGTCTCCCATTTACTTAATAGATTTTTGTTGATTGAAAATCTTTTTACTTTTCTTATTTAAACGTCATTAAGACCTTTTTGTTTGTATTGTTATACTATCTGTGTAGATGGTTTTATTTTGCTATTTTAGAATTATTTTAAGACCAGTGGTATGATATGCTGTTTGTTTATTTTTATTTATTTAGTTTTGATGAGCCTCTTGACATTTCTATGTCAAAAAATTCAGGGCTCCTTTATCTTTCTAGAGTCTTAATCACAAATCACATATTGTTATTTGGTTTAGATTAGTATCCATTATGAACTATAAATTGAAGATACTTATATACACATCTGTGTCTATAGATTCTTCCTCAAACACGATTAAGGTTGATTTCAAAACAGCTTACTTATTTACTTCTATAAGGAAGTAGATAGAAAAAGGTTTTCTAGAGACCCCTTGAATCTTCTTCTGAACACAGGTAGTATTCCTTGTATTCAAAATGGTATTTTATATTATGTTTTTATGTGAATTTCTTTTAGTTAAAATATTGTTTGTGATGGTTAAGAGCTGAGTGTTGTGGGTATAGTCTTAGGAAGTTAGTGGGTTTCCTCTAGATTAACAGCTGAGTGTTATGGGTGTAGTCTTAGAAAGATAGTGGGTTTCCTCTAGAAGCTTTCTACTACTTTTGATTTTGTAGTAGAAAATTTGGAAATGAAGTGGTTTTTTTTTTAAGTATGTTTATTACAATTCTCAAAAGCTTTTAAAAATCAAATGAATTAGAAAAGCAAACTTGACTTATATTCAGAGTAAAATTTTATTTAAACAGAGCCAACATACATTTTAAATTTGTTCCATTATTTGTAGACTTAAGACTTAATAAAATGACAACTAAATTTAATAGTTTAAAGTATAGAGTAGCTGTGTCACAGTTTGTATTTCTAGCATGAAGACATTACCAGTTTTTTAAAATCACTATCACTTTTGCATGTTTTCAAAACAGGTAAAATTTAACTATAGCTCGCTGTTTTGTTTTTTTTTTTAACTCTTGGAGGAATAGATATGTTTCATATATTATATAGAGTTTTTAAAATCGTCAGTTGTAATTGGTACATAACTGAGTGTGTTTGGAATTATTCAGAGTTCCTGTTTTATACTTAGTATGTGGCAATGCGAGTTTGACAGCTTACTAGGTTCAATTTGTGGCCATTTGACTCTGCAGTTTTGATTGAGACTTTAGGTAGAAATGTACTGAATTCATGCCTGTGTTCCTTGAACTTAATGCAGATTCCCTGCTTGTAAAGTCTCAGCAAACTGTGAGTTTGGAGCATTTGTTCAGGTTCTTAGACGTTATTATCATATAGTAGAGTAAATGCAGACTGTCTCTAGATGAGAATGGGTTCCTCCATTTGACTTTGAACAACTAGAACTGTGGTTGTAATTATTAAATTAACACACACTTCATTGTTTGAGAATTCAGAAATAAATATTAGCATGACAATAATTAAACGTTAGTGAATATGCGAGTTTTTACTCTGCATATAATTTTCAACTTGAAATGAGAAAAGTAAAGTAAGTGTATAAATAAAATTTTAACTCCTTAAATGATAGGTACTCAGGCACCTGTCAGTAATGGTCTAGCAACTTCTCCCTTTCATAGGGGAACTTGAAAATTAATTAGGACCAGAGTGATACTGATGAAAAAGTAGGGCCAAGTAGAAAATTTTGCAAGGTAGATTTTATGTACCTTAAATTATTTTAAAATCAATTCTAAGGAGTTCTATAGTTTTGAATTTTTAAATGTTATCCACAGATTGTAGAGTATCTTTTGATTTAGAAATATTTTTTACATTATCCAAAACACATGTTAAAAAATACAGTATGTTTTAGCATCATGTATTAAAAATAATAAAACAAATTATTGTATTCAATCAGTAGGTGAAACATTTCAGTAGTTTATTTACCAGAGTCGCAGAGATATGAGTTTTGGTCCATAGCACTATATAGACAGATAATTTTATAGTTCATTCTAAATGGCCAGGATAGGATATGGCTGTCATATCCTATTTTTATTATCCAAAAGATAATTTATTTTCAGAAGAATGATATGTGCAATTAGAATTTAGATATCTTGGGAATAAATCTTAAAATTTTTTGTTTGTTTGATTCCAGATAGTTTTAAGTGACTCAAGGGAAATAAAATTATATTTGACTTCCCCAGTCTTTGAAATTCTTATATTATGTATTAACTAATTTCTGGGTTTTTTTTTGTAAATGTAGAATTTTAAGTATGTATCATCAGTCTGAAATGTTTAATGTATTCTCATAAAAAGCCACTGTTGCCACAAACCTGCTTATAATACAGAATTAGCAAACATTTATTGTTTCGTTAAGGATAAAACTAGCCATGTGTCCTGTTGATAATTGTGTGTAGATGTATGTATTTGTGTGTGTATCAGTTTTCTAATGTATTTTGTAGTGCAATCTGGAATCCCAACTGTCATATGTAGCGACTTAATCAAGTGTAAATTGCTTAACAAGTTTAAGGTTTTTGTTTTGTTGTGTTTTGACTGTTAATTGAGTATCATTGCACCTACCTCACAGGGTTGTTGTGGGGAAAATAATAAACATCCTTGAAAGAGTGCTTAACATCTGCTACAAGTGCAGTATCTGAAAACTATGTGTTACTAAAACCTTCAAGTCTCCCAACTCCATTGTGTGCAAGATGAAATCTAAGTGCCTGTCATGTGTGTGATCTGATCCTCCCTAGGTCCTCAACTGACTCTTTGTTTCCAGACTGTGGTATTGTTGATGTTTTAGTAGTCACTCAAAACACAAAAACTCTGTGTCTCTCTCTCTCTCTCTCTCTCTCTCTCTCTCTCTCTCTCTCTCTCTGTGTGTGTGTGTGTGTGTGTGTGTGTGTGTCTGTGTTGTTTTAGACCTTTGTCCATTTTGTCCATCTGAACCACTGTCCATTGTCCTCTGTGCTGCCAACTCACACCTATTCTTCACTGTGGCTTTCTTCTGAAATAAGATGTCTCCTAGCCCCTCCTCCTCCCATGTTTGTTGTATAGCTAACCCCACTGCATGAAACTGGGCTTCATCCTAGATTGTTATTACCATATGTAATTCTTATATGATTATTGTACATTTACTGCAAAGCAACTTTGCTGTTTCTGTATTTATATTCCCAGCTACATAGAACCACATGAGGGTTCTGGTTATGTACTAAGTCAAGTCAGTTTACTTTGCTTTATTGTTTCCATCGTAACTAACCAAATAAAGAAATGGAGTCCCCAAGGGTTTAAACCTCTGATGCCTTATTCTTTCCTGTCACTGTACTTGCAGTTCCATCGTGATGATGTTTCTGTCTTGACAAAATCCAATCCATGATTTTCATCTCGTTTCCTTTACTGTCTATTGGCCCTGCTTTGGGCATTCTCTGGTAGAAGTAAGAATTTTTTGTGGTACAGGTGGGCAGAAATCTACATCAATTTTCCTCTGTCTTCTTTAGCTTCATCACCCTTGATTTGGTCAATTTCTTTCCTTCATTTCTATGTTCCTTGGTCTGTAATCTTCTTCTGCCTTTTATTCTTGGATTAACTCATTTCATTGGCAAACATCTATGTAAGGTTTTATGTGGGGGCTTCAATACTAATTGGTTAGTAACTTTTCTTAAATTACTCCTTTAAAACTTCATCCATGTGTGTGCCCTTGTTCTCACCCCTTAGCTCCCCATCACTGTTCCTCCCCACAATTCTCTTGCCTGTTGTAACATACTGAGGTAGATCAGAATGTAATTTATATTTGTGTGATGGTGTTTAGCTGTCTTGCTACATTGTCCAGGCCAGTCTCACACTCTAGGGCTCAATCCATCTCATTCTGCTACATGAAGTTTATAACATTGTAAACATTTTTTTTCTCCACCAAATTATAGGAAGCCTCTTCATTTCCAAGGCAATATCCCAAACTCATGATTTTACATTTTCATTTCCTAACCTTTTCTCCCTTTCTCTTCCTCCCTCTCTTCTCTCTCCCTTCTCCACTCTCTCCCTCTTCTTCTCCTCTTAACTCTCCTCCACTCTGTCCTTTTCTCTCTAGCTTTCCCTACCCCTGATTGCCAACCTCTCGTTGTCCTACCTTAGGATGTGAGACAAACTGAGTCTCCTTTTTATCTTTCAATGTATAAGCCCATGTCTGAAAATATGTACTTATATTTGTGAATTCGAGCTAAAGGTTGCCTGTGCTCTTACTATACTGATGCCTAACCAGCCACCTTACTTCTAGTCATTGGAGCATCGTATTCTGAGCTTTGAGCCATGGCTGTACAGAAAATTCCCCATGAGTGTCCAGTTACAACTACTCCCCTAACTGAGGCCGCCACAGGCTCTTTGACATTCTCTTCCTGTCCTTTCTCTCTGTCAGTTCATGCCATACCCTATGCTAGTGTGTCACCAGACTGACCTTGACCCTTTATTCCTTTTTTTTCCTTTTTTTTTTTTTTTCTGACACAGGGTTTCTCTGAGTAGCCCTGGCTGTCCTGGAACTCACTCTGTAGACCAGGCTGGCCTCGAACTCAGAAATCTGCCTGTCTCTGCCTCCCAAGTGATGGGACCGTCCGGCAACCCTTTATTCCTAAATACCTTAGTGGTCTTCATTGCTCTTACCTTGCACAATGAATTTTTCTCTCTGCTGTGGTCTTAGGACCATATTATTACATCATCAGTAGTTATGTTTTTCCTCATGAAAACATTTTGGCACAGCCACTAAATTGCTTATTGGTGAATCCTTCACTACCTAGGACATTTATTGGTTTGGTCTATTATTTGCTCTAGTACAGTGCTTTATGAAAAGCCAACATTGAAATAGTTAAATTTTGTTGCATAATTAAGAAACCACATCTGGTTTCCTTCCTTTAAAGAAAATTGATAGTCAAGAACAACTTTAAGGCTGCTGAGTTTGTTGCTGTTGTTTTGTTTTGTTTTTTTGTTTGTTGTTTGTTTGTTTCACCCTGGAGATGCTGTGTCACCCTTTTGGAAGGTGTTACAAGTTCGGGTACAAGTAAAAAGAATCACAGACTATCTTTTTCTAGTATAGTTATTTTTCACTTTAAAATCCTGATTGTTTCAGATTTTCTTATTAGACATGATCAGAAATTACTAAACAGTGGGCTACTGGTCAACGTGAGTACTACTTATGAGATAATAATCATTTTAGGAATTAAGTAGAATCATATTCTTTGTAGACAGAGTGCTATTTTAATCAGGCTTCATTTTTATTAGTACTTTGAGTAGCTGTTAAAATAAATTATCTCAGTTGGTAATGGAGCTATAAGCTTCTGTCATCCCCAACTGATCATCAAGAGATATATTATTTAAGACAGATATTTAGATAAATCTATAAATATAATCAAAAAATGGAAATACCATGGTATTAGAGATCATTGATAAAATCTCTATGTGCCTTAATGTGTTTGTTTGGAAGTTTCAAGTGAGTACAAAAAAACACTATAACCAGGGAAGTATTTTCTTTTAAAATTGTATTATTTAAGTTTAAAAACTAGAACTCAATAAACTATGCCTCTGTCTTATTAGCATGTTGTCAGAAGTGTGTTTTGAGGTGGTTGCTCTCACTTCCACCACTGTCACCACTGATATTCTATTATCAGGTTGCCCTACCTTACCTGCCTGCACTTGCTGGATAGCACATAGCAAGCAGATCTTAGGCTCAGAGTCTCATGTGGAGTTGGTGAGGACTTCCATGTCCTCACACATATTCCTGTGGACCTTTGCATTTCCTTTGCATTTATTTCACAGGATGAAATAAACTATAAAATATAGCAAAGTGATTTAAGAAACACTACTTCTGTGCCCCTCCCAAAACAATGAAATAATTCAAACATTCTATTTGTTTTGGTTATTTTATTCGCTTTAGTAGATTTAATAAAATATTAAAATAATAAGTAAATAAGGTCAAATACTCAGTCTTTCCCTTTTAATCAGTCCTAGATACTTTCATATCCAATTGACATTACTTATACCACATACTCAGAAATTGACAGTTAAAGATACTCTCCTAAGCTTTAATCCAAATTTCCCCATTGCTGCTTAATAGTCTGCCTGGGATGACTGAGGCAGGTTTTCTGAAGCCAAACAAGGACAGTGCTTTTCCTTTCTGCCTTTATCTCACACTGCTCCTGCACCATACACTTTGTGCTCACATAGAAAGGCTGCTCTCTCAGATATCCTTGCATCCCTTTCTGTATCTCAGTGGTTTCACCTTTTGAGATTCTCCTCCATCTTACTTTATTTTACTGATGGGACGTAAGAATGATGCTACCAGTAAAAATGTGTTCTTAAAACAGTTTTCCTTTTGGAAGATATGTATTATTTTATTTCCTTTTGTGCTTTTTGTGGGTGATATTCTCATAAAAACTTTATAAGTTCACTTAATTAATTGTGAATGTGTTTGTTCTTGGTAAATCCAAGTTTTATAAATATTGATTAGACCTCTGGAAGGCGGTACTATAGTTTAAAGTAAGTCACAGATTCTCCCAATTTGGTTTATCAGCAGTATTACATCCATCTAAAAAGCATTTTATGTGAACTTCGTATAATAATCTGTTCAGAGTATTTGCACAGATATTACTAATGTGAAGGATATTTTCCTGATGAAATTTTCAGTGTGGTCTGTGTCCTAGGCTTTGCTGTAACTTAAAAACTTGAGATGGATCACTTTATGTTTCCCTTTGCTTACCTTTTTAAAGTAGGGTTACATGCCTTTTTCAGAAAATCATTAAAGCAGAAAGGTTCTGATTGGCCTCTTTTTATGCCAGTCATTTCCTGGCGCCTCAGAGGTAAAGTGGTCTGGGTGAGGCCTGACTAGAGCTCTATCCAACTTGATTCCGGTCTAGCAGAAAGAGTCAGCGGCTCTTATGGAGAGTATCTGTTCTGGACCTGTTGTTCTGGTCCTTTATTGATAGCTTAGTAACGAGCTGCTGAATCTCATGTTTTTCCTATGAAAATATATCCATAAAAGAAATTGAATATGTTCCTACTGTTTTTAGCATTTAATAAAATTATTTTATGCCTGTTAGTGTTATGCTGAAGAAAGATAATATTCTAAATATATTCATTAAAGTAAGCATTAGTCTAATTCTATATGTTTTGATTAAAGATCCTATTTTCATTTTCTTTTCTCCTCATTATTTATATATATATATATATATATATATATATATATACTTTGTCTCTGTCTTCTCTCTACACATATGCACATGTATATATATAAACACTCTTAATTTCGTAAATTTATTTAATACTTGTAGCACAGCCTATTCTTTGGAAAAGGTTATACTTCATTTAATGTTTTTGCTGAATTAAAAATAAAATTTGATAACTATGTTTTATTTAATTTCCACATATGTTTATATTAGAAAAGATATATGTTTCTTATGGCATGATATCTACCAATAGTGTGGGACTTGTGAAGCTTAATATAACTTGAATTATAATACATGTACAATACTTTGCTATTGTTCATTCATTTATTCCCTTGTTCACTACATTTTATTTAGTAATACTAGGTACATTAGTCTGCCTGCTAAATATACAGAAGCTGTGTTCTCTTGTGGAGCTTTAATTTTGTGAAGAAACAGGGTTGTTGTTACAGTTACACACATTAGTTAAACAGGCAATTTTATAGACCTAATACATTAAATAAGAACTAAATTCCTAAAATAAAAAGAATTGGGGACAGTAAGAAGATTGCAAGTATGGATGTGTAAGTTAAAAAAAAATAAAACAAACATAAGAAATGTTCTTGAGCCTCAAGAGTCTAGGCATGGTTTTCATGTAGCACCAGGCCAAGTTCTTTGGTTCTAATCTCAATTGCTATGAAATATTATTATTGTCCTTATTTCTTTCAAGTCACAAAAATTTCCAAGATAATAAAAAACATCCAACACCATTGGCCATAAACATTTCTGATTCTGTTTATTTTCCAGTTGGATTGTTGTTGTTGTTGTTTTTGTTGTTGTTGTTGTTGTGTGTCCTGGCCTCTACACTGGAGACACTGTAGCTGCCTCTCAAAATCTTCGGTGTCTTCAGTGTGGCTGGGAGAAAAGTCCTGTATTTAATGTTTTAGTTCAGTGACACCCAGTTAAGCAGCTCCTCAGAACTTGATGACACAACATCCCTCTGTATCCCTGTAGTATGCTGCTCCGTGCTGTGATCTTCACAGCATGTACATCCTACAGTTATTTCTTTGATACTTATTAGCAGCCTTTCTCATGAAGAAAAGAACCAAGAGGATAGGAATCTGCTTTGGTGTGTTTTGTACTGAGCCATGTGAAGCTAGAATCTTATTGGGCATTGTCAGGTAATTAATGCATATTGTAGAGTAGCTGATATAATAATAACTAATCATTTATCTCTTAAGCTTGGGTTGTTTTTGTTGTTGTTGTTGTTGTTGTTGTTGTTGTTGTTGTTTTTAGGTTTTATGCCATTATAAGATCATTCATTTCTTTAAATATTTTTGTAAATAAAATTACTTTCATGAAGTAGGATAACTATTTGTAAGTAAAAGTATTTTCATTATGCATTCTATCTTCTGAGGGCCTATATCGTTGAAAAAGAACCAACTCTTCCTCTCCCAAGCAGCATTCAACTGCAGATGACTTCAGGTAGAAGTGGAACTTCGTGAGCCCCTAACTTTTCCATGCTGGGGTTTTGGGTGGAATAGATAAGATCTTATTTAGGTCTTACATGAGTTCATGTGGTTAGTGGTCTTGATATGATAAGCAAATAAAAAGGACATGTGCTGTCTGGCTCTTAGAATCCTTCTGCCCTACTTCTGCAATGAATGTAGAGCTGAATACCCACCTTTTGGTATCCTATGTGGGATGCCTAGTTGTGAGTCTATATTTATCTGGACAAAGAAACCTAAGAATGTTATGAGATGCATTTATCTATATATGAATAAAGATAAAAACTTAATGTGTAGTTTATTACCTTCTTAATTTAGCAGAAGAATTCTATTAGTGTCTCCCCTGGGCCTATGATGTAGCTATCTTGGATTTTTGACCTAGTTAAAGGTATCAAGTCAGAGTTCAGTTTTGTAGACCAGCGTTTCAATCCAGTCATTAAGTGGTCGGTTGATCTCAGTACATTAGTATCACTATAGATCCACTGGGCATTATTTTGAGTCATTGTAGTCCATAGGGTTCACAGATATGTAAAACTGTGAAGTACATGTTTCTCCTAATTAGTGTGTATAGAACCTTCTAGCACCGTGAAAGCTATCCAGGTAGCCATCATCTTGATTTCTGCATGTTCTATGACTCAAGTATGGATGACTTCCACAATTAGGTCTTACTCTAAAGTTCTGAAGGGCAGCCATACATATACAAGTGGTAAATGGACTTAGTAGGTTCTAGAAAAAGAACACAGGAAGGTGAGGGGAATAGTAGAGAGGAATAAGAGACATACTGAGGAGTTGGAGGGGAGAGAATTATGGGTGGATTCAATCAAAATGCATGAGCATGCATGAAATTAATCAATTTACAATTAACAAAGAGAAAAAATATTTAAAGAAAGTGAAAATCATACTGTATTAAGCTTGTAGTCAGCTTTCTATTTAATATTGCAGATAAATATTTTTATACTTTATAAAACTATCAAAGTTTGTGTTAAATATCTCATATTGGGCATTTTATCATATATTTTTTAGTTTCATACATGGTTTTGTATTTTTGATAATATGACTAGCATAGGGGATTGTACCATTTAAATTTTTTGTTTATCTATGAAGACTACATTATAATAAATACTTAATACATTTACTTATTCATAGAAATATAAATTAAAATCAGCTTATGTGCTGAAGAATGCAGGAATTTCTCATTAGTGTTCCTATTTTCTGATATTATCTGCAAAAAAATAAACACTCAGCCTTCTCCTTCTGTGTTTTCATTGAAAAGTTTTGACTTTATATAGTCAAAATTATTCTTCTCCCTTTCTTTGTGCTTGAAATAACATTTTGTATGATGTGGCCCAGATTTTAATATTCTGCTCATTAAATTTAATTGTTTCTTACAGTATTTAAGGGTAAAGATTTTTATTTTATTATTTTCCAAGTGTAGTTTAGTTGGGCCAGCCTATTAACTTTTAAGTCTTCTCTCTACTATAATCTAACCAGAATTTATGGTGCCCAGACTCTCTTGGTCACAGGATTTTATTTGGACTTATTGTTAAAGTTTTACTTTGTTACCATTGTTATGTAGTGTTTATGTAAGGTATACTCCATTTTATCACTATTTTTTCAACTATTCTGTTGCATTATTATGTTTCTTAAGACCATAGTTCCACTGTATTCTTCTTAAATATGCCATTCCTGCAGGTCTGTAGTGAAATCTTATGTATTAAACTTTCATGGTTACCCTTATCAAGGACCAGAGACAAGAACTGAGTTTTGCCTCTCTGTCTCTCTAAATCTGACTTTGTACAGACCAAAATCATTTCAATGATGGAAATTATGTAATATAATAGATTCTTTAAAAATCATTTTTAATTTTACATGTTTATCAATTTATTTTACTCTTGAATTCTTTTACTGTAGCACTCTCACTGTAACATTATCTTTGTGATATCTTAAAACAACACAGATTTATTCACATTAGAAGTTTGGCTGGCCAGAAGTTCAAAATCAGTTTTACTTTGGTATCATCTGGGCCACTGCTCTGTGGAAGTCCTTAAATTCTGCCACCTGCCACCTTTTCATAAGCTTCAAACGATTTATCACTTACTTCTTGCCTACACCCCTCCCTGATACCCCTTTTATGTATGTGAGTGCTTAGGTCTGTGTGAATCTCCCTCATATATGCATATGAGAGTGCATATGCATGTGTGTGTGTGTGTGTGTGTGTGTGTGTGTGTGTGTGTGTGTAGATACATATTCCTACAAGTACATTTGGAGATAGATGAGGACATCAGCTGTCCTGTTTTATCACTCTCCCACTTGTTCCCTTGAGACAGTGTTTCTGACTGCACTTGGATCTGGATAGGCATACAGCAAATGCCAGTGATCCTTTTGTCTCCAGCCTCCATGGTGTGGTCGTTTGGTGTGGTTAGAGGACAGGTGCTGAGGACTGCATCTCAGCCCATCGGGCTTCTGCAGCCATGAGCCATGTCCCTTGCTCCTTGATCATTTCTTGAGTCACTCCAGTCTTTTATCATCACACTTGCAGATGCTCTTGACTGGCCTCCCCAGAGAAGGACTCTTGTGACTATGTGACATGATTCTATGGCAATTATAACACAGGACATCCTCTCCCTCGCAGGCCCTTTCTGCATCACAGCCGCAGTTCTTCTTTGGAATGAAGAGCATCCCTAGCCTCTGGGCATTAGCATGTAGATGACATATGAGGAAACTGCAGCTTCCACCACAGAGAGGAAAGCCTTGAATTTTCTCATTATTACTCCTGTACTTTAATGAACTGGTATATTGCTACTGCATTTAGCTCATGTTGTATACAATTAACAATGGTATTTTCTATTTTCCGGTAGCATCTTCATTTTTTTTTTTTTTTTTTGGCCAATTGTTCTGCATCTTGCATTTTTTAATACAAATGCTTAGAACATTTTACTTTCTTTCAGCCACAGTTACTGTCATTTTAAGGTAGACTTTTTTTCTAATAACAGAAATAATTTTTTGTTGTATCTTTAATTGCCCACTACACTTTTTTGGCTCCCCCTTTTTTAATATTATGCATTTTAAAGTACTAACTCAAACTTTGTGCTATATTTTACTATAGTTTATCCATTTTAAAATTTGTTGCTAAATTTGGTTTCTTGGTATTGTTTATGATGTTTGATGTTTGTATTCATGCGTTTAAGATTAATTGGTATGTCAGAGTTATGTTGGCTTTCAATGAAATGAAATTGATGGCAGTCTAGTTTTTTGTTCATAAACTGAAATAGTTTTTAAAGTATGCAAATGATCCCAGTAAAATCTGAAAATATATAAAATCAATCTCTGCTTACATGTTACTTGAATGTCCTTATTTCACAGGCTTTCAATTTCTTAGTTATTTAATTTTTTTCTGAGTCGATGTTGATAATGCATGCTTTTGTACTCCATTCTATCAGGCATGTTAATGGGACACCTGTTGAATGCTTGTTGTGTGTTAAGCATTGTGTTGGATGTTCTGCATACAGAAGAAAGGATGCAGGGCTATTTAACCTTACCTCATGCATTTAGAAGACAGAAGTCCATGTTTGTAGGGGGTAACAGAAAAATCTGTCAGGAATACAGAAAGCAAAGTCAGACGAATAAAAGTGATTCAGCCTCTGAGGAATTGGTACAATGGTAAAGAATTCTTATGCCTGAAGTTTAGGTCTTCATTGGGAAGAATAATGAATAGGATATAGAAGCTCCAGTATGGATTCTTGCCAAGTATGTAACTGTGGTTGATAAGGTGATGGCCACTGATTCACATGTTAGAAAGATTTTTAGCCTGTCAGCACCCCAAGAAGACTACAGTAAGCAGTGGGATGGTTAACGCTGGAAGAAGGTAAACACCTCATTGTTGTAAACTAGGCTGCAAACAAAGGTAGAACTGAAGAAAATATTTGTATATTTTAAATGTTGAGCTGTGTGTAGTACTATATTCCTTTCATATGAACATCAGGAGGTTTGAAAATAGGATGCTCAAGAGTCCCAATCCAGGCCAGGCTATATTAGAAGCCAATCTCGGAACAAAAACAAAACAATGATTAAAGTGGGGGGAGAGACAGAAAACCACGTCTTGCCAAAGACTGTTTACTCCATGGGAAATCTATTTACTGGTCATATGCTGTGATTAATCGGGAGTTGTGGAGAACTTCAAATGTACTTGGAGTTGATGAAAATGTCTTTTTTTTTTTTACATTCATTACTGGTATATGAGGTTTTCTAACATAGTGTATTTACATCATTTCCATCCCATACTCTTGCCTAATCCAATTCTTTCATGTACCCAACTCCTTTTCTACTTCATGACACAATTAATTATAGTTACACACACACACACACACACACACACACACACACACAGACTGTTGAATCCACTTAGTGTTGCTAATATTATATGTCTGTTCATAGCTGATCACACTTGAGATTGGATAACATTTCTGTTGGCACATCCCTGGAGAAGGGTAAGTATCTAATTTTTATTATCACGTGATTCCCTATAGCTCTTCATCTAGGAGTGAAATTTTGTGAGATCACCTCATCAATGCTGGGGTATCAACTTGTGCTGTCCTTGAGCAAGCCTTTATGTGACCATGTTTTCTAGATTTCATGGGTACAGCCTCCTGTCCTATATAGAAGGCACCATGTCCCAGAAAAAGTCCTGATCCTCTCACAGTCTATACACCTCTCTGCTATTTTCTGAGCATTGGGTATAAGGTTGTATCATAGATCCATCAACTTCATGGTCAGTTCTCTACATTTTGATTAGTTATCAGTTACTATTGTTGTCTCCATTTTCTGTGAAAAGAAACTTGCTGTGAGACCTACACTTATCGCTTATAAGAAAATATGTAATTTACTTAGGAAATATGCTGTTTTAATAAAGTGATGGTAATACGTTCACTTCTGGTGTCAAGAACCTCGCCAGCTACAGGTAGTTGGCTAGGTTTATACTAGACATCACTTCTACTGAGCAGTCACGTTAAACAGCTGTTGGTTACTTCTGAGATATAAGTGCCACTATAATACCTTTGGGGATATCTTGCTAGGTCATCTGGATAGGACTTTTAATTGCTCTTTTCCCCAGGTAGCTACATAACACCTCCAACTGTTGAAGAACTAGGCCCTAAGTAAGAGGATTCCAGGTCAGTTTTAGTTTGATTCCTTCAAACCCTGTATCTAAAGTGTGTGGGAGCCTCAAACATAGATTCTTACCTTTAGTTTCTGAGAGACAACCGAGGAAGATGCAATGTCTTGTATTATTTTGGAAGTCTCTTAAACTCCCTTGATAACCAACTGGAAAGGATGATTCTCATGCCTGGCACTTGGCTTTGTTAAATAATCTATGTCCCTTTGGGGAAATCATTATAGTCCAAAGTGTCAGAATTTTAAGTAATTTGTATATGTATACACATGCATATATGGTGTATTATATGGTATATAGGTTTTTAAGTAAACATAAAACATTGTTTACTCTCCCTTAATTTTCTTCATCCCTCCCTTGCTCACTCCTGTTTTACTTTTTATTATTTCACTCCTATTTTACTTTTTATTACTGTGCCGCTGCCACTGTGGACCCTATGTAATCTTGTCTGGATTTAATCGTGTATTATGTAGCCTCTTTATCTGACTGGTTTTGGTCCACGTATTTGTGAGAGTTAGTCCTAATTTTGTAAATTAGGACTTTTTGTTACTGATAATAGGCATCATCTAGTTTTATAGTTTATGCAATTGTATTAACAATACCTTCCTAGTTATTTGGTTTTTATCATTAAAATAATTGTAATACTTGCATACAGCTGCAAAGTTAAGCTGTTATTTCTTTTAGGTGAATGCTTAGTAACATAGTATCTGGGTCATGTGAAATACTGCACTCTTACAAAAGACAATCATTATTTTTCATAAAAGGTGGTCAATTTTACCTTTCTACTGTCAATTCATGAGTATTCCAGTGAGCCTATATCCTCTACAGGTCTTGTTAATGTCAGCCTTTTTAAAATTGTGCTCCTGATTGGGATGTGGTATTCAGGTTTTAAGTTTGTTTTTAAGATAGTTTTTTGTGTATTTGTTGAATAATGCCTTGTTTACTATTGTCAACTGATTTGTCAAACCTTGCACATATTTACTCAGGTTTATTTTCCTGTTTTTAAGGTGTTAGAATTGTTCATACACTACTGACATGGCTTTTCAGTATGTA
Source organism: Rhabdomys pumilio (assembly GCA_030674055.1). Classification (NCBI taxonomy): domain Eukaryota; kingdom Metazoa; phylum Chordata; class Mammalia; order Rodentia; family Muridae; genus Rhabdomys; species Rhabdomys pumilio. The sequence continues at coordinate 20,475,507 of JANHMN010000010.1, forward strand.
TGTGTTTTGTATATGGGCCATTTCCACAGGTAGAACATTTTGATTATTTTTGTAGCATCTGGCTTACACCGCTTTCTTTGTATCTCTTCCTTCTCATGACTTAAGATACTTGTATAAGTGAGAAGTTTTCTCATAGATATTCTAAGGCTTACATTTTAGGACAGATAAGTAATTCAAGTTAATTGGTGTGTATTATAGGAATACAAACTTATTAACATATTTGTTTAATTAAGAGGAGTTTTTAAAGTACATTTGAAAGATTTCTAATGCAGAGAAAAGAAGAGACTGGTTGCTTTAGGTTTGGTTTTGGTTGAAGTACATACAGCAGATGAATTTTTTTCTTTTTTTCCCTTTTTTATTGGATATTTTATTTATTTACAATTCAGATGTCATCCCCATCTTTCCCCATAATTTTTTCTTTTTTTTTTTTTTATAAGATAACAAACCTTGCATTTGCAGTAGCCTTTTCAGGTAGGTGTTCTCCACATAGTCCAGGGACGATGCACACCTATTAATTCCCATTATAGTATTGCAGCACACAAAATACTTAGTGACAGTCGGTGCTGCTTTAGTTTCCATGATAGTTCCTTGCCGGTTTAGGGTACATGGTTTGATGAATTCTAGAAAGGGTAATGCATGAAATAGTGCTAATGTCTTTGATGTTGCTGTTTCCAACTCTTACCCTTTGACACACTCAACAAAAGGCAACTAAATCGTTAACAGGTCCTAAAAATGATGCTAAGTCTTTTAAAAGTATTTTACCTGCTGTTTTAGTTCTGTGGGCACCTGTGAGTGTCTTTTAGAATGTCAACAATCACCATAGAATAAGCAGTGGTGGAGCTACCATAATTTTTGCTTCAGTCTTTCCCCCAGAGATCACTGTTAAAGGCTTTATGTTTGCCTTCAGATAGTTCGGTGTGTTTAGCTGATATCTACTGGCAATACACGCTCACATACTTATTTATTTGTAAGGGTTGAGTGGCTTGGTATATGATGTTTAGGATAGAATCTGATAAATACTGCAAAGTTAATGTCGTTTTTGTTTTTACTGCTTTGGTTTAGATTCAAATAGTTTGTTACGTAACTACACACCAAAGAGCTAAAGATGTCTGCTCCATTTAAAAGTATGACATGGAAACAAAGCAAGCAAAAGATAACGTTGTGATTTATACATTATCCCTACATTGAGGAGTCAGTCTTAGACTACAGAAATCCGCCTTATGCTCAATAGCTTAATCATGGGAAGGGGTAAAGTTGAAGCAGTGTGAACCAGGAAGTTTCATACTTCTTTAGAAGTAAACGACCACACAAAATTGCCTCATGAATTCCTTCTATCCTGTCATGTTCTAGGAGGACAATGAATTATTCAGCAATGATGTAGATTAGCTTCATGTAGTGACAAACACTGCCCATGCTGTCTGTGCACACAAGCTCATAGTATATGGTGTCATGATGGCGCCTTGCCCTTTCAAAAGTCTACATAACATGTATTGTGTCCTGCCTTTTTACTTGTGTGTGTGGGGGGAGAGTGTGTGTGTGTGTGTGTGTGTGTGTGTGTGTGTGTGTATTGAAAGAGCATCTCATGTTATTCCACTGATTAGTCCTGAATTTATAATCTTCCTATCTCAGCTTCCCTAATGATAATATTACTCATATACAAACCTAGACTTGGCTCTATGAAATAACAATTGTTATGAGCATATAACTACACAAAATACTCTACTTAAGTGTATTTTTATATCTGGGGATAAACATGTCTTCTATTCAGCAGACCAGATGCATTTGGAAGATAATTCTCAAACTTATTTTTAAATGTATATGTTTACATCAAACTCTGTGCCTCTTCTTAGTCCCTGCATCACAGAGACCCTCTCCCGTTCTCCTTTGAAAGGGTTGGCCCCACCAAGGGTGACATCTCTTCAGGGTAGGCCCATCCTCTCACTGAGACCAGACAAGGCAGTCCTGTTGGAGAGGGATACCACAGTCAGGCTATAGCTTTAAGGATTTATTCATGGGCCCACATGGAGACTAGATAGAACTAAAAAATGTCATCCTGATATCCGAGGTAACCCAAATCTAAAAGGACATGCATGGTATGTATTCACTGATAAGTGGGTATTAGCCATAAAGTACTGAATACCCGTGATACATCCCACAAAGCCAAAGAAGCTAAACATGAATGAAGGCCCAAATAAGGGTGCTTAAATCAGACTTAGAAAGGGGAACAAAATAGTCACAGAGGCAGAGTGAGGGACGGAAGTGGATGGGAGAGGGGAGGAGGCATGGGAATGGGGGCACAGGATCAAGTGTATGGAGAGTCAAGAGAGACCCAGAGGGTCAGAATAAAAAACTGCCGCTGCCACTGTGGTAGGGTGATAGGAGTAATCCTTAGGAAATCCCAGAGACCTGAGATGGAGGAAGAATTTCATGAGTCAATGCCGGTGACCTTACCTAAGATGCCTAACAGTGGAGTCATGGAATCTGAAGAAGCCACCTCCTGTAACTAGTCAGGGTGCCAGTGAAGGGATAAGAATACCAACACACACACACACACACACACACACACAAAACTTTTGACGCAAAATTTGTCCTGTCTAAAAGACATGTAGGGGCAATGATGGAGCAGAGACTGAAGGAGTAGCCAACCAATGACTACCCCAACTTGAGACTCACCCCATGGGCAAGTTATGCTTGCAGACAGGAGCCTAGCATAACAGTCCTCTGAGAGGTTCTAACCCAGCAGCTGACTGAAACTGGTATAGATACCCACAGCCAAACATTGGAAGGAGGTCAGGATCCCTTATGGAAGAGTTAGAGGAAGGATTAAAGGCACTGGAGGGAATAGGAACCACACAGAAAAAACAAGAGAGTCAACTAGTCTCAAACTCTTAAGCCAGAGCAAAGTGAATTTATCCCTAGGCCAAGTCTAGCAGGAGAATCAACCTGTCATAAGGGAATACAGAGCCAATTCTTTAATCATTTGGGCTGGAAAGTTTGAATAAACAAACAAACAAAAAAACCCAATAAATTTACTAAAATAACTTGGGTAAGGATTTAAGGACTTAATGAGTGCCCTGAAGATGCATGCGTGCGTGCGTGTGTAATTATTCCTCAAATTAGCAGATTGTGAAAGAATCAGGTTGGCGTTTCTCTACCCTAGTCCCAATCCTTGGGCTCTCTTGAGCTTGGAATGTTTGGAAACCTACATTTCCAGGGGTAGATAGGAAAGGAAATAATCTGAGAAAAAAATTCTGTGCCTTGGATCTTTTAAAGCAAGACTGACTTCCCTGTTTTTTTTTTTTTGTTGTTGTTGTTGTTGTTTGTTTGTTTTTTGTTTCTTTGTTTTTTTGTGTTGTTTTGTTTTGTTTTGTTTTTTATAGACTTTATATCCAAGTATTTGTTTAGGTGGAAGGTGACCATTTGAAGACCTGGCACACTGGGAAAGCCAAACTGCTTTATAGAGTATGTTCCTTGGAAGCAGATCCTAGGTCATCTTTCCTTTTTTTCATATGGGTGTCTATTCTAGATTGTATTAGCCGTTCTTCTCCAAGGATGTTGTGGGACATGGAAGATCCAGCATGTGTCTCTGCTGTTGGGTCATTTTGCCCCAAAAGCAGAATAATTATCTGATAAAATATATTGGCGAATATATGTAAATAATAGAGCATCAGACAGTCTTTGAAAAGGATTGTGTAAATGTACTTTGTCAATGAAGTAAGAATAGACATTTTTCCATGCATCCTATTAAAGGGGTCAGAGTGCTAGTTGTATTCTTAAGGTGAAGGAAAGGGGCTGTGTTCTCTTTAGCACTGGATAGGACTGAGGTTGTTTGCAGAGGTTTTCAGGATAGCTCTTTGGTGTTGCTCCTGGTTACAGGGCATTAATGTGCCTTTAATATTGTCTTTGGTGTGTAATTACCTGCAATGTGTTGTGCTTTGGAGTGATGTGTTACCTAAAAACTGCAATATTTTAGGTTACCTAAAGATAGCAAGACTTAGAAATAAAATAGTGACACCTTACTGTGAGTTATTAGTCCCTTGTTTCTAAAATCCAAGCAACGTTTATGTAGGCAATTTCAACACTTATGCTGTTTTCAGATATAATCCAACTGGTTACAAAACCAGCAAGAGTCACTGCTGTACATGAATGGATAGATGTATGTGTGTTCTAATATTGGGATGCAGTGACACTTCAGTAACATTATTTTTTCATGTTGAGAATTTTGTAAGACAAGTCTCCTAAATCTGAAATAAGAGCTATTCAAAAACAGTCTTAACAAAGTCTAAAATTAAATCTGACTAGGTCAAGCTGACTCCTCAGAAATGAACTTTCTTCAAAAACAAATCCCTATATATTTTATGGGTATCATAATTTAGAAGTGAAGGAACTTGGTATCTTCAGTATACAAAAATCAACATAAATGCACTAAGTATGCAAAGAATGGTGTAACATATGCCATATTATAATTAAGGTAATAAAACCCAGATATGGTATAGATGCCAGAATATGTACGTAGTAACTCCAAAGATATTACAAATTGACTCCAACATGCAAAAGTTGAAATATGGTCTATTTTAACCAAGAATTGCAAACTATGGAAATATGTAGATATGGCAATTTTAAATTAAAATTAGTGTAATCTAAATAAACATTCTAATATGTCCTGACTATACAGCAGATTAGACATTGATAAGTTAGTAAAACCTGATCACATTAGAGCCAGATTATTCACCAAAGCCCCGTAAGTTGTGGCAAGTCATCAAGTCATCTGATTTGTATCTGGTAGGACAGGTCAGAGGAAGAGCAAAAGGAATCTGCGCAGTGGAAATGACGTAGAAAATCTGAGCCTCACCTCTGTGTGGGTCGTTGACTGGGGAGGGTCCTGGTGAGGCTGTGAAAGGATGGATGTACTTGTGTAGATCTTCACATCATACACACTGTAAGTCTCCTTGAACTGCGAAGCCCAAGGATGCGCTGATACTTGCATTATCTCAATAGCAGAGGGAAAAATCACTAAATAGTGGAAATGCTTTTTATAGATAAAGGCATATTTGGTCTAATTGTATAATTCTCTAATTTTAAAAAGCAGGCCAATGAGGTGGGATTTTGTTGTTGCTGTTTTTATTGTTGTTGTTGTTGTTGTTGTTGCTGTATTTTTTTTAACTTTTAAACATGACATACAGTGTTAATGCATGTTACTAAGCAATACTAACTTTAAAATTATAAGTGACTTAATGCTCAGGAAACCAACTGACCCGAATTTCTTATCCTTCTGGAATTTCCCAAATGATTAAAAACAGAAATCTGTTAGTCATCAGCAAACTCCACCCAATTTACAGAGCCAAAATAATCTATTCCATATTGAAATGGTCTCAAACATGAGTCATGTTTATTTAACGTATTTGTTGTTACATACCCAAGTAAAATTGGCAGCAATTTAATGGAACTTTTATTACCATTTGGAGGTAGTAACACTGAACACATAACATTAGAGAGCTCAGTGAGTAGGGCTGGGAAGAGCTGGTCATTGAACCTAGGTCCAGGACATGCTAGGCAAGTTCCTTGCTACGAGCTGCAGTCCAGCCTGTTGACTTTTAAGTTGAGATAGTCTTTCTCAGCTGCATGGGCTGGTATTCAATTTCTGATTCTGCTGCCTTGGGCCGTTGTGCAACTGGAATCACAAGCATGAACCACTGTACCAACAAAAAGCAGCTTTTAAATATGAGTTGTGCTCTAAAACCAATGATTTAATTATATAATATTTCAAGTATATAATGCAATATAAATGAAAACTACAAAATGGAAGTAATTTCATCTTAAAATTGAAAACATTTTAATATTTTAATTTTAGAATCTCAAATATAGTGCTTTGTACAATCATCCATTCAATGTTTATACAAATAGATGTGCAAACATTGTACATCCATTCAATAACAATTTGACAATAGAACCTTTTGCCCCTCAAGACAACTATAACAAAATTTTGTAAGTACATTAATTTTTTTCCCTTGGTTAAACAGTACAGAAGGAAAATACTGAAGAATCAATGTTCAAGGCACTTTAGAGGCAAAAGGCCAAAAAGTCTTTTAAATATAATGCAATGAATTTCTAAGGAGATCTTCAGACTAAGCAAATATTAGAGATTACCCGGTGAATAAATACACACACACACACATACACACACACACACACACACACAAATACACACAAATAAATTCTAATTTTAAAAAATCTGTCTAAATGTAGCATATACAAAATAAGAATATCCCACAAACAATATAAAGATTGGCTTGAAATTCAGTTTATACCAAGAAAAAAAATAGTAGAGGCACAAATGCTGCGCTTCCAGCTGATGTTGCTCCATACCTAAAGCTGTACAGGTACAGCATAAATCCTTTGTGGTGCAATCATCCCTATACATCACCTTGTGATCCATGAAAATCTTGGTAACACTGTAATGATGTGGCAGAATTCGCTGTGCCATGGCATTACACTTCTTTGGTATTACTCACACATAGTAATCATATCAAAACAAGAAAAGACCATGAATGTAAGTGAACATCATTTTGGTTGGTCTAATGTTGCATGAAGTACAAATGATTTTCTAATAGGAAAGTGGCACAGCATCATCTCACTCTGTGGCAGCAGGTTGACTGTGAAGAAAGCATCAGTGTCAGTAGGTTGTGCATCATTACACTGCACCAAATACGTAAGAAACCAATGGCCATAGCGATAGAAGTGGGCTGTCCCATCATGACCTGAGGAGTTATTCATCAAGGAACCCTGACTCTCAGAGCAGGTAGATTAAACTTGTACAGAGAAAATAGTGTACTCAAGGTAGTAATGTCAAGTTGTTTATTCAAAGAATTAACATGACTGGGAATTAAATAGCTATGAATAATCTTCATGGACATTCACAGATGAAAAGATTTAAAAGAAACCCTGAAAAATATGAATTTCAAACTCCTAAAAGTATAATCTACTGAGTTACAAGTAACAATGATGAAAATTTGCTTATAGGGCTAAGAAGAAGACTCAATAGGTAAGAATACTTTCTTTGTAAACTCGAGGACCTGAGTTCAAGTCCTGAGCTCCCATGTAAAAAGTCAGACATGGCCAGCTGCATGTGTAAACCCCAGATTTCTGTGATGGAAACAAGCAGATTTTAAGATCTCTATGGCTGGCAAGCCTGAGAATTGGGGAAACCTCCTTCACTGTACCTATCGTCAAAATAATGTAGAAGAGGGTGAGGGAAGAAGACCCTGAACGTTCTGTGGCCTTTGCATAGATGTGCATGGACACACACACGGTGTAGCAGATATACAACACAGATTGTTTGGGGTAAATTTGTATTGGTTGAAGATTTAAATGTTTAAAATTGGTGGTTAATTGTTGTACTCTAATTAACAGGTCCTATGAATATATTCTAGTCCTTTGTAGTCTCAAACAAATATCAACTGGAAATTCCACTGACTTTTATAAACTTGACATTGCAAGTTTTTCTCAGAAAAGATGAAGAGGATAATTTTCTGAACCATACAGCTTAGTCTTGTTTTTTTTTTTTTTTCAATTTTTATTGAATATTTCAAATGTTATCTCCTTTCCTGGTTTCCCCTCTAGAAACCCCCTATCCCATCCTCGCTCCCCTGCATCTATGAGGGTGCTCAACCACCCGCCTACCCACTCCCACCTCCCTGCTCTGGCATTCCCATACATTGGGGCATGGAGCGTTCCCAGGACCAAGGGCCTCTTCTCCTGTTGATGTCTTTCTTTGTTGGTTGTTGTTTGTCTCAAGTCAAGATGGAAATTATTCTAAACATACGCAAAGGCAGTGTGACTCAGCCATGTGGCTCATGCTAAGTGTCTAAGTAATTACATTTTTCCCTAGAGCTGATAATATTGTCAGTGACTTCCAGATTATGAGGCAAAACAGTATCTCAGACCATCTAAACTTTAGGAAGTCTCAGACATCTGTCAGCTCTGAAGATATCTTCATTTGTTCAAAGCCCCTTTACTCAGTTGAGGCTGGTTCTATGGAACTTGTTTTGTCGATGTTCAATGTGTACTGGTTCTTCATTCTTGCTTCTGTTACTTTACCTTTTCCTGATGCTTTAGCATAGATATGAAGCGCCTAACATTATTCAAACAGCCTTACGCCACATCATTTGACATCAAGTCCCAGCTCCTCTGTGCCTCCTCTCCACATATGTATTCTGAGTATATACTGTTACCTTTTAATGCCCATCTTCTGCAACTACAGACCATCATTAGTGGACGTCTTGCCTGCTGGGGACATACTCGCCTCTCCTGATGATCAAAAGTCTCTCAGGAGCCTTAAGGACCACAGTTTACTCCACAATGATGTATTTAGTTGATCATCAACTTAGAGCTTAGTTGCTCTAGTTTTTATTTCTAAAATTCAACATATAATTATATTCAATGTTAACAGACTCTTTTTTTAAAAAAAACATTTTAAGAGTGTAATTTTATGTGGAAACACAAATGTTCATTTGACTTGAAATAATACAATCTTAAGGTAAAATTTTCTGTATGTTTACCCTTTTTAATTATTGACAAAAATTATTTCAGATTGAAATCTAAATGACTATTTATGAAGAAACTCTAAATATCTATTTATAAACATTAAAGTTTATAATTTACTAGTCTCATTTTACACATGAAAAATTATTAATAGAAAGTTATTTTCAGATAAAATTTTAAAATAAGATTTCTACTCTTTATACCAGTGTGTTTACAAAAGCAAGAAATACAGTGAAATTTAAAATGACAAGCCATGGCATAGAAATTACTGAAGAAATGCCTATTAATAGCAGACAATGGTATAAAATAAGCTGACACACCTATGATATAATTTCTTAAATATATAGGCAATGCATTTCTTTTAAAATACATTTGTCAGGACTGACAAATAGTGGAAAGAAAAAAATATACACATGCATGTGCCTAACACACATAGAGCATGCACTTCACAGGCTTAAAATGCTTTTTTTCATAGTGTAACATAATGATAACTGTAGTTATTTCAAGTACATTTATAGAAATTTTTAACATAGAAAACTGTTGAAGGGAAAATAAAAATCAATTAGTACGCTTATAAAAATGTGTATAAAATTTTTAATAAATTATAAAATGATTTATTCTTAATGAGGGATTCTGTTTTTGCTTTTTTCTAGAATTTATGGTTCCTGTAAAAAATTACTAGATTTTTTTTCCTATGTGTCATTTTCTATCTTAACCTGAATAATTCCTATCAACCAAAATTGTCATCTGTTGCTGAGAATTAAAGCTGTTAGTAAGATTCTTATCTTATCTCAACAGCGTTATAACCACTTCATCCACTAGTATTTGTGTCTCAGTTTCTGTGTATAGAACTGTAGGGACTGATTAATGATCCAGACAGTTTTAACACTTTATACCTGAGCTTATACTTCCGTGCTCTGGTCTGCCTAAAGTGTGCTATATTCTATGCCATAAACTATAAACATTCTGCCTATCTTTTGTAAGCAAATATATCCAATTACACAAATAATAAATTCCCATTGGTGAGACTTTGTAATCTACATCATCGTTAAGTCTTGCTTTTGACAGTTTGTGTTCTAGGTAGCTATGGTGGTAGTGAGTAGTGAAGAAATACTGTAATTCCAGAGACAGAAGGCATGGCTCAGTTGAAAGAAGTATTTGTTACATGAGTGTGAGGACCTGAAGTTGAATCCCTAGAACCCATGGACAAAGCCAGATGTGGCACATCCATAACACCAGCAATGTGAGAGGTGAGATCAGGAGTGACTTGGAGCTTGCTGACTGCCAGTTTGCCCCACATTCTATGAGAGTCTCTGCCCTTGGGAATCAAGGAAGAGAGGTTCATCAGAATACCTCAGAAAACCCCCTCCTGTTTCCTCACATATTCACAAACAGACACAACACACAACACCCTCACATGTAACGCATACACTCAGACACACATACACACACAAGCGCACACACTCAAATGCAAACACATTAAAATATGTTATGATTTTACATGTATGATAATGGTGTTATAATTATTCTATGAAATTTTTAATACCTAATGACATTGCTCATCTTGTTTCTTTCAAATTTGTAAAAGTGTATGCAATTTCCATATGAATATTAGAATCACTACTTAATTTGAAAAGCTAATCTCACTTTTAAAAGTTTCTAGGTTTAATATGTTGTGATTTAATTTATTCCTCATACTTTTCAAGATTAACAGTGAAATTTATACTTTCCTTTGTAAAGAGTTTGATTTCCAGAACCCACTAAGAGAACTCCTGAAAATTGATCTCTGACCCTTACATATGTGACACCCATGCTCTTACACTGACACCTTTCCCTCTGTCCTCATCCTCCTCTCCTTTCTTTCTCCCCTTCTCTCATGCACACAAATAAACAAAATGTTGAAAGGCTCCAGCAGTGAACTTAACACAGACACAACATGACTGAAGCCCTGCAGAAAAGCATGGACTCTGTGACCCCATGCCTGAAGAATTCTGACTCAAAAGGAATTTTTGAACTTTAAAGTCAAAGAAGGGTGTTCCCTATGAAAGAAGAAGGTTTCTGGAATCTTACAAGGATTTCCAACATACAATTTCTTACTTGGATAATTGTCACTTAGCGTGTTCTTGTAAACTTAAGATATACACTTAATGGTTTGTGCCATACATGAACTAGGATGTGAAAACAGTTATTTAAAATAATCAGTAATAACATTTGTAAATTACTTATCAGTACTGGAAAAAATGTAGATGGTAAGTTTTTAAAGATGCATTATTATTATTATTATTATTATTATTATTATTATTATTATGATTTAATTATTATTGGAAAGTTAGTAACAGTTAAACATCAAAGCATAGATGCCTATAATCTCTAACTTTTGGAAGGTTTTCCCCTTCTAGGCCTTTCTTGTACTGTATAATGAGATGCTGATTCAAGAGAGCCAGGCTGGGATATAGCTCAATAATAAACCATTTGACCTAAGAAAATAATATATGTTCTTATTGGTAGTTAAAGTAAAGAATATAAAAAAGAGAGTTTAAAAGATACAGATGTGCTTTTGAAGACAAGAGGATGTGTAATTTGATATTGATAATCAAATGGTCATATTTTATAATAGACCCCTACTCACATTTACTTTTAACTTAAATAATGCAATCCTTTAGTAAACCTTACTTGAAACAGCTAAACCTATAAATAAATAAAATAAAATACACCAATCTATTTTTATGTAGCAAGAATGTTTAGGTTTAAATCGTGAGAACTTCTGAGGCAACCTTGAGTTGATTTCAAGGTCTTCATGGAGAAAAAGGTGAAATGCTGTTTTTCTCACCTGTTATCCACACAGTGTCTCAAGATCCACCAATCAGAATGACAGAATATGAGCTATTTTCTAATGATAAATGCTAATATTTCATTTTAGTATTTATTCTCATTGTTAGTATATAAAAATGTTAGTGCCTAATGGTAAAATTGTTTATTTAGCCTGCTTATTTTTGTATTAACTGTGACAGTGAACATGTAGGTAGTATTTCTGTATGGGTATTAGTTATCTATGATAAAGTATACTTGAAGTGTTTCTTCATATTGACAAAAATATATGGTGCTATGAAGATGACCTGTATTTTATTATTTTAAAAAAATATCACATCAACTATTCACTTGTTAAATTCTTTAAAATTTTTGTGTAAAATGTAATTTAATGCAACAGGATTTTGTTGCGTGTAATAATCATCATTCCTGGCATGTTATCTGATTACATGGAGCTTGTGCATGTGCTTATGCAAGTGTTGTATCTGATAGGTCCAGTGATATGAAGTATATGTGTCATGATCATACTTGTGTCATGATGTCTTTTGTGTGTGAGCATATCTGTTTGGAAATTGTGTGTTAATATTGTTCTGGATGGAAGCAGGAATTTGTCAAACAGGTATAGGATACAGTATTGTTCTGTGACTGGTACAAATAAACAGATAATTCTGATTTTTATCCCAAGTTGTTTTTCTATTTCTTTATAACACTACAGAGGTTGGGGATTTATTCTGAATTTTCAAAAAGAAACAAAGTCCTATTTTTAGAATCATGGGGATATTATATATATTATATACATATCGACACCTAATTCTGTAGTCAACTTAATACATTTTAATATTACCTCTAGAAAACTGTTCATTCAGGAGTGCAATGCTGGAAGGAAAGAGGGTAGGGTAATAAACTTAAGAACAATAATGACATACATACCTGCGCATCTTTATATGTATATGTAAATAAAGATACCATAATGCAGCCCATCATTTTGAATCCAACTTTGAAAGTTAGTAAGGAAGGAGAAAGAAAGGAGGGAAGGAGGGAAAGAAGGAAGAAAGGAGAGAAGGGGAAGATAAAATGGAGGGAAGGAAGAAGTAGGAAAAGAGAAAAAAAGGAAAAGAAGGAAAAGAAAGCCTTTGGCCACCTTTCTGAAAACATCTAATGAATGACCTCAGGGCCTGTATTTCTTGTTAGTGCCATATCTAAGGTACTCTGTGGCTTATCATGATACCCTATATATACTGTATCCGTTGTGAGTAGCAGCCAGCCTCACAGAGTGTCAGTGGTTCAACCTTGTATGTGTGGCATAGAGTTTTTTGCTACTTGCAGGAGTCATGAGACAATATTATATAATGTATATCCCTTACCTGAGATAAAAGCAACATTCAAAGTTCAGTTTTTGTTGAATGTGGTATGGTTTTGCATCCCTGTGAAGTTGAAAACATCTTAATCTGGGTCCTTATAAGTTGTAGACCATCTGTATACAGTTACAAGAAATAGAAAGTTTTGAGAACACTTGTATTGTGAAAGTGGTTTGGGTGTTTGTTATCTAGTTGATAAAAGTATTATTGTGTTAAAAGAAGCAACAACAACAAAAGAAAACAATACAGCAACAAAATCAAGCTTTACTGAGGGGAGATTTTGTTTGTTTCAGTAACTGGTGTTTGTTTTTTTGTTTTTTTGTTTTTTTGTTTTTGTTTTTTTTATCTTCCAGGTGTACAGGTTTATTTCAAGTATGAGACTGAGTCACTCAAAGACAGGATGTTTTCTATTGGGATCTCTTAGTTTAGAGGCTAAGATGATAAATACAGGGCTGCCATGCAGTGGAAAACCCAGGAAACCTTCTCATGGTCATTCTATTACCCAGCTCTTTATTTAGATTACTACGATTACTACTTAGATCAGACAATGCAAGACACAGTGACTTCAGGCTTAAATTAATGTGAATTCTTAAAAGTCAGTGAAATTCCTAGACATTAGTTAACTAATTGTTTTGTGGCATCTCCTAATTTTCTCCTTGAAATTTTATTTTCGACAACTTTAGAAATAACAAGTTACAATAGTTTGAAAAAGGCTAAGCTGGATTTCTTTTGCTATAGCAAGATAAAAGCCACCTCACAGGAACAAAATTCACATTATCAGGGACAGTGGTTCAGTGATCAGGTCCCATCGTATCTATTGTGAGGAAACTAGCAGATACTGTCATGAAGCCCATGTGGAAGTGCCTTTTGACAGGCATCAAAGTCGTTTAAACTGTGTGAAGGCATTCTTTACCAACTGCCCAAGTGTGCCATTTATCTGTATGTTAAGTAGATTGCTTAAAGTTTGGGAATTGTATAGTTAACTATAGCAAAAAAAAATAAACAATTCTAATTCATGATAAATAGATGTGGAATTTTATATTTCCTATTTTATTCATTAGAGGATACCATCAATTGAGAAATTGTTCATTTTAGATGTTAAATAATCTAGCTCATTTAATATAATTGCAAGAAATTAAATCCAAGAAAATTTAGATAGCAAAACCCACGTATGAGGAGAAATGGTACTTCATTAACCTTTCCTCTAATGTCCACATACGTGAGAACACACACACATACACACACACACACACCACACCACGGACACACACATACACACACCACACCACGGACACACATACACACACCACACCACAGACACACACATAGACACACACACACACACACACACACACACACACACACACACACAAATAGCCTTTTGAAAATGCGAAGTGTCTAAACTTTGTTGGATATTTAAGTAGAAACATTTGTACATGGGGCAGGTCTCAGGTGTCACTAACTGCCAGTGAGCTTGTGAAGATGAGAATCATCTTGAAGTTCTGGGCATTCTGTTTCTACCTCTCTAGGAATTCCTTTTTGATAAACTTATACTCATTCACCTGTATCTCTAGCCCTAATAGAAAAATCTTGTTGAATTTTTTTTAATTTAAATTAAATGTATTAATTGGGAGCCATGAGGTGTTCTGACTGTGTATACAAATACTGTTTTAATTATGTTCTAGAGAGTTCTTGAGTTTATGACTCTGGGTTATTTCTTTACTATGGTAATCTACATTGTAAAATCATCTGGCACTTGTTTTTCTCTGCTGATTTTTTACATAACTTTCAGGTTCATCTACACTGCTGCAAATGTCTTAAGTTCATTATTTTATTGTGTTTGAGTTACAGTCCCTATTGCCTATATATTATGCTTTCCCTCTGCATTCATCACTAGTTGAATACTTGTTTTTTATCCCGACTGTGTGAAGTGTTGTGGTAGACGTGGTACTCCAGACATCTCTCAAACATTTCTTCCTTTGGATCTTTACCCAGTGTGACTGCTGTGTCCTTCAATACTAATTTCAACTCACTGAAGAATCTCCATTCTGGTTTCATTTCTGCTAAGAGTATATAGTATTTCTTTTTCTCCACCTCCTTCCCCAGCATCTTTGTCTTTTTGATAATACTCATTCTAACTGGAATGAAAGGGATTCATATCCTGGTTTTAATTTTAATTTCCCTGATAGATAATTAATGGTATATTTTCATTTTTCATTTGCGTATTGGCCAATTAATGTGTTTTTATACTTTTTATTTTACCTGTATGGGTGGTTTTCCTGCATGTATTTATCTATATCACATGCATACAGGGCCTGCCAAGGCCAAAGGAGAGCATCAAGTTCCATGTAACTGGAATTACAGATTATTGTAAGCCAACATGTGTGTGCTGGGAATGAAACCTAGGTCTCTGGAAGAGGAGCCAATGCTCATCACCAGTCTTCAATCTCTCAGCCCTCATTTTAAGGTTTAAAGAATGATTCCTTAGTTCTACTGCACAATCTTTGTTCAATTTGCCGTTTACTGCTGCTCTGTGGGAGTTCCTTATTTTGCTCACCATCAGTTCGCATTCTGTAGGCTGTCTTTGCACTCTGGTGACCACTTGTTTTGCTGAGCAAAAACTTCCACTTCAGTGTAATCGCCTCTCTTGTTTTTCTTTTGTTGTAAATGTAAATATCATTTTGTGGAGTTTTTTTCATATTCTTTTTTTTTAAATGATCTTTAATCTTTTTTTACAGTCTAGTCATTATCCCCTTCCTGGTCCAACCTCTGACAGTTCCTCATCCCATTCCTCCTCCCACGGGCTCCACGAGGATGTCCCCATCTCCCAACCCCACCTGACCCCACCCCACCATGCCTCCCCACTACCTGGGGTTATTTCCTCAGAGGAAGGGATGAGATGAGAGCCATAACCATGCTTTATGTATGCATGGCTTGGTCTGAGCCCTGAGCATTTCTGTCTAAATATCCCTATGCCTTGTTCTGGAAGGTCAGCTGGCCTCTGTACAGTCTAATCTTCTGTAAACTTGGGACTTTGAAGGCTTCAGCTTCTAGCCTCCTTCTGCCAACCTACACCTAATATGTATCAGCCTCTCAGACTGAAACTTTAAAACTGAATAAACTCACACTTTCTAGCTCTTTCTGAAGTCTGGCTGGCCAATTCAACTCAGCTGCTCGACTCAAACTCTTCTTCAAGATGACTGAATCAAATCGGCTTCTCTCCCTTCTGACTGAGTTGCTCTGCTTTGAAGGTCTGCCTCTGAACTCCATGAACTGAACTGCTCAGAACTCAACTGCTCTGCTCTGAACTGAGCTCAACTGTACTCAACTGAACTGCAAGGAACTGAACTCTGTCTCCCTCAGTTCATTTTTAAGTAGCCTCTCTTTCCTGTTTGTTCTAATGAGACTGAGATTTATCCTTTCTCTGACTCATTCTGTCACATCTTTTTCTGTTGGCCTCTCAGTTAGATGTCATTGTTTGGGATTAAAAGTGTGTACTAAAGGCATGTCTGTATTGCAGCCAGAGGGATTAAAGTGTGTGGTGTGTCTGCATTCCAGCCAGATCATGCCTTTAGATATGATTCCTTGCCAGAGCAGCTATGTTGATGGATTAAAATCCCTCTACACTTTTAAAGACATTTTTTCCTATAAAATATATCTTGATCATAGTTTCCTTTCCTTTAAATCTTTCCAGAACCTTCCCAACTCTTCACCATTTTGTAGACATTTTGTCTCATATTGCTTTGGGGTTTTTTTTACCCCCTTTACTGTGTTTCCTCTCATTTTTCCTGTGCTTTTGCTATCTGCCTCCAACACACACACACACACACACACACACACACACACACACACACACACAAACATAATTCAAATCACAATATCCTAAAACATTTCTGTCATTTTCTTCAAGTGTTTTTGGTATTTCAGCTCTCACAATTAAGTACTCTCTCCATTTGGAGTTGATTTGTATCGCTGATAGGATAATGATCTGGTTTCATTCTTTTGTGTGGGCATCCAGTTTACCTAGCACCATATACATATAATTACTCGAATTGTAAAGAGCATCCTTGGGTGTTTTATGTTGCCTGTCTTGATGTGCCACAAGTCAAAGGCTGTGCTATAAACCATGAGCTTAGTTAGTTGACACCTTATATCATAGTCAAAAGTCAACTTAAATTTTATAGTAACCACTTAATGTACAATGTAAATTGATGACATGCATCCCTGGAAGTCTCTTACTTCATGCAGTCCAATATATGCATCACTTAATGGAGATTTACAGTTTATATTCTAGAAGAATCATCCTCTTGTGCCCTCAGGAAACATTGAACAATACATAGAGCCCTCTCTGCTTTTGTTTGTCTTCAGCATCCTGTTGCTGGATACATAGATAGTTAGTAGGTTGGTTAGTTAGTTAGTTAGTTAGTTAGTTAGTTAACTTAGTTTTATTCTTCATGAGCTTCTCAATACTAGGTAGGAAAGGCATCTTTAATTTGTGTTTATGAATGAATTAAGTTTTATCTAATCACTTACTGTTGAGCCTTACTTCAGTTTAATTAGGGAGGGAGGTGTTAGAAAACAGAGACATTAGCTGGGCAGTGGTGGCGCACGCCTTTAATCCCAGAACTTGAGAGGCAGAGGCAGGTGGATTTCTGAGTTTGAGTCCAGCCTGGTCTACAGACTGAGTTTCAGGAGAGCCAAGGCTATACAGAAAAGAAATTTAAAAAAGCCAAAAAGAAAAGAAAAGAAAAAAGAAAAGAAAAGAAAAGAAAAGAAAAGAAAAGAAAAGAAAAGAGAGACATTTATGTACATTCCTTCAGTAAAATCCTTAGGAACTGTAAATTTTAGATGAAATTATTAAATCCAGATACATTTATATACACTGCCAAATTGTCTCCTAGAATGAATGGGACAGTCTTTTCTTAAGCTTTTCATACCAACTACATATTCAACCAAGGCATTTTTATACAATTCTGTTTATGTAGGTCTATAAAATAAGCATACAAATCAATTATGCATAATAAATCATAATTGTTTTTCTAACAATCTTTAAGGAAACTTAGGATGTTTGTCTTTATATGTAGTGTTAGCATATGCAAGGCTAAGACAAGAGGATTGTCATAAAACTAGACCAGTCCGTGCTATACTGTGTGACCCTGTCTCTTAAATAAATGAATAAATAAATAAATCTTAGCTGAACATTTGTTATTGCTGAGCATATAGAACGTACAGCATCACTGTTTTTCAAAATTTGATCAATACTTTTATAATTCCCAAACATGTCACTTTATATAAATGCAAAGTTGAAGAGTATAGTTAGAGACATTTCAGAAATTGCTGGAAATTTGTTTAACTTCCAAGGCAAAATATAGTAGGATTTTTGTCATTGCTGTTGTTGTTGTTGTTGTTGTTTTATTTTTAGAGAACCTTAGCAACTGAAACTGCAGTTTTTAAAATCCAACATTGTAATAATATTGACTTGTATTTACTTAACACTTGCTGTTAAGGAAAATTATTCTCTTCATTTTTCTTAATTAAATAATTATGTTTCAGAAATTATATGGTAGAAATGTGGTATGTTTGTTGAACACATGGCATGTCATAGCATCATAATAGTCTCCGATATGAGTAGGGGTATTTGAGACAGTGTTAATTGGCTTTGCACACTATGAAGGCTTTAAAGTGCCAAGTGTGTATATCGTATTCAAAACCAAGGCTGCTGTCGACTCAAACAATGCAGGAAAAGTGGGCACTTTAAGAAACCCCTTGTATTCATTATGAGCTTGACTTCGAATTAAATTTTTGGTTGTTATGAATTCAGAACCCTATTATTGTCAAATTTTCAGTACCTACATTTAGTAAGATCCAGTAGTCTAACAAGGAGTCTTAGAGTATCCATTTCTATGACTGTACTAAACCTTTATAGTCGTTTATCAGTGCTATGTGGTATATTTAACTGCTTGCTATTTTTTCTTTTATTGAAGATTTTCTTTATTTACATATCAAATGTTATCCCCTTTTCAGCTCTCCCCTCCAGAACACCCCATCCCACACCCCCGCCCCCCACCTCACCAACACCCACTCACCCACTCCTGCCTTCCTGCCTTGGCATTCCCCTACATGTGTTTACATTCCATTGTTTGGCCAATCTTAGCTCAGTTCTCTCTTCTTGCCCTGTGTGCTTTCCTGTAACATGCCAGCTCTCCTTGTGTTTGTGGAGAGAATTCTATAGCACTGTATTTCATCTTGTTCTCTACATTTTTATATGATAAAAACCTATATTAGGATTGCCTGATATTAGGGGAGGCCATTGAAGGGCCTATGAAAGCTCAATGCCCCAGGGTAGAGGAATACTAGGGTGGTGAGATGGGAGTGGGTGGGTGGATGGTTGGAGGAGCACCCTCATGGAAGCAATGGGGAGTTGGTATGAGATGGGGGGTTGCAGAGGGGAAACCAGAAAAAGGAATAACATTTGAAATATAGATAGAATAACCAACAAAAAGAAAAAGAAGTCATTCTAGGCTGTAGCAATTGTACTGCCAGCTGTTCTGCTTAAACAGTAGCCATATTACTGCATTTTGGAGTCACAGAAGTGTAATTTGTTAAAATTCTGGCTGGAAAGCCAATATAGAAAACAGACTTTGACATGGCTAATGGAAACTAACAGACTAAGCAGATATAGATATATTTCATAGTTCTTCATTGATCCTCAACTGAGAGGGCAAAAGAAACACCTATGAAAAAATATCAACAGCACTCTCTAGAAAACTAATGCATAGTAATTATTTCTATTCAAAAAAGGTGAGATAACAATAGTATAATTATATTTTAGGGTTGCTAGGCACTGTATAGTTGTGAAATTATTCGAGACACAAAATGAAGTTATTTATTTAAACTTGACTTCTGTCGGTTTTGTTTTAATTGAGGTAAGAGATCTTAACTCTCCACTTTCTGTAATATAATTTTCTATATGTGCTTAATTTTATTTATTTTATAGAAACATGATATAGAAGCTTTATTATACATAACTTGTAATAAAATTCCCAGAGCAGGGTGCTATAGAAAC
Source organism: Rhabdomys pumilio (assembly GCA_030674055.1). Classification (NCBI taxonomy): domain Eukaryota; kingdom Metazoa; phylum Chordata; class Mammalia; order Rodentia; family Muridae; genus Rhabdomys; species Rhabdomys pumilio. The sequence goes on from JANHMN010000010.1 coordinate 20,495,280, forward strand.
CCACTTATTAAACTAGCCTTGGATAGTTTAATATTTGGAAAGTGTTAAGTAAGCATAAGTATTCTCTCAAAACAATTAAGTAAATTTTTAAGTTTATTGATTGTAGTTTCTTTAATTAGGATGAAAATACCCTCAGAAACTACAGGACCTTCTTTCCTTACCAGTTCTTCCAGTATCTTTTAAATTAAAACTTAAATTTAAAAATTGATATTATATCTGCATTAGACACTAGAATAATAGAATTTTTTCACATACCTAAAATAAACTACCTACATTTAAACAAACACATTAATTGATTCATTTCGATATACTTCAGTCACTTTTTTTCTATTATAACATCGTAAACTACACATGGTGGTAAGATATGCTTATATTCAAACTCTTAGGATACTTAAAGCATGAGAATCTCAAATTCAAGCCCCAACTACCGTACATGGCAAAACCCAGCTGGCTCCTCAGCCTGTTCCCACAGTGAGGAGAAGCAAACTCTTAGGACTGTGTGTGCATCCACTCCTGATGCTGCTCATTGCGCATGTGCATTTATTTGCAGATGGAGTTTATCTCTTTATGTGCAGTTGGGTTCTCATGTGGCCTCTGTACTGTACTAGGTGTCTAGCTCTGTTCCACTTTGTGGTTCTTCCATCATCTGCGGTTTTTTGTTTTTTGTTTTTTGGTTTTTTTGTTTGTTTGTTTGTTTGTTTTTTTCATGATACTAGCAGCCAATTGAGAAGAGTAGATCTTGGCAGCTCCAAAACTAACACTGAAGTGTAGACAAGATTTTCTACATTTGGGGTAGTAGTATACAATCCTTCATTAATGTTTTGGTTTTATTTCTACAACTATCACTGAATTCCTACTTTTTAAGATTTTGAATTTAATATGCCAATGACATTTGATTTGTGACACTGTAAAATTTCGCAGGAGATGATCTATAAAAGACCACATGGCCAAAATGCTGACACATTTGACATGCAAGACTTACTCTCTTTGTTGTAGGACTTCATTGTGAATCACGCATTAGGGAGGATATCATCTTTACTTCTTTCCTTCAAAGACATTTAACCAGAGAGTTTGTGTTCCGTGAAGCTTGTTGTAGAACTAGTCCGTAGCACACAGGTGGAGGTACCAGACTAGCATTTGGAAGCACAGCTGCCTTTTAAAAACCATACCTTTCTTCAACTTGATTTTGAATGATTATTAAATTTCCTAATAATGTTTTCTCTTTAAACATAACACATGACTAATCACTATACCGGCACAGCATATTTTTCCTTTAAACAGTTTTTTCTGCAGTTCCTAACTATTCTTGGTGTAACGTCAAAGATTTTGTCAATATGGTCCCAATTCTTAGTCTATAATAATATGTTTTTCTTCCGCATGCTGTATAGTATCTGTGCATCTTCATGCCTTCTCCAGTTCCCACTGAACACGATTTTTCTCAACTTTATGAAGCATCAGGGTTCTAAAAATCAATTATTTCTCTAAATTCTATTACCTCTATATCTAAAATTCTGTTTTGCTAGAGTGTACCATTTTAACCTTGTGTTTATTCACTCATAAATCCTAGCCTCTTGGGATTTGAACCTGTTTATACCCCACTCATCTGCTCTTTCTGCCTTCTGTTTATGCACAAGAAATAGTTGGTTGCACATCCACATGAATGTATGTGAGTCACATATGCACAAATATTCCATGCTACTGTGGGTGTAAGGGTGATTGATGAGAACATGGAAACATCCCGCATTCCTGTGAACTCGGGCTGCTAAGCAAACAATAGTAATAATCCATGATAATTACTCCCTGGGAGCATCCAGGATGCTTGGACACACACAAAAGTACTTAGCCTGTTCTTATACAAACCAGGCAATACTTTCTGTGAAACTAGTAACTGACAGAGATGTAAACAACAAATAATGATAAGTCAAAAGCGTGGGTGTATAATAGAATATCTGAAGAAAGAGTTGAAATGAGATGCAGATCTACTTTGAAAGAGATGATGCTAGTAAGGAAATCAGCAAGAATGTATTGGTAACTGCATGTCAGGACGCAGGATGTGATATGACCAGACATTTAGATTTGCAGGTCTTGGGTCTGGAATTCAAGTCCATGTTGAGATTGTGAGAAATGCGACTTTCTGCCTAGCATTACCCATTTGTAAGTTACCCACTGAGTTTGTTCCTCCCTACCACAGTCTTGTATTCAAGGCAATGGAAAGGAAGCCCTGCTGAAGTTTCCAACAATGTTAGAATAGGTTTATTTTCGTCCAAGTCTTTTGCTGTGTCTATGGAAAATAGGCATGCTTAATGAAAATGTTGGTCTTGATTATTAGACAGCTGCGGTTCCTTTACCCTCTTACAGACCACCCCTAATATTGCCTATGGAATTTCTCTATCACTATTATCCTATTCTGATTAATACACCCTTCAGTGGCCTGTTCCTGAATTTCCTATTACTAGAGGATTTCTCTGGTATATTATGAGATCGTAGATATAAATTGAATACTTATTTTCTTTTTAGTACCAATTTATATTCATGTGTGTAGTTTTCAATTGTTTTCCACTTCAGTTTAATTTTAAACTATGTTTGTGATGTATGCATGCGTGTACATGTGTGTGGTTGGGGCACTTACCTATATAGGTGTGTTTGTTCATGCAAGCATGTGTGGAGGTCAGAGGTTGAAATGTCATCCTCAGTCCCTCATCTCCCTCATATATTTGGAGATAGAGTATCTCACTACATTTGTAACTCATTATTTACACTGCACTGGCTGGCCTTAAAGTCTCAGAAATACTCCTGTTTCTAAGCACTGGAAGCGTAGATGTGCACTGCCACACATGACTAATGGATGGGGACTTGGATTCCTGTGAGTTCAAGGATTGGGCTACGTCTTATTCCAGGGCAGCCTGATCTACAAAATGATAATATTTCAAAAGAACAAAAATAAATAAGCGATCCCTGCCACTTTAGGAAACCCCATATTAACACTTTATCTTCCAGCTATTAAAAAGAAGAGAATATTTATGCAGTCTTGTATCTCAGAGTTTTCACATACAAATGATCAATATACTAACATTTTGCTTTAGCTCTACACTAACAGAATTTGTCAAAATAATTTATGATGCAGCAATTATTTAATTCAGAAGTTTGATCTGTTCTGCTGCAGTTTATTCTTCTCCGCATATAAACCAGTTGCAGAATTACTGCCTGCGTTGGATGTACCCTAAAACAAGGAGTAGATAGCTAAGTAACTAGGCTGATCTTTCATTCTGGATCAATAGAAGTGTGTAGGACGTACTATACTAGGTAGTGGTCTTTACTTGTGACAGTTCATATATTATTTTGCTTCCTTTTGACAGTTCGTCACCTGGATTAACAAAATATTGCATGTGACTCATCTGAGGCTTTTGTATTTATTTATTTAACATTGTATTCAGCCTTCTACTAAAAATAGAACAAGCAGCTGACTGAGACAGATGCGGATACTTACACCCAGCGATTGGACTGAAGTCGGGGACCCCTGCAGTTGAATAAGGGAAAGACTAGAAGACACTGAGGAGGAAGGTGACCCCTTAGGTAGACAAGCAGTCTCAACTAATCCGGACCTGAGCTCTCAGACACTGATCCACCAACCAAGCCTACACTAGCTGGTACAAGGCTCTGGACACATATATAGCAGAGGACTCCCTGATCTGGCCTCAGTGGGAAAATATATGCCTAACTCTCCAGAGACTTGAGGCTCCAGGGAGTGAGGAGGCCTGACAGAGATGAGGAACATACTCTTGGATACAAGGGAGAGGAGGAATGAGATAAGAAACTGCAAAAGGGGAACCCAGAGGAAGGGAATACCTGAACTGTAAAAACAAACAAAAGTAATTCTAAAACTAGAACTGGGCTGTTATACCTTTGACTAAAACAGTCAAAATTCCTTTCCATTAATGAGAGAAAAAACGACAAAGCAAAAACTAATACACCAGAAGATTATTATTATTTTAGGAAGATAGGAAGATGACTGGTTTGGGGGGAGGGCTGTACAATAAAAAACATGAAATTTTAGGTAGCCATTAGAAGCATGATTGTTGAAAATTTCCCTGATGAGATATTACTAAGCTAAAGCTTAAGGGATAAAAGTGTGTGTGTGTGTGTGTGTGTGTGTGTGTGTGTGTGTGTGTGTGTG
>JANHMN010000010.1:20499463-20524463 GCA_030674055.1 Rhabdomys pumilio
TGTGTGTGTGTGTGTGTGTGTGTGTGTGTGTGTGTGTGTGTGTGTGTAGCTAGAGTGATGACATAGGAACAGCAGAGGAGCTGAGCTCCTAAGGCAGAGATCATCAGGAAACAAATCCTAAGTGAGAGCAACCTGGTATGTTCCAGTAACTAAAAAAGACCTGAGTCTCTGGAGAGTAGCAGATGATGGGGAAGGTCATGTGAGACGAAAACAGAGCGGAGGTGAGCCAAGTCTTAGTGGACTTGAAAGTCTCAGTGGAGTCAAAATTAATCTCTGGCTGGCAAGGAGACACTATTGATTTTGTTTAAAAGGTAAATTACATATGATCTACATGTTTGAAAGATAGAAATGAAGGATAAATAATACGAGGGTGAAATACATAATTAGGCTTTCTCAATGGATTTTTTGAGAGATAGTGATGGTTTAGATTATAAGGAAGTGTTCATAGACAGTGAATTCATTCATAATACATTTTTATATTTACAACCATAAAGGCTACAGGAAGATTATTTTAAGAAGATAGTAACAGCAAGAACACCAAAGGAGAAAGTGTTTGTATAAGGAACACACATAATTGTGTCTATGTGGGAAGAAAATGCAAATGCCTACATTGTGTTCCACTTGCCATTTTCCTGGTTGTTCTAAATTACAATATTCCATCCTGCCAGGATGACTGAAAACCTTAGTATTGAACATATTCTCTGCCTCTATACATTTTTTTAATGTGCTTTAAAATAGAAAGTGCTGTGAGGAGATTTAGAAGTTCAGAAATGAAAGCCTTGGATAAGACAGGGCTTGGAAAGGATTGTGAAGTTGGAGTCTAGTACAGGTGGCTAAAGGCACTGTGACTTGCCTCATGGTATGCTATGGGAAGAAGGATTCTTAGAATTCTCATCCAGGTCACTGTTTTAATAGCATGTGGTACCACAAGACTTTCCGTTCTTTGAAATCATTGGGGGCCTTTAATAGGAAGGATAGTCGTAAGACACTGAATAAAATGTTAGGCTGTGTAATGGTGAAGAGGAGACTTGGCGAAGATGACCCAGTGGAAGGACACTGAGGGACTTGAAGGGAGTAGGCTAGTGAGTAAAGCAGGGGACCAGAATCTGCATGGACAAGAAAGCAGAGGCTAAGGATCCCTGCAAAAGGAAATGCATGACAGAGAGCCAGCTCTCTGTCCTCACAGAGATTTGTGGCCAGTATGTGAACATTGCATCCAAGGATCTGTCTTCAACTGGATAAGAAGCTCGAAGAACTGTCCAGGGAGTCAGGAGGCCTGAGCCAGCGGAGAGTCATGTGATCACGTGACAGCGACTGAATGCACAATGTGTTCTGTATGATCAAGTCACATCTAGGCTAGAGTTCCTTCAGTTAAGAATACACTTCAGTGATTATCAATACAGGAAACAAAAGCTTCTGTGTAGAAAGACAAAATGGAATATGAAAATCCAAGAACACAATTTGATAATGCTTCTATGTATTTAAAGACTGTTATGTGTAAGTCATTTAATTTTAGTCCTTGGTCTCAAAGAACTATTTTGTGCTGCAGGCAAGTACTTACAGATGTAGAATATCTTTACATATAATATATTTAGCCCTTAGGTCTTAAGATAATCATGTATCCCTTAATTTATAGTTTTTTAATATTCAGTAATAAAGTCAAGTATGTTATCAGTCACATTCTTAAATTTTAAATAGTAAAAATTTTCAAAAACTTCCAGACCTCACCTAGAGCCCCATGTAACACTTTTACTTATTTTATTGTGTAATGCTAACACTACAATAATAATTCAAAACAGGTAAGAATATAAGGAATAGAACCATAAAAATTTGTAGGAAAACAATGGAGTCCTTTGCCATCATGGGTTTGGGAGTGAAATCCCAAAATCTAACACTAAAAGCAGAAATAAGAGAAAACAAATAGATGTTTATTTCATCAAAAATTAAATATTGGACTGGGAAAAAAATTAAGCAAGTATGTTCTGTGGGTAAGTCACTAGCACAGGACTGAGATCAAATACCCAGAATCCTCATAAGCCAGATGTGGTAACACATACCAGTAAGCCAGAGCTCCTCCAGGGAAAGCCAAGACAGAAGTTTCCAGGAAGTCCTCAGAGCAGCTACCCTGATGTATGCAAAGGCAAACAACAACGATAGATCCTGTCCCTAGCAAGATACAAAGTGAGGACTGGCTCTAAAGGTTATCCTCCAAGCACCACAAGTGTGCCAAGGAATGGGCACAGCTAAGAACACATACGCACATACAGAGAGAGAGAGAGAGAGAGAGAGAGAGAGAGAGAGAGAGAGAGAGAGAGGGAATGAGAATGTATTGAATCCCTTCAAGAATGTTGACTTAAGGAAGTGGTGCTCTATCTAGCATGCCAGTGGAATCATGACTGTTCTCATTAGGAACAGTCGTTTGTTGCTAGGTAGTGTATACTTCTTCTCATTGCTTTAGTTATCTTTCAAATACAATTCTTTAAATTTGAAACCAATCAAATTTTCAGTTGCATTTTAAGATAAGATGTCTTATATTGAAAAGAATCCTTATTTGCTAATGGAATTGAATGACTGATCAATAGATGTCTTTATATCACTAATGGAATTTTTCTTCCTTTTGGTGTATTTGGTTTTTTACTTTTCAATGTTATCTATAATGATCATGTACGGCTGTTTTATTACATTTAGTTCCAGCAGTTTGGGGGTATCCACTTCTCAATACAGAGATTTGCCCTGCCTTACATCAGTGTATGGGTTTGGGTTTTTCATCAATACTGATGCTGACGTGAAATCAAGTGAAGACGCTGACGCTTCCATGCACATTTTCCCATTAACTGTTCATCCAAGTTTTCCTTACTTGTCATTTTTGTCTAAGATATATATAATTCATTAGATTTATAGAAGTGTCATTTTCCAATTTTGTTAATTTCTTTAGCCACTGAAAAGATCCAAAAGAAAAAGCACAGTGTACATGGAGAAATTCTATCTTTAAAGAAGTGGAGTGTGTGCTGGGTAAAGAGGAACTGAGCCCAGTGCATATGGAGCAGCATAGCCAGGACCTGCTCTAAGAGCCTTGCCCAAAATTACAGTAGCACAGAGAATATACTTTGCTACATTTCTATGAAGACTTTGCTGTCAATAGGCTTGAGAACTGTACCTTCTTTGAGAAATGTATTTTTTACTCTTTGGTATAGCCTTTGAAATAAAAGCTTTAAGCCATTTCCAACATCACTGTTGCTCTTTGCCATGGGTCTTTCTTGTTCTCAATACGTAGTTTTGTAAATTCTCTCATCATATATGACATGAAAATAGAAAGTAGGGCCATTTGGAAAGAGACCAGGAAGTGTGTTATAGGGAAAGACAGGAAAGGGTGATGAGTCCAGTGCCATCATGAGGTCGGTCACTCTGCAGTGAAACAAAAGTGTCATGCAGTGTGTGTTGGAAGAAACAGTGTCCTGTACACCCGTGTTTTGCATTATGTAGGATGGGTGTGTCTTTTCCTGTAGCTGATTCTCAGCTTTGTTGTACTCTATTGCAGAGAGTAGTAAATGCTGCCATTAAGCAAATAAAATGATAAATAACTGGCAGTTTAACTTAGACACTAATGGAGTCTAAAAGCCTTTAAAATGACAAAACCCAGCAACTTTTATGATTTATAGGCTCATTTGTGTTACACAGTTTGGTCATATACTTGACAGTATTCCTTTTATTTTTTTTAACTCTCTCCCCAAAATTATGGTTTTCTGTTACCTGAGTGAAAAGGCATTAAAAGAATATAACAGAGTCTCAGCTAAGTCTCCTAATGTTAAGCACAGTTTTCTTTTGGGCCCACCCTGTTTGCATGGTTGTAACAGAGAGACAGTAATCCAGTCAATCTCTGGTGTATATGTTGCAGCAGTAACCCTCCAAAAGCCTCGTACTTTCTGTTGTATAACATTGTTTTAAGACAATCATGCTTTTTTTTGGATCCAGGGGTTTCCATTTGTTTTCTGTTCATCTTTGCAGTCTACAGAACACTGGTTGCTGTGGTCAGACTTATATCAAACCAGAATTCTAAGAATAACACGGATTACACAGTCTTTAGTTACCTGATGCCAGGGTTTCTTTGGAAGTCATCATTTAAGCTAGACTGTTTTGGCATCCACAGAGTGCTCAGTGGTGTCTGTGAAAGCAGTGATGTAATCTGATCTGTGTTCTGTGTGGTCTGAGAACCTGAATAGCATTTTGCTATTAGCTGCATTGATCGGGAATCCTCTTGAGTCATTTACTAGACAATTAATACAGTCTTGTAAAGTGCCCCCTGGGTATCTCTATGAAGTAGATTGTTTTACCCTAGAGCTGAAAGATGCATCAACATAGACAGGAGTAACTAAAGCTGATGAATAGAAACAGGAAAACCTAAGTCCACAGATCACATTATTCTCCATCCAGCCTTAAAAATAAGCTATGCTCTCTTGAAACTTCTCTGAAACTGAAGAGACATATTTTCATAATTCTAATTTTTATTGATTAAAATATGAAAATATAATTCTAGAATTGTAGTCTTATTTTTGTCTAATTCTTGTGATCCCAGTCTGTTTCTAAGAAATGACAAAGGTCCCTTGCATTTGTCCTTCAAGTGATGATTGTTTGTTTGTTTGTGACCTTAGCAGTTTTACAATTTTGCATGTGCAGAATGGCTTGACTTTTGAAACACTAGAACTAATAGGAACTGTAGTACATGGTTGAAAAGGATCAGAAAGTACTGATTTGCAGGTCATGTGCTGGTTTGGTTCAGTGAAGGAATGGCTGCTGTGTAAGACACCTGCTGAGGCCAGCCTCAGATTTACGATTCGTGTGTTGTCATTGCCATAAGGCATGTCCATAAAATTTGTATAGTATAGCATATACTATCTAAATCTCATTTATATCTGTATTTTATTTATAATATGTCATCAGTAAAATTGGTATCTGTTCTTGTATTCAAAAAGCTTATGATTTACCCATAAAACCTGAGCTCTTTAAAAGATGTTTTTATAGATTCTGTTTGTTACAATTCCTAACTCTAAGGCTTTTCATGAGTACTGCATATGTGTTTTTCCCCGTAAGTGAGGGATGTGATTGGATCTCTGGATCGTTGGTTCTTCTGGAAACCAAATACCTAAAAAAAAAACTAAAAAAAAAAAAAAAGAAAGAAAGAAAAAAAACGAATTCTAAAATCATTTTTTAAATGAAGCATATGTGGTGATTAGTTTTATTTCAGTTGGACATTAGAACTTCAGAGCCATGCATGTTACAGTATTTAGTAATGTTATGCTATCCTCTGTTTTCATCATTTTTCAATGTAAAATGAAAAGGAACATTTTCTGAAAGTGAGTCTTCTGTCTGCAGGTACTACTGAGAGGGTTTGCTTGATCCAGGGAACAATTGAAGCACTGAATGCAGTTCATGGATTCATTGCAGAAAAAATCCGAGAAATGCCCCAAAATGTTGCCAAGACAGAACCAGTCAGTATCCTCCAACCTCAGACCACCGTTAATCCTGATCGCATCAAACAAGTGAGTGTTTAGTTGGCAAATCAGAGAGAATTATCCACAGCGTAGTATGAATTCCTTTCAGAGGAAACAGTTTAGCCTTAGCATGAAAATGGCTAAACTTTTTTATAAAGTTTTCCTTTAGGTTTTGAAGACTTTTGGAGCCTTCAGTTGGCAAATCAATTATTGATTAATTTTATATTTATTAGTGATATACTAAGAGGCACTGACCTGCCTAGGGTGGTTTTTTGCAAATATGGTGGTTTGGGTTTTATTAATTTATGGAAATATATTTTGTTTAAAATATAGCACTTCTTAAGTAAATTATGAAAAGTGGAAATGACATTTATATTCTCAACATTTCCAATGCCCAACTTTAGTGACATTTGTAGTTCTCAGTATAGTTATTGCATATAGACTCCTATTTTGTCTTGTTTAACCTTTTATCACCACATGTGTATAAGTCACGTTGTACACCTAGTATTCAGTTATTTGTTATCCATCAGCTATTACATTTTGTATCACATGTGTAGTGCTTATATATCTGTTATAAAGGTCCAATGTTGGATTTTAATGTATGGGATTTTTTGTAAAGAAAATTTTTCTTGAGGAAAAAAACACTGTGAATTTTTAAGACGGAGTAATTTTTGGGATGATACAGGGAAATGGCGTGCTTGATGTTAAATAATGCGAGTTCTTATGCCATAAATATTTTAGATATGCATATTTAACAATTATGTTCATAATTATTGTCTACCTTTTTGCCCTTTTACTTAACCACTTAATTTGTGATTTAGTTTCATTATGAAGAGATTGTGATTTTTTTTAAGAAAATGTATTATTCTTCATTAACAGATAATTTATTTTCATTGTAATAAATTTGAAATGTAGCTGAAAGTTCTATTAATTTCATGTTTCTGAATTAAAAATGTTAACCCCTGTTATGAATCTATCATAATTCTATCGATATTTAGATAAATATAACACTAATCATATTTCAACTTTAAAATTTATAAGGAGCAAATATATGCTTGAATTATAGACTAACATTTAATTATCTATTAATAATTTATTTAAAAGGTACATCCTTATTTAAACCATAAGAAACTAGTCATTACTTCATATAAAGATAACTAGCAAGATTTTCTATCAATGCTGAATAGTTCAGTTACTCCAGAATTAAATCAAAGTGTCTTTCTATGGACACATGGCCGCATCCACATACCTTAAAGCTCTACATACTAGTATTTCTTTATTCTTGATCATTTAGTAGTTTGAAGAGTTTATTTTCTCCATGCTAGGTAAATACAATATAGTCCAAATAGTGTTGACTCGACAGTGATATCGGGATGTTATCCGATCGGAAAACAAGGTGTCCAGATGCAGACAGACATCCGGGTTGAGATCATGTGGGGCTAGAAATGTCCTGCGGGAGCACTGAAGTATCTGGTCTCTTTACTTACTACCATCACCCAGCCCGTTGCTTCTCCCTTTTTCACTGTAACATTTATGAAAGCACTCAAATATTTAGCTGACCATTTTGATGTTCACTTTTTAAACAGATATAGGATTATACTTTGTAATATAAAACAGTGTCTAAACAATAATATGAGATTTCTCTTATTATTTGTGTAGGAACGAATACTGTGTACCATTAATTGGTAGTCTGAATCATTAAAATTCCAGTTTTAGCTGTGGTCGTATAAGACTGGCCAACTCTAATTCATGCAGGGCCAACATAGACAGATGAATACCACCAGAATTTTAAAGCATTTAGCTGATTTTTTGTTTGTTTGCCATGTTTAATATTTTATTATATTTAAGACATATTGATTTATCTAGTTTCATATGATCACATTCATTTACATGTCTTAGCATTCATAGGATTAAAAATTATTGTTAAACACTACATTTTCATGTAATCAACTCTATGGATAACAGAGTGACTCATTGTGAGGAAGCCAGAAACTAGCACTGATTGTGCTGTGGCAGCATAGCCAACACACACTGTCTGTACAGTGTGAGCGCTACAGCAAGTTTCTTAAAGCTGTAGGAGAAATGTCTTTCCGACCTCCTGTAGAGATACAGCTTGCTCTACACTGCACTTTTTTTTAAGTTTTTAGGTATTTAGTTCACCAATTTAATATTTAATATCAAGCCGTGAACTAAATACTTGTCAAGTACATAAATTTAGATAGCTATGACTTTATTCTTAATGAGAAATGCCAGTTTTAGTCTATAAAATAAGTATTTGTAAAGTAAGTTATTTAGTCATAAATAAAAGTGGTTTTCTTTATACTTACATGTTTGAATTTTAATTCATAGAATCTGAAGATGTCTTGCCACGAGTGTTGCTCATAACAAGTAACATATATTTGCTTTTGCTGTGAGTTTCAGTCCCCAAAATAATTTTTTCAAGTATTAATTACAAATATTCTACACAAGGTTATTTATAGAATAAAATTGATCTTAAGAAAATGCTGTAGCCAAATATCTCTCTTTTTAAATAAAACAGATTCAGACAAAATTAAATTATGAATTTTGCTAGTGTTTCAATTATTATATCCTGATAGGTTGTTTTGGGCTGACAATTTTAAAGTCTTGCTTTTTGTTTTTAATTTTAAGTTATAATTTGTAGTGAAAATCAGAAGTCAAATGTAGTTCTCAGCAAATAAGATTTTAAAAGTGATGACTCTTCATAGTGTGCTGTGGGTTTCTAGTAAAGTATATCCCACATTGTGTTCTCAGATACAGGTCACTGACTGAATATATTTTATAAACCACAGTACTCTATCCAAATGCACCTTTCCTTCTTCACTGGTGGCATTATACAAGTGTAGTTTCCTGCATGCTCACCTGAAAGGCTCCCTACAGGACAATGCTGAACTCTGGTTCAGTGTCTGAGAGCCAACTTCATGTAACACATGTTGTAGATTATTCAGTTCTTAATTCTGGATATTTTTTAAAATCTAAACGTTGTAAGAAAAAAAATAGGAGAACTTGAAGAATTTTTTTACATTTAAAAAATACCAAGAATTTTTTAAAATGTGCTCCAAGTTTTACTTTTGTCATAGGTCAGCAAAATTCATCAATTTTTGATCATCATGTATTCATACATAAATTTATTAAAATACTTAATTATAAAATATACAAAATTATATCCCTTGCACTTGATACTAGTTTGTTTTGTTATCACAAACCTATGAAAATATTAAAGCATATTTATATTCCAGAGATGTAGTATAGTGGACCATAAATCTCAGAGGAGCCTAGTTAGGCAAGGAAGACAGGGAAAAACCCGTTTTAGAAGAGTGAGATATGCAATTGGAGAGGAGGCTGTCACAGCTCTTAAGTAATAACAGGGCTGACTGACATGGAATACACGTACTACTGTTCAGAGAAAGTTAATGTTAGTTAAGTAGGATGGCGGTCAGACCAGCAAGACCTTACGTGTTTGGCTGAAGATACATAGTTTATAGACTATATGATCACTCCTCATTTTCTGAGAGAGCTCCTTTAATTCATCTTAAAGATTATGTTAAAAAGTGAAGACTTCTATGCATTTTGCTCTTCTATGTGCTTTAAACAAACAAGATTTTGAAGCATTGTTATTAGTGAGAAAATAAATCTGAACAGACCAATAGACTAATGCTAATGTTGTGAAACAGATAGGGTATTCACCAGTAGGCTAACGGAGAGTTAGCTGTTAAATATTTTGTTCTTAAGGAGTAGTGTACAGGGCTTGTTTAATATAACACTACAAAGTTTGGGGAACATAGCAATTAGTAGAATAAAGTTACTGGATGGTTGGCAGGTGGCACATGAAGAGAACAATTGAGATCTGTTGCTCATCGCATTTTGTGGTTTACCTGTGAATATTAAAAGTCCGTAAAAACTGACTGTTACAGAAATCTTAGAAGGAAAGCCACATGTGTTGTAAAGTTTGTTTACGGAATAATCTCTGGACCAACAAAACTCATTTTGACAAGAATTCATCATATACATTGTTAAAATATTTTAGTTCTTAATTCCCCAAAGCTTAGTTACATCAATATTTTACAAAATGTCTAGTGTTAAAATAAAATCTTAATATTTTACAAAAATTACTTTATATTTCATAGACTCCACAATTTTAGGAAGAAGCTCACAGATCTCTGTGGGTTCAAGATCGTCTTAGTCTACTTACCAAGTTTCAAGCCAGTCAAGGCTATATAATGAAATTCTGTTTAAAAAAAAGTCATGTGTCTGTAACAAGTAATTCGGCCTATAATATCTAATGAATTGTTGAATAGCAATTCAAGTAATATAGGTCAAAGGCTTCTGCTTTGAAAGGAGAAAAGGAGAAGCTGGAATCAAAGCTACTCGAAAGAGAAAAAGTATATATTATATATTTAATATATATATTATATATATTATAAAAATATATGTGCTTTACAAATGCTATACATTACAACTTTAAATGTATCTACCTATTGGTGTTACTAGGATAGTCATTTAATTACATATTCACAATATATTTTAATTGGTAGCATTTCATAATCACTATATATTAATAACTGCATAGCAAGTTGATATAAATATTTTCTTTATAACATAATAATAAAAAAATTATTGTACTCCTATATTTCATGTCAAAACACTTTACATGGACTTGTCATCCATATCTGTGGACTTAAAAACAATTTTCCAACTATTCCATTAGCCTAATTAATATGAGCCTTTAAACTAAAGGCACTATTGTAATATATTCGTATTCACCTGTTTATTAGGGCAGTTTTCCTTGTAGAATTTGAAAAAGCAGCTGAAATGAAAACTGCTTCACATATATTTATTATTGCAAATTATAAAATTATGCATTTGTGTTTCAAAGGCTCTGTGTAAGTAGTAGCTAAAAAAGTTGTCACATTTTTCTGTCATTATTACATCAAATATTTCACCCTAGAAAGTTCACTGTTTGCAGTGATGCTGGAATAAGCTTATCTTTTACAGTACACATTTGATTAATTCTCACCTATGTAAAATATTAAAATGTAACTTCTTATTTAATCATTATGGTTAATAATAAAATCTTAAGATATTTAAAGCACAGTAATATAATTCAGACATTTAAATTATTTATCTCATTCATAGAAGAAAAGGAAAGCATCCAAATTATTAAGGACAATTTTGATGAATATGAGTTGTATCAATTATTAATAGATTTTCAGAATATATGAAAATCATAAAGAATAGCAATAAAATTTTGACAGATCATCAGAATCTGAGTTATTACAAACTCTGGGCCTCATAGTGCTACTTTTACATCTAACTCTTTGCACTAGTTAAGCACTTCATGAGGATTTGTATCTCAACAAGAAGATATTATCCAGTACCTCAGATTCTTTCTAACCTAATGAACATGGACATTCAGGATCTGGGTTCAATATGAAGTGAACGTATAGCGGAAGAAAGGGACTCTGGATTTAACATCTGTTTATTCACTAACTTGAGTGCTGGCGTGAGGTTAGTATAGAACAGCTGTTTAAATGCATGTGATCCTTCCTATAATAACGTCATTAAGCTGATTGAGAAAATAAAACCTTTAGTGTTGAATTCATACAGCGTGCAGCATGATGTTAACAAGGCCTCAATATATCATTGCATGGAAAAGAAAATACATGTTAAAATGGTGTTCAATGATGGAATGTTTCTCTAGAAGACTGACAAGAATTAATTACAAAGTGCCAAATTAGAAAATAAAAGAGTTGAAGCTATTAAATCTTTATAAGAATTTACCCCTCACTTAGTACTTTTTCCAGGTTGTGTGTGTGTGTGTGTGGTTGTGTGTGTGTGTGGTTGTGTGGCTTGAAAAAATTCTTGCTTCAACTTCATATTAGACTAACTACTTCTCCAGGTGTTGTAAGTTTTAAGAAAGAAAATACTTTAAGGGGAGAAATTAATGAAGTACAGCCTAATGATGCAAGTAGTTTGATGGTATTACTGGAAGTCAGTGAGTTGATCAGAATTTTCATTGATTTTATATGAACTGCTTTATTCTTTCTAAATTGGAAAGTTCTGACACCTGAAATACAAATATCTGACCACATACATATTCATGTACTTTTCTTTGCACTGTCAAACTTTTAAGGTTAGGTCTTTGCTCATGTATCAGTAGCTGATAGACATATAACAAAGTAACACATAATATCCTTTATATATAGGCTTGTCTAAACTATTGAAAACTTAATAGTCCTATTTGACTATTAAGAAATAGTCCCTCTAAAGGCCCTTGCCTAGCCAGATTGTATGGTAAGTGCAATACAACAAAACTCTGAACCCCTTTAATTTACTGCCTTTCTAGAAGGTAAAGGTTTCTAAAAAGTCTGGGTGAATGACTCAGTGAGTATGTATAGTTTGCTGTGACATGTCTTTGTAGCATATTATGTGCTTATAAATGGACAGAAAAATCAGTTCATAGAACTTTGTGATTATTTTGAACATAGGTGGATGATGCACAATATATTACACCTTTTATTTTAAATGTACCATTTAGCAGAAATGATAAATAATAGTTTCAGAATGCTGTCAGTTACGTGTTTATTAATGAGGTTAATGTTTACATTTTCAGATGGCTCTAAGTATATTAACATTTAATATTTTAGAAGATAATGTGATATTAAGAACTCAGAACTGCAAATTAAATTGCTTTTCTGTATGGATCCCTAAATTCATGTGGAATCAGCTTGTTGGTGATGTTCAACAATTAAGTAGGTGGATACTTTCATGCCAAAGTAATCTTCATCTCACCACTTCTTCAAATCTCCGACTGTACTCATTGATAGGAAACTGGCTCTTCCAATTTTATTCATCTAACTTCTTGAATTTTCTTTGACATCTCTTTTCCCTCAAGCAAATTAGAGGGAAAGAAATGGGACTGTTCCTCATGCATAAGGGCAGGATGCCTTTAGCATTCATGTGAGTTCCTGTCAGTCACCACCATGATTTCAAGTCATGAATTTATTTTTACATGCTTATGCATGCATATTTACATGTATGAGTTAATCAGTTGACCTTAAATTCCATTAAATTTGAACAACTAGGTGGAAACTTTGTCCATAGGATTTTGTTCTCGTTATATTACATTTTATTTTGTTTTGTTTTGTTGAATGATCAGCTTAAGGCTCATAAACGTTGATTTGCTCCTGAACTGC
This sequence comes from Rhabdomys pumilio, assembly GCA_030674055.1. Taxonomy (NCBI): domain Eukaryota; kingdom Metazoa; phylum Chordata; class Mammalia; order Rodentia; family Muridae; genus Rhabdomys; species Rhabdomys pumilio. The sequence goes on from JANHMN010000010.1 coordinate 20,512,167, forward strand.
TTTGTTCCCAGACATTGCCATCTTCCCCAACTACCACCAAGTCCTCTCCATCTGACCCCATGACCACCTCCAGAGCCAATCAGGTACAGTATCATCCTCTCATCTACACCATACTTTCACAGCGGCTACCTGCCAACTGGAGAAAAAGATACTGGTGGGTTAAGGATTTATTCGTTCATTTGCATATATGCACCACGATCAGATTCCAAATAACCTAATTAATAAATATCAATCATTTTTTTTAATTTTACATGCATTTTAACTTCATTAACAAAAATATTCAGGTAGTAGATCAGAATTTTGGATTTCTTAAAATGATGATCACTTTACGAAGCCCTGAGGGTTAATTATTGAGTTGGTCTTTTCATCTCTTTCAATGTATCTTCCTAGTAGTTTTATTAATAAATTAAGCATATCACATAGGTTATGAATTGTATTAAAATTGAGCATTAAAGGAGAAAATAGTTTTACTTTTTGAACCCGCCCTTTGTAAACAGCTCAACAATAAGCATTTCTAGTTTGAAAACTGCTTTAATTTTAGTGCTGTTTCCTAATTATAAACACAATACATTTTTAATTAAGAACTCTTAGTCACATTCATTGCAAAGGTATCAAGCTTTGCAATGAAAATTAGATCTTATTACTTCAGTTTGACAGATGCTTTGGAACTAAATATTTGCAGGCCATGTTTCAAATTTGTTGAGTAATAGAAGTTTTAAAATGTTTAAACATATTTTCACTTTGTGTGAATTGAGTTTTATTTAGATGAGAAATACTTTCTTATTATTTCTTTTGATTTTTAGTAAAATAAGGCTTCCCGTGATTATTTAAATATTAACATCTTATATTTTTAAATACTTTTATTAGTTGACCAACAAGGTTTTGCTACACATAGTATATGTGGCATTTCTCATATTATTTAATTTAAACCATCAAGATCATTTTGCTCATTGAGTGATTTTAATAATTTTACAACCTAGGGAAAATAAAACGACTTAAGCAAATCTGAGCACTCTTCGAATGCTGGTCTACAGTAGGAGTTTGGTTTTCTTTCTATGAAATGAGACTTTCTTTAACCACAAGAGTGTCATAGTGCTCCCATTTTGTCCCTGAAGTTGAGACCCATCAGGATGACATGTTCAACCCTATTCTCTGAAGACCACATTCCCCAGTCTCTCTTTCTTTGCTTCTGTTCCCCCACGCTTTAATTCTGTGGTTTAGAAACTCACCAAGGGAATGACTGCCTTTTGTTTTAAATTTTTCTCCTATGCTCCATTAGGATTTGATTTCTCAACAAAAGCTGGACAGATGAGTAAAGCATAACAAGACCAATGATTTTTCTCAAAATAAGAAGATACATAGAAAGCCAATCTACTAATTTAGTCTCTGAAATTAGACTTTATTTGTGTATTTGTATTAACGCGGATTTTTATAAAGTGATTTCTTAAAAGGCCAAGTATATCTCCTTCTTGTTAATGGTCTGTTACCCTCTAGATCTGTTATCACACTGGCTTCTGCCGAGTACTGTTTCATAATGACTTGAAATATATTTCAGATTCTGTCTACTGTACTGATACGTTTTGTTATTCATACTGTTTTCTTTCTTCTTTTTTTTTTCTGTTCGTATACAAAGAAGCATAGCTCCTGGATCACATGAAGCAAGCATTAAACGAAGAAGAGCAAATCCTTAATTTACTGAAAGAATTGTAGCTTATCAATAACATTTCATTCTTAGTAATTTGTAGCTCTCCCTTGTACTCTTTCATGGTAGGTTCCTGTCAGATGGTAGAAGTAAAGGAGTGTCATCTCTGTTGTTCACTCACTTTAAATATAGAGCACCTAGGTCTTTCTTGTGAATTGTCCTTTACTTATTTACATCTATAAATACAGTCTATTTAGAAAAATATAGCTCAATGTAATAATCTTAAGCTTTACAAAAGTAAAATAATATATGTATATATACATGCATACACATAAATGTACACATAGATATAGATATATACCAATTTGAACTTAGTTTATATTTACCCAACTATTTTCAAATATGTTTTAACTCCTAAAACTGACAGAAATGGACAAAATCAGGAATTTCTATTTTAGGTTAAAAATTACTGCTGTGTGTTTTAACTTGTATAACCCTGCTGTAAAAGCAGGAAAAAAATATTTCCCTAAGAAAATTTCTATAAGCAAAACAGAATACAGTCAAAATTAATACATATATTGTTTTCTAATCAACATTGACTCAATGATTTTGATCAAGTTCTCATTTGCAATTAGTTACTGATATGCAGAAAAGAATTGTAAATATGAAGAAGGTCTAGAAATGAAACCCATAACAGTGATTCAAAGGATATGCTTGCTGTGCAGAGCCATCATTTCAAAAGTTTACATTTTGTAAAGATTATCGTTTTTAGCACCTGACTTTATTTTAGTCTTCAGCTTTCTTAGCATGTTTCCTTGGGGTAACTGAGCACCGTGCTGTGCTATAGTAACACCCTTGAAAGCGGAAGATCCACTGGGTGACGGGCCTTTTAAATTGATAGTGAGAAGTGAAACCTAAGCGCACTAAATGTGGTGAGGAGCTTGCCTTGCTCTTTACCCGCTGAGTAAGACCGTGTGAAACTCAGATGCTAGACTCTCTTAGAACCTTTCATCTGACAAATGAAAGTTCCCAGCTCTTCTCACAGTGCTGCAGTGTCTGAGTGTCTTCATTTAAAGGAAGCGTGAAGAGTATTAGTCTCTCAAAGGAAATTGCTTGGTAAATAACCTACTTTCAAGTTAACAGCATACCAATACTAGTATTGTCTGCTTCTGAAGTCCAAGTTATGTCTGTGATCAGGTTCACTGCCCTTAGCTTAGCAGTGTAATTACAGTCTAGAGAGCGTGCCATTGCACTTAGTAGTGAAATGCTTTGGTCTCTTTGGGAAAGAGTTGATAAAGCTGACACTGCTACATTTTCTTTTCTTTTTTTTAATGTGTTTAATATTTTAAGATGAATGTTTGTAGCTCTTTTATTTATGAGGGTTTCAAGTCAAAGAACTATAAGGCAAAGAGAATTGGTTAAACTTTGAGAAGCATCCACAGGATCAATAGCATTTATCAATTCTGAGAAGATGCTTATATACTTGGTCATCTCATCATCAGAACTGCCTTTTTTCCCCCTTTTTCTGCCATCAATCTTGCTACTTCCCCTTTCTTAACCTATAACCCTACATACACTCCGATGAAATCATTGAAGCCATCAAAAGAGAACTTCCATAAACTGATGTCAACAGTACTTACTAGACCAACACTTCACATCCAGGCCTTTTGTCTTTTCATTTATTTCCACAGGCCTTGCTTTCTCTGTTCCTACCAAAGTCAGTTATTTTAATGGTACAATAAGCATATCCTTTTCCTATTACTGAAGTAAAGCTTTTCTCTGATTATTTTTGTCAAGCTTTGACTCCATATTACAATATTATAATCTGCATGCAGTTGTTTTTTCCCTACCATTTTTCCGTTTAGTTTTTTACTCTCCCGTACGTGTATGTGATGTGTTGTGATCATATTCACCCTGCTCCTTACCCTCGGTTCTCCTCTCCCATTCCCATTTCCGATCAGAAAACACTAACCGCCTTCTCTCATTATTTCTCCTTGCCTTCACAGACTGATCCCTCTCCATAAAAAAATCCACAAAAGAATTATCTCTACTGTCCCGTGTTCTTTCTGTTCCTAAATCTACTCATGAGGCTCTTAGCTCCACCGCTCACCAGATCTGCAGAGTGATAGCCATACTGCTAGTTCCGGGTGTTTGTTCTCAGTCCACATGTTATTGACCTGTCGGCACTGTGTACGCATTTGGTTACATCCACTTCTGTGATGTGCTTTTCCTGTTCTCGGAATCCACAGTTCAGCTTTATGTTCCTCCCTGACCTTGATATGGTGATCCTGCTTCCACTCCCTTATTCTCCCCCTTGATCCATCTCACTGGTGGATGTCCTATTCTTCAGATATGGACCTTCTGAACACCATATGCGTTACCTTTTATGTCTGCTATGTACAGCATGTGCACTTCTGGTACTTTGTGCTACTTTCATGTCTTACATGTTACCGTATAAAGAACATCTCTCACAGATCCAGAGGCTGGAAACTCCAATACTCAACATCTAATGAGAGCTGTCTTGCTGCATACTCATGTGGCAGTGGGTAGAAGGCAGAGAAAGGAACCAATGCAGTGTCTTCAGATGGCAGAAGAGACAGAGAGCATTTCCACAAACATATGTCATATAGCACTAGTAACCCTTTATTTTAGTGAGGGCGGAGCCCACAAAATGTATGCACTGCTAAACATCCTGGCCTCCCAACACAGTGCATTGGGCCAAATTACAGTACATGAACTATGGAGAAGACAAAAGCTGTTTCTCAAACCATATCCAAGCAACCATGAGCTAACAGAATCTTAATATAGGCTCACACAAGCTTCTTACCATGTTTTAGTGTTCATGATTTAAAAATATAATATTCAAAAATATTTTTGCAAAATGTAAGCTTCAGGTCCCAAGTTCCTTGACCTCACCTCTCACAGTGCAACACCAGACAGCGTGCAGCTCCCTGGTTAATGTGGCCACTTACATATCTAAGTGCTACCTCCATTTCAACATTTCCAAAGACCACCCTAGCCTCCTTTTCAACTGTCAAAGCTTTGTATTCTCTTGCCTACATCTGAACTGTTTTAAACTAGTTTACCTGGTAGAAACCAATCTACCCAGCATTGCCCCAGCACTTGTGAGGCTGCCTCTAACCACACTGCTTCCTTCACCTGATCCTAACACTACTGTTTACTCACTCTGGGCATTCACTTCACACAGTTGCCAGTCCCTTCAGATTCTGACAGATTCTGCCTCAGCTCTTGTGTTTCTGCATGTGAAATTTTCATTTCAGAGACTTGTTTGCTTAAAACCATTGTAGTCTTCCAAAACCCATCTACTTCAGAAGACCACTTGACTGCCTTGTTCAGTACGCTTGTCTGGCCTCCCTCTCACCCCAGCATTCTTGATTGCATTGTTCTTGCTGCATTGTGTTCTGCTGTCTTGGGAGAACTGTGCACTTTCTTCCTAATACACCTGTTGTATACTGTGTGCCCATCATTCCTTTAGAACATGACAGTGTATGACAATAGGAATTTTCTCTGTTGTATTCTCTGGTGTATGAAAGAGAAACTGGGGGTTACATAGTAGCTTCTGAGAAAGTATATGTTGACTGACTGCCATTAGGATTAGGATCATGTTTTATAGAATCCTTCAAATGAAACTTTGCTTTGGAATTGTCTCTAATCATGTAAATAAAATAGAAGAAATTGGTTTATTTAATAAAGAGATTAAGCTTAAAAACATGTAGTCTTTGCTACACTTTCCTTCTATTCAGCTGTGCTAACATCCATGATATATTAAGTGTTTCTAAATTCCTATGTAAAAAATTAAAAATCCCATAGAAAAATGAGTGAGGTTCAGGAAAGGTAAGAAAATAGAAATGTCCAGGAAAAACATGTTCAGCTCCACCAGCCTTGGGCTCAGTTGCACTGTCTGTCACAAGGTTAACCTTTTTCTCAGATCAGATTCAGAAACAATGTATGTGCTTACAAGTCAAATGTTATTAAGTATATGGAAATAAGCATTCACACAGTATTTGTAAAGGAAGTCCTGTGGTACAGCTCTTAAAAATCTCACCTAAGTACTATTCTGGTATGTAGATATATAGATGTATGTGTATGTAATTCAGCGATGTTTACACTAGCAAAAGTAGCAAAACAACTTGACTTTTAATATTATAATTCTTGAAGGATTTCTGATATTGCAGATAGTTATGTGGGAACCTATGAAAGTGACAGGAAAGACCCAGGTGAACTGATCCAATAGCTTTTGTCTATGAGCTAAAAAGAAATAAGTTGCTAAGAAGCATTTTCGTCTTTTTAATGATCAGAAACTATCTGCCATGTTCTGTGTTGGAATGCATCTGGGTGATTGCAGAAGTATGAAAATTACTAGCTTTTTATTCCTATGTCTTTGCTCCTCAATGTTAGCTAAAAATAACAACAGGATGAAAATGCAGGTATCAATTTTACATGATATGTTAAATAAAAATTAGAAGTCTCTCAAGGGAAATACTTGATATCATTTGTGCCTCCAAGCTCCAAAATGCCCTGCATTATTACTGTACATCCTGGAATGTGCTAATGTGTGTCACGAAGGATCCCTGCAGAAATGCTCTATCCCAGAAAGATGCTCATTTACTGGAAGGGAATGGGCATCATTTCAGGCTTTAAAGTTATAGCAAATTAAATTATTGTATAATACATATAATATTCTTATCTTTCACATTTATTATAAGTTCTTGAGCCTAGATTTATATCAAAGCTTGTGGAGTTTCTAATTTAATGACCCCTGAGGTGGGGGCAAAATGACACATATATTTAAACAGTTTGATACCTATAAAAGTTTCAGTGTTGGTATTAGTTGAGGATTGAGTAAGTTTACTGCTTAATATGATTTAAAGTACAAAAACATATTATTGAGAAAGTGTTTTTCTGTCTGAGGGTACATAAGTAGACTTACCTACAGATAGATAGGTTAGATATCTTGTCCTGGAGATCTTTATATACAAATTATAACCGTGGTTTTATAATATTGTTTTGGACTCTTATTGCCAAAAACTTTGGGACTCAATTAAATAGATGCTTTCTCCCCATGCTTCCTTCATTGCCAGACCATCCACTGTTAGTGGAGGTGTGGAAGTGCATTCACACACACATGCATGTTGACAATGTGGCCTCACAGTGGCTAATTTACTGAAATGATACTTTTGATGATTTTTAAAGTCAGACCTTTTCCCTCCCTTACTACTTTATTGGTCATTATTTAAGCACTCTTTGCATTTACCCCATCTGGATAACACTGTATATTCATGACACAAAGATTCTCCTTAACTCACAAGCCTTTTCTACTCTCCAGAGCCATAAGCATTCATCTGCTTGACATTTTCACTTTAGTTTCTAATAGATACTTCAAGCTGAAAATGTCCAGAACAGGTTCCTTTCTAGCCACCTTTCTCATCCTCTCTTCCCATCATCTGCATCACTGAACACATAGTGTTCAAAGCTATTTTCATCTTTCATTTCTTATGTTTAATATTGAATATAATTAAAAATAAAAAATGAGAGCCCTAGATTGCATATTAAATTTTTTTTTTTAATTTTCAGTTACAGTTTTCTGCTAACTAGAGTTAAGATTTCTTGAGCATATGTTTTAGATGATATGTACCAAAATGGATATGGAAAAACTTTAATAATATCATGAGTAGACTGTTTTTTTATTTAACCTGTGAATAATTGTAAATAGCCCTTCTTCTGTAACAAAACTTCAGTTTAGTAAAATCTTATATTTTTAAAGCAGCAAGACTACTCTAAATTATTCTCACTTTTAAAATAGATTTCCCTGCCATATTGTATCATTTTACAAGTTCTCTGGCTCCCTGCAGTTGACTCTAACAGCTTTCCTTTTCGTATAACTGTCTAGAGTGCTTGTCATCTCAGAGTAACAGTGGTAGTTTGAAGTGCTTCTGTGCTAGAAAGCATGGCCGGCTTCCTAGTCCTCATTCCAGTTGCACCTCCCAAGCACTGATGCAATGCAACTCTAAAATAGACATCATCCACAAAATTGAAGAATGCTTCAGAAGCAAAGCAAAATAACATTAAGTCACATAAGTATATTATAGCTTTTTTCTCTTTAGAAGTTTTATGGAATATATTATTCATTTTCTAACCCTTCCAGAGACAGATAAAATGGGATTCTGTGTCAGCACCTCTACAAACACTCTAGAGATACTCATGTACATCAGGTATAGTATAAGTTTAAAATACAAGCTTGAAGCAAAAGGAAGGGACATTCATAGTACACTCTCCCCTTCTGTGAGTCCCTAAAGGTCCGCACACATTGAGCCATCTTATTAACAAGCCCCTCTCACAATTAATCAAACAAAACTCAGTCCTAGATCTCTAACATTAATCTGAGCACATTTTCATGGCTGAATTAATCTAACCACTCATAGAGTCTATGAAACTAGAAAACGTGGTGGAAAGTATACTTAATAATAATGAACATGTCAGAATCAGGCAGATGGAATATACTTAATTGTGTATTTGCCAGTGTAACGGTATTAAAATTTTAAGTCACTGAAAACCTGGTAATGTTTTTAGAAATTTTCTGGTAAGATTAAAACATTACTGCTCTTAACATTTTAATAGTTCAATATATGCATGATGTAACTTGAAATTTTAGGATTTGAGGATTATAAACATTACTCTTGATTTAGGAAACCAGAGTTAGAGATTAGAGATAAGCAGTTAAGAGTGCTTCCTTGTTCTGTAACGAACCTGGGTTCAGTTTCCAGCACCCTCCCCCAAGAAGTCTTAAAACTGTAACTGCAGCTCAAGAAGATATGACACTGTCTTCTGGCCTGAGCAGCCACACACATGTCTGTACAATTATAGACATGCAAGCAAAGTACACACATGGAATAAGCAAATCTTTTTTAATTATAACATAATGAACCCAGTGGTGGTCTTTTTGTACATAGACATATACATGTCTCCCTGTGTTTATGGTAAATCATCTTTTATGTAATTTATTCCCATACAAATATATTTTTTGCTTTACTACTCTAGTTATTACCAATGTGTAACTTAAACCAGATATAAATAGGAAGGGTAAAATCAGATAAGAGGGTGACCTATGGGCAGATGACTTTTTGTGCTAACTCTGCTTAGGAGACATAACATAGTAAGAAATGTAGGGAAAATGACCTTTGGAAGGTATGATGTTTTAATTTTTTTAATAGGTAGCTGCAGCTAAATTGCTGATAGGATATACAAGACTTTGGTGCGTGAAAGCACACACATTGACAAAAAAAGTCAGTTGTAAGGAGAGAGAAAATCTTTCAGTCAGCTGGAAGACACCGAAGATCAAAAGCAAAGAGAAACACAATATGCATGGGATACACGTAGAAATTCACAGCTGAAATGTCGGTGGAGTGTGGAATGTTTATGATTACTTCACCGACGATGAGACTCAGACAGGAAACACTAGAATTTGAGGCATAGTCTAAAGAAGTGTACAGTCTATGGGGACTCCTGCCTGGTTCCCTGCAGAACCTTATCAGGAAGTTACTGAAGAATTTAAATAGTTTTTTATTTTTTCAGAATTTTCATATGTGTGATAAAACTTAAAATAGGCATCATTTGCAAAAAAAAGAAAGATGTTTCAGAAGCAAAACAAAATAATGTTAAGTCAAATAATTCTAGAATAAGTTTAATTTCATCTTTGTAATCACCTAAGGTAGAATTATAATTATAATTCTTTAAAGACAATTTTCTTGGAAAAAATCTTCTAAAATTAATAACTGTTAAAACATTCTTCTAGTAGCCTCCATAAAATAAAATTAACTTAGGCAGCAACTTTGAATATATTTGCCATTCCTAAGAGATGGTTTTTAATTTGGATTTTGTAGTTTTCAAAAATTAAGCTACTTTTATAACAGGACTAAATACAATTAAAATCAGGAAAACATGTTTTATGTGTTTAAACAAAATAAAGAATGTATGTAAGATGTATAAATGCACTCACATGTGCCCACTCTGGAACATGGATTTATGTTCATTGCCTGCTTCCCTCAAGAGCAGAATGGCCAGTCCTCACCAACTGCCTTTAAAATGTTCCTTTGTATATCTGGGTTCTGTGGTAGCATTGGTGATACTTCTTTCAAATTAGCTAATGGATTAAAAAAAATCTAAAGTACAGAAACTTCCAATCAGATATTAAAAGTGATTTAGCCATCTAGTATAACGTCTGAGCCACAGAGAGAATGAAGATGTTACTTCAGTGCCCTGTCAGTGACTACAGTTGCAGGTTGATGAGCCCAGGAAGGGGGTATAGATAGACAAATGTGGATGTCAACAAATGCAAGCTCAAGGTTAGTATTTAGCCTTTTAGTTTCAGGGTTTATGGAAAGTCATACTTGTATGCTTGAACAATATGATTTTATTGTAATGAAGACAGGATGTGACAATACTTGTGTCTCCAACACTCAGTATAAAGTAACAAAATGGCCACATTACACTGTCGTAAACACTCAATGACCACAGTAATTTCTCATCACTGCTCAATGACAGGGTAACAAACACTAATTCTAAATAGAACTGTCTGCTAAAATAGAGTCACATCATCCCAATGTATAGGTGATATAATTCTTACATCACTTAAGAAATATCCTACGTCATTATTAATAATTTGGTGGTCAATTTCTATAAACTTAAATGACTATTTGTCCAATTAAAAAAATAAAATGCTAATGATAATTTCATTGATCTTTACCTCTACATATAGCCATAAAATGAATAAGATATTTGTGAGTAACCCCCAAGCTACTAGGTAAAAAGGAACATGAAATTAATGTTTTGAAAGGTTTAAGTGAGTATTTTTTTACAGCTGTCTGTTAACTTTGCTTTCCTTATTCTACACTCTTTCTTGGAGCAGAGATTCTTTAAGCTGCAACAGATGAAGAACTAGTAACAGCATTATGATTTTTTAGTTATATGAAGACATTACTATTTGTACAGTTATAAGTCCCTCTTTTTGACATGCTGATTTCTGTAGATTGTATTGCAAAGTGCAGAGATTCAAGAAACCTTTTGTTTAATAATTTTGACTTGAAGATTCCTTTTTTTACTTGAAAATTGCGTTTTCCTTTGGAAACCCATTGTACAAGGTAGTTTTATTAAAGTATGATAAAAGTCACTTTAAAGTTGTGGTATTTCCATCTTAATAAATTATATTTAAACTAATTATCAATTTATTATTGTACTTTTTCTAGGGTAGCAAAGTAATATGATGCATGTGCACAAAACAGAAGTATTATTTATACGTATTTTTTTTAATTACAGGTAAAGATTATAGTTCCCAACAGCACAGCAGGTCTGATAATAGGGAAGGGAGGTGCTACTGTGAAGGCTATAATGGAGCAGTCAGGGGCTTGGGTGCAGCTTTCCCAGAAACCCGATGGGATCAACTTGCAAGAGAGGGTTGTCACTGTGAGTGGAGAACCTGAACAAAACCGAAAAGCTGTTGAACTTATCATCCAGAAGATACAAGAGGATCCACAGAGTGGCAGCTGTCTCAATATCAGTTATGCCAATGTGACAGGTCCAGTGGCAAATTCCAATCCAACCGGATCTCCTTATGCAAACACTGCTGAAGTGTTACCAACTGCCGCAGCAGCCGCAGGGCTCTTAGGACATGCTAACCTTGCCGGCGTTGCGGCCTTCCCAGCAGTTTTATCTGGCTTCACAGGTAATGACCTGGTGGCCATCACCTCTGCACTTAATACATTAGCCAGCTATGGATATAATCTCAACACATTAGGTTTAGGTCTCAGCCAAGCAGCAGCAACGGGGGCTTTGGCTGCCGCAGCTGCCAGTGCCAACCCAGCAGCAGCAGCAGCCAATTTGTTGGCCACCTATGCCAGTGAAGCCTCAGCCAGCGGCAGCACAGCTGGTGGAACGGCGGGGACATTTGCATTAGGTAGCCTGGCTGCTGCTACTGCTGCAACCAATGGATACTTTGGAGCTGCCTCGCCCCTAGCTGCCAGTGCCATTCTAGGGACAGAGAAATCCACAGATGGATCAAAGGATGTAGTTGAAATAGCAGTTCCAGAAAACTTAGTTGGTGCAATACTTGGCAAAGGAGGGAAAACCTTAGTGGAATACCAGGAGTTGACTGGTGCAAGGATACAGATCTCCAAAAAGGGAGAATTCGTACCTGGCACAAGGAATCGGAAGGTAACCATTACTGGAACACCAGCTGCAACACAGGCTGCTCAGTATTTAATTACACAGAGGATCACATATGAGCAAGGAGTTCGGGCTGCCAATCCTCAGAAAGTGGGTTGAGTGTCCCAATTATACGTCAGATTGTTTTAACCCCTCCTTTACCCCATTTTCAAGAAGGATGTACTGTACTTTGCAGAAGTGAAGTTTTTCTGTTATTAATATATAATTATGCAAATGAATGCGACTATGTTGACAATGTGTATATGTAAATAATATGTGTTTTACCAGATGTTTCATAGAAATTTTTCTTGACCTGTTTTGTTCTCTATACTTTGCTTGTGTATATTTGTCAGAGGTGTTTCTAGTGTAAGATTTAAGCCTGCCATTTTACCAGCATTATTGTAGTTTAATGATTGAATGTAGACAGGGATATGCGT
>JANHMN010000010.1:20526963-20537679 GCA_030674055.1 Rhabdomys pumilio
GAGGCTGGTGAACACGCTGAATACGAATTACCTCAGTTCTGCAGCTTTCTGTGTCTTTTTAATGCATTCTGTTTCAGGGTCACTTTCAATCAATATTTCATTTACTTACTGAGATTGAATGGGCGCTCTGAGACACAGTGTGCTGTTTATCATACAGATTGGACACCTCATTCTAGATCCAAGATCTTTCCTCAACACTGGGAGCTGTCCTTTCAGCACCACAAAATTACTGCTTGAAGCTGCATTGCAGTTTATTTTCTTTGTTTTGGTTTTTGTTTGGTTTTTGTTTGGTTCTTTGTTTTTGTTTTTGTTTTCTTTCTTTCTGTTCTCACTGGGAGCTTTCCTTTCAGCACCACATTGCACCTAGACTTTTTAACGGCTGCCTTCCTCTTTGCACTGAAGACCAATTTCGTCTGCAATTCCAGTTATTTGCTATTACCTGTAGGACTTTCAATCCTACTTCACCTCACCCAGCCCACTCCCCAAACAGTAAATGTATCTATTTCTGTGGAAATCATTTCTCATTGAATGATCAGAAAGAATGATAAGTTCTAACCTGTAACGGCTCATTTCGACTCATTGCTTACAGTAGACCTAAGCTCTGTTTTCCTGCTTATTCGACTCCTTGCAGCTTCCCATCACATCTGTAACAAACTTTTAAAATGATATTGCCACACCACCATGCACAAGCCTACCTGCACAGTAGAGATAGATTATTCCATCGCATTCAGATGGTTAACAGAGGTTAGCAAGTCCTGTATTATATATTTCTATCGCTTTCTAAGAAAGTGCATATTAATGTTTACTTTAAGAATGTGTAAATGGTGCTATCGAGAATCTGATAAATTTTATCCCAGTTTTTTGTGTACCACTTCTAATGTATGAGATTTATTTTTTTATTGGAAAAAATAAACAGTATGAAAGCATTAAATTGGTAGATTTTAGTAATTTGACAATGAATGGAATCCCCATGTTACAGGCCCTATCTTTTCTTAGAAATTCTAATGGTGGTAATAGACTTCAACAGAGGTACTGGTTATGACATTCCTTTGAATCCATTCTTATAGAACATTCTTGATTCATATAATGATTCCTCACTGAGTCCTTAAGTAAAATTTTGTTTACTGTAATTCTTCTCCAAGAAGGGAATTCTTGCTTTCCAAGGCAGCAATTGAAAGGAGATGAAAATATAATTTAGCATTCTACATCCACAAACACAATTCCAGACCAGTTACTCTGTTAGTAGCAAAAATTCATTGATCATCCAATTCAGGGCAAGCATGGCTATACATAATAATTTTGAGTGCAATGCAATCTTAGAAATTTAATATATACACTTTATTTAAATGATGCAAACAGCCATATGAAATTATGATTAGAAAACAGGATGAAGTCATCTGCCTCCTGCTTGGTTTCTCATAAACATGAGTACATGCTATTGTTGTGCACTGTTGTCCATAGATGTCTTTTTACATAAAGGGTAAGTATCATTACTTTACAATTATTTTTGGAATTATGCATGTTATTTTTGTTTCATCAGATATGTGCCCCAATTAAATAACGTTTTTATGGGAAAAAAAAGAAAAGTATCAGAAACTTGTGTTGATTTTGAAAACACAATGAAGTGTAGAACATTATTAGATAGGATGTCATTCCACTGGTCTATTAAAACAAAAAGCAACTGTTCTTGAAAATTGAAGCATTACCTTGTATAATTAATAAAGTACATCAATTCAGATTTGTAAATAAAATATTGTTTAAATCTAAAGTATTCAATATTTTGATTAGATTATTTTTTTAAGGAAAATATTTAACGTGTATGTGCTGGATTTTTTTTTAAATAGTTTTTTATAATTGCGATGGAAGGGCAATTGTCTCATTAAAAGTGGTGCAGAGGCCAATACTTGGGTTGCCATTAGATATATAAACAAGTGAAAACTGTGGAACGAGTATTAAGCTCATTTTGGAAAAAAAAAACAGTTCTGTAGAAATGCATATTTGTATTTGTTTCTCTAATAAATCTGCAAATAGCTTTAAACACAAAATAGTTTTAATTATTTAAAAATGAGTTCTGTTAAGTAATTTAATATCTGTTTTGCCTTACATTGTGTGAAAACATTGTCCTGTGGAAATGAATACAGGCTTTTTGTGAAAATCAAGGTAGGTCTACATTTATTTGAAAAATCCAAGCATTTTACTTTTGTGTGTTTACCGCTATGAAATCATTGGAGAATTTTCATAGAAGACAATACTGCCCCATATTACACCAGCTAATCTACTGCTGAAATCAATAGAGGACTGCTTTAACTCAGTATCAAGTAAAAGACCAACAAGTAAGTGAAATCACATCTGAATGTTTGATACTGAAACCCTGATGGTGCCAGTGCTCTTCGTCAATAGAGCCAGGAAATCATGAAGGTTCCCACTGCAAAGGCCTGGTCTTCTTGAATGTGTTTTACACACAATTAAAAGTATTGTCCCTGGTAACATGTATCCCATGGAAATGATATGAAATGTTTTAGGATAACATACATTCGTCTCTCTGTTGTTAATATAGCATCTCCACTTTGAAAATGCTTGAAGAAGATAAATATACATGAAAATCACTGATGTGTCCAGTTTTCTGGTTTTTTCATTTTGTTTTGTTTTTGTTTTTCTTTGACTTTTGCCTTTCTGGTGGAACAAAAATATTGTTAGTGGAAGATTCAATTGAACATCCCAGTCCTGTAGAACTACAAAGGGGATTCAAATTACAATGAATACTTTGGATTTGCCAATTATTTTCACTTTGTAAACTATTTAGGAACATCTGGATACTGAAAATAGTTAAGCATTGCCACCAGTTCATCAACAGCAAAAATACTGCATTTTAACTAATAGTAGTTGTATCCATTTCCTTTCAAAGGGAGTCTTAACACAAAAGTAAAATGATGGCATCCCAAAACTTCCACAATCTTATTGTAGTTATTTTTTTTAAATATTAAGACACATCAAGTCCATAGTAGATAATATACTTTAATAAAATAATCCAATATATTTAAAACATCTTGAATAGTGTTGGTGACTGTCGTGTTTTATGTTGTTCATTTCTGGAGTAAACTTTGAAAAACATTCTAATTAAGTAAAGACCACAGGCTTGGAGATCAATCCACATTAACACTGAAAAACAAAATATGACTCTGAGTTTGAAGCCTGCTAGAGAATTGAATTGTAATCTGAACACATACTGGCATAGCACAAATCTCTTCGTAAAAACCCAATCACATTTTCTGAATATGTTGAAGGAAACAGGATTTAGAAAAATTCTACACAGAGTATATTATATATTATTTAGATCATAATATTTAATCATTTGCTGTTCACCACATCTTAGACACAACCCTTAAAAGACCTTTAGCGTTTAACAATTTAGTATCAAGATACATGAGAGTTTTGTGGTTGCTTGATTGCTTGGTTGGTTGATTGGGGTTTTGACTAGTTTGGTATAGTTTAGTTTGGTTTGGGGTTTGTATTTTCTTGCTGCTTTTGCTTTCGGGGGTTCATTTTTCATTTTTTCATTTTTTTTTTTTTTGGAGAGGCAATTTCCATAACTACTTGTACCTAGACTAGTGGTATAAAACTTTCTTTTGAAATAAGGAATGCTATATATTCCCAAGGCTCTAAAATAGAGAGAAAAATTTAGAAGTTAAACTTCCTACATTCAATTTTGCTGTTTTCAGAAAATATCACTTATGTATGTGTAACATGCTTAATCTATGCTAGAGAACCTCATTGTATGTTTTATCTTCAATCTCATAAAACTGATTTAGTATCTTCTAGAAGATATGTGACCACATAAACATACCACACAGAGCTGTGGAGTTTGCTTCTCATTCAAAGCCTTAAGTAGTTCCTTGCACGGGTGCTGCTGATCATGAATGTCTTACTTCTAATGATCATTTGAAATGTTTTATTTGGATTTTTAAAATGTAATCTGTCTCATTTGGTACCTATTTTAAGACCAATGGAATTGCTTTAAAGAATTATACTTATTATTTCTTAGTTGGCTTCTTAAGTTTGTTTTATTTTTTTTAATAGCTTTGGGTTTCTAAGTAACGTTTCTTTATCTGTTTAAGATATTTGTTGAGTGTGTGGACCAATGATGAATTTTCTCCATAAACTTTTAGATCAATTTTTATATATTGATGTATCCAGTCATCAGAAATTTTCAAAAATAAAATATCTCATGTGAAAATTTGAATCTGTATATAATTTGATTTCATATAACTTTCTTCAGTTTGAAAAAAAATTGCTATATTTTCCAAACACCTGGCTTGGGCAAAAAGAGGAAGGTGATACAAGAGGATAAAACATGGGAAAATTAGTATTCACAGAGTAACATCCTAACCCTGTGAGAGGCCACAGCCACTCCACACACGGTGCTCAACCCACTCTAAGCCTGTAGCATTGTGTGAGCTTTAACACCAGTACACCACTATTCCTTGCATGCTTTCATGTGTGTGAATCTGTCACTTTGCAGGTATTGTTCTGAGAGCTGTCTCTGAAGTGTTTCCTGCGGTGATGTCAGGATGCACACAGAGGAGTACAGAAGAGTGGCAACCTGGATGGTTTTCCTCCCGTGCCTTTGCTGCATCAAGTGCAGATCAGCACTCAGCTTCCTTTGTTACATCTTTGTCTTTCATTCATACCCATGCCACTTAATCCCGACATAAAGAAATCAGGGAGATATTTTCACCAATTTTTAATGTTTAAGCATTGTATACAGAAGGCACAGAATTGATACTAAAATTAGAACTGGAGATACAAAGTCCCTGTTTTTCCAAACAGTGGCTCTTAATACTCAACTGAGATCATGTCATCTGTCTATTCTGATCTTAGTTTTGAACAGAGTAATTATTTTTTAACCAGCAATGAGAATGTCATCACTTGTCTGTAGTAAAACAGTTAAAACCAATATAATTAAGCTTATCACACCTCTTTTTATATCACTTCAAATGTTTGGGAAAAGCAAAGTTACAGCTACAATGCTATAATTATAATATTCATTATGACATTTCTTTCTCATTAGCATAAGCTTTATTGCCATTAGCTGTGAGCATTTTTTTTAAATATGAACTTCTAAAATTAATTTTTTTAAGAATGTTATTTAATGCGTAAGTCGATAAGAAATTTTCTCTGAAGTATTATTAGGACATATTTTCATAAATGATTCTCCAACATGTGAGGAGATTAAAATAGCTATTATATTCCGCTGTATGATGAAAGCAGTTTCATATTAATTCACACAATAGTATAAGATGCCAGCATTGATTGTATCCCTATTTTGCAGAAAATGAGATGCTATACAATTGCTGAGTCTGAAGCCATGAAGATAAAATTAATAAATTGAAAATCTTCCACTCCTGACAGTATAAAGATTTTTGGTTCACAAACTAAAGTGATAAAAAAAACAGCATTGTAATATTTCTGAGACAATAAGCAACTTTAGTGCAAGATAAGTGGTTTTCTTTTCCAAAAGGTTGATATAGCCAGAAGTTTTCAAAATTACAACTATCATGTAAATCAAAATTGACTAGCAAACATGGTGCATTTGGCATGCTGGGTTTTTATTGTAGATTAGCTTTGTAGGTATAGTCGAAAAGTAAAGAAGTGAAACTCTCTTAGTACCTGAGGAATCTTATGGAGGTAAACATGTCTAAGCAATTGGAGTAGCATGGTAGATACCTGAAATTGCTTGCAGTAAATTGTCTGATGAAATCTTCAGTACATTACTGTGTGGGACTAGAGAAAACTATTATATTCCATTGCAAGTCTCACCAGATGTAATATCTACCATAATTCAAGGCACTTTCTAAGTGTTGGGTTTTTTTTCATGAAAGTTAAAGTTTGTCATTTGAAACATCTTTAGATTTAATTTTAAAATATAAAAGTTCTCATTTTCTCAACAAATGGACATCTTATAGGGAAATTAAATGTTGGAAGTTTATGGATGATAGCTTGTCTCTCAAAGTAATGAAAAATAGAATAGTAATATATGTTCACATTGTTTAAATTTTACTTAAGAAGTGTATGATTTTAGCAAAAAAAATTAATCATATCAACTTTAAATGTATTGAATATAATATATTAGAAAGTTGAATGCCTTCACTGTGGAGATTTTAAGATGTAAGCTACTAATAGATACATTGCTTCTGTAGCTGTAGTACACTTTACAGCCTTCTTAGGAACCACCCACGTGCTTATTTAAATTGTTAAATCCTTAAGTGTTTTAATATGTTGTAAAGATTTTATGAAATCATTATTAAAATAAAATGTTAATAATGGTTGAGCCCAGGGACTCACATGTGGTAGGCTCTGACCCTGAGACACAGCGAGGCATTTGTTTGCTTTTTACTTTAACGCAGTGTCATGATAAGTTGTCCAGACCAGCCTTCAATTTATTACCATGCCTCTTTCTACCTTAGTGCCAGGGTCACAGTGGTGTACTAGTATACCCATCTCACACATAGCATTTTATGAGATCATTTTAAAGTCAGTAAAATCTAAAAGATTTCGTTCTAATTCTGTGTGGTTTGTCCTGTATTGTACTATCTACTTTTTGAAGGAGGCAAAAAAAAATAAATAAATAAAACACAAAAGTCATCAATGTATTTGACCCTATAGTTTATAGGATGGGCCTTCTGCATACTCATGTGACTGAGTTTACCTTCCCAAATGCTTATAGGTTATTAAAGGAATTGTGTCTAAACGATAAAATCTACCTTAATCATCCCACTGAACGTTTTGTTACTCTGTAGAATAATTATAGTCTTTAAATCATAGAAGTACCTTGGTTGTTTTAAAGGCATAGCTTAAAAATGTTTTCCATATTTTGTTTTAAGGTCAAAAATATATTACAAAAACTATCTTTTAGGGTTTTTCATCAAATTGTGTTTTTAATTGTTTAAATTTCTATAGCATATTTACTGACAATAATATATTCATCTTTGTTTTTGTAATCCTCCAAAAAAAGAAAAAGTATAAAACCAATGAAAATAATCCGTATACAATACCATTGGCCTTACACTTTAAGGTGGGGGTAAAAATATTTTTATTAGTCCTGCCACTTCAAAGATTGTGTTAGAGTCTTTGCTTAGCACAATGGCAATAAATACTTAGCAAGAAAAAAAATACAATTTTAATTTTCAGTGTTCTTCAATTAAAAACAATAAAAAGCACTCAATTTTTGTTAGATTTTTCTAGGTGCTTATTCTACCATAAGGCAGAAATATGCTGTCATAGTCAGTAGCTATCTCTAGTCTCTCTCTAAATACTTATATCCAACCTAAGATGAATTGAAGTTAATTCTCTAATATCTTTCAAATTAAATTTATTCTTTAAACAGTTTCTCATGTATATCATACATTCTGATCACATTGATACTCCACACCCTCATCAATATTCCTATGTATGAGTAAGTACCTCTCATCCCTTCGTGGCTGAAAAGACATATCTAAACAAACAGATGATAAAGTTTAATCATATAAATATGATTTCTGAAACCTCAAAATAATAAGTATTAGGTAGTATTTTTCAAATACAGGAAAATGTATGTTAAGAAGTTGTTTTTATTAACATAATTTTATCAAAGACCACCAGCCAAAAAGTCTTCTCCCATCAAGCTAGAAGGATGGAATAAAAGCAGGCATGTAGTAACAGGAAGATGTATTTTCTAACATTGTGTAAGTACCAGATAAGAGTATAGCTTTCAGTAAAGATAGATTTTAGTATATATATTCAACCTTGATGAAAGAAAAAAAGCTTAAGTAAATATCAATTACCTCTAAGAAGAAAAATAAACTTTTAAACTTTTTAAATGAATTTAATAAAGCTGGTGAACAAATTCTACAAACATGAGCATACTAGCTCCTGATAAAGCCTCAATTTTTGAAAAACAAAAAATCCCTGTAGAAAAATATCTTTGGATAATGTAAATACAAACTAGATATTTAGTAAGTAATAAGCCCATAATGTTATTAAAATATTTATTAAATATCTTTAATAATTTGTTAAATATAATTTCTTACTTCACTTAGAGACAAATGACAACTGTCAATCGAATAGAAAACATGGTTAAAGACATAACTGAACTTGTCTTTAATCAATGAGATGAATACTTTAATTTTAGCTTCATGAACACTCATGGAGCCCTGAATATATTCTCCCGTATCCATTTCCTCCAGTGAGAAGACGAGAGATGTGGAAACTTACAGCATGGTACAGATAAATAACATAGACTTGAAATTAATTGAAAAACCTGTTAAAATTAAGTAAACATCAGGCAGTTGATTTGGGAAAGTAAGCTCAGTGAACCAACACTATTCAGCAACTAGACCTCAACCCATTTCAATCTTCCCAAAACATTTTCCAAGGGGAGTAGAGTTTCCTTTACAAGTGATAGACATAATGAGTTCTGGGTATTCACTGATAATTGTCCAGTATTGGATTTAGTAAAAAACTTGTCTCTGCATTTTAAAATGTTTATATGCAAGTACATAATTTCTCTACAGACATGTTAGTAAAGTTATCATGTAAGAAAATATGAAACATCAAAATTTTATTTGCAATTTCTAAGACATACCTTATTGAAAGTAAAAAAGAGATTTGAATTTTGGTAATAACATCCACATTGAAAATTATTGATAATTTTGATAATGTTTGGAGCAACTTACTGAGACAATATACAACTTCAGGTTGAGAAGGTTGTAAATTATCCAAGGTAAGTTCACACATAAGAAAAATAAGAGAGGACATTGTGACTGTCTGCACATTACATTTTCTGAAGCAATTTTAGTGTGGTCACATGCCAGAAAGCATATTTACTGCTCACATAACTGAAGTTAAAAACCTTAGCAAATGTCACACTTTGATGATAATTGCACCTTATAAGTTTTCAAATTCTTTTCACACAACATCAATTTCTCTTCATAATAAATACCTGTAAATGAAAGAATCGAGTTCAGATTTAATACTCTTTTTAAACCAGGATGGCAACTTGTCCAAATTCCATATTGAAGAATATAATTGACTGTCCACTCACTGGGAATTTTAACACACCACATTGTATTGGGATGCGTTCAAAGATACTATTAGGACAATCAGAATCCTTTGAGAGACTTAAAAGTTGGCCTAAGATTTCAAGACAAGAAAAAATATCTCACAAGAAAAATTTACCCTTTATATTAAATAAGACTTTGAGTCCTCCAAGCACCAGACATTAGAGTGCTAAGTCTTAAAAGTACACATTCTCCTACCTAATTCATACAATCAATATCTCTGCTAAAACTGGCTCTCTGTCTTAACACCTATGCATTCTTGAGCAAAAAGCAGTCATCAGGCATATGATTTGATACAGAAAAAAAAATATTGTTAAGAGCTTTCTCCTGCTTAAGTGGGTTTAATGTTATGAACCTAAGTTATTACTACTTTCATGGACTCTAATTAGAAAATTGTGCATAATGAAGGGTTTATGAAAGGCATACAGAATAGAAACTGAAGGACACAATTGCATTTTCTCTCTGGTCTTAACTGACTCATTTAAGGACTACACTGAAGTTAAAGAAATTAAAGTCCCATGTACAAGGAGTCTACTAATCTATAGTCGAAACATACCAAATATTTTATATGGCCAACTAGAAAAGAAAAGTAGCAAGTATTTAAAACTGAGTATCAGGCAGATTAATGTGTAATATAATCTAAGATATTATTAACTATGGATACTTAAAAGGAGTGGGATTTTAATATTTTTTTCATTCTCATTACATTGAAATATTAGCAATGTTAAACTCAGAAAATATCCCTTCTATTGCCTTGCAAGGAGTAAATTGAATGTGGTGATTAATGTTCAAAACTCACTATTTTTCAAGTAGTGAGAAGGACTCTATGAATAAATAAAATATAAATGAAGATGCAGTTAATAGCAAAAATGAAGGAAATGAATCACCCTCAGACAGAACTATAAAACCCATCTTAAGTGGTACTTATTTCTCCTTCTAGTGTGTAATAAGCAGTGGTCATCATTTCAATCAGTTTTTAAAGACAATCATTTAATAAGAGGAGACAACAAGAAATCACGTTAACATAGATATGTAAATCAAAGTTTTGAAATCATTTTAGTAGTATGGATTTTGATGTAGTGACCAAGTATTCTCATTACTGAAAATATTATCCTAAAATATTTGAACATTTCAGATATAAATTGAGTAAATGAACATGGAAGACTGAGCAGTCTGCAGACAAACTTAGTAACAGTGCTCTAGAACGGATGGAGGAAAAACTATTATTTCAGAAGACCTGATCAATAATCATAGCCATCACTGAGTATGCTACAAGTATTAATTGGATATTATTAAGCACAAGATTGTGTGTGTGTGTGTTTGTATGTATGTGTGTCTTCACACTGCAAGTTTAAGAGGAAGTAGTGAAATGTTCTAGACAAAATTTCCTACTGATTTAGAAATCAGTATAAAGTTTAGAGGTATTTTTCTTAATTCAGTAGAAATGTATTTTTTAAATCTAGGGTTTAAGTTAATATATCATTACAAAAATCTCTTTTTCTAATTCTTTTTAAGAAAATGTACTTCTAAAATTCTTAGAGATACCTACCAGATGTATTGCCATGTTAAGAAAAAGAGAGAGAGAGAGAGAGAGAGAGAGAGAGAGAGAGAGAGAGAGAGA
>JANHMN010000010.1:20537689-20570432 GCA_030674055.1 Rhabdomys pumilio
AGAGAGAGAGAGAGAGAGAGAGAGAGAGAGAGAGAGAGAGAGAGAGAGAAGCATAGCATACTAATGCATGTGGAAATTTACTCATTTTTAGTTTTCTTGCTGTCAATTTTCTTTTACTCCACTGTCTGAAAATGTTGTAAACACTCATTAGAGAAAATTATATGCATGTGTAGAATATGAAATTTGGGCTAGGTCTATTGAAAGAAACAGCAGCTGAAAATGGTTCTACAAGAGGAACCAACAAAGATGAAGACGGCATTATCCACTCAGAATATACTCAACTACAAACACCATTTGATTTTTTTCATAAGAAAAGTAACAAACACTTACTTTAATAGTATGAAACTAAAATACATGTGACATTTTTATACATTAAACAATAATAAAATTGAATATTATACTTTCACAATTTAGCTATAAATTAGATGGTCTAAAGTGTGTATATTCTTTTTAGATTGGTTTTTTAAAGGTCTGTACCAAACTACAAAATTGAGCTTGGAAAGTTTATTATAGTATGTCTTAACTTACAGTTTTTTAAATATCAAAAAATAATGTTAGCAAATATGAATGCTTTATGGCACCTTTTTTTTTTCTTACTAAAGACATATATAAAGTGTCAAGTCCGTAGCCTTGAGTCTTGCCCTTCTCCGGTAATCCTTGAACCTCAACCTTCTCCCATAACTTATCCTTCTGTCCCATTACCCATGACTACAGACCCTTACCTTTCTCCCATTACTTTTAAACTTTTCCCTGTCCCCACAACCCTTGCATCTTACCCTTCCTCCTTGGCCTTGAGCCTCACCCTGTTTTGACTTTTGAGCTTTGCCCTTCATTCATGTTTCCTGAACCTTAGCCCTCCTCCATGACTCCAAATCTCACCCTCTTCAAAGACACCTAAACCTCTGTCCCATGTCTGCTAGACCTCAGCCCTCTCTCATGACACCCAAACCTTATGCACACCAGACACTCATGCTGAAGCAATGAAATAGAAGGAATATATAGAACCAATAACAAGACATGATTCTCTTTGTTCATTGACTTTGTCTCTAACTAAATAAATTCATGTCAAGTTCCACTATTTTGTTGTTACTGTATCCTGGCTCTCAGGATAAGGAAGGTAATAATGAAAACTATGGACATATTTCTCTTTGCTGCTTTTTTATTGAAATGACAATTTCATTTTTATTGACATTGACAATTTCAAAACAACGATTGCGTTGTTTGTATTTAGAATGTGACCAATTTAAAATGTACAGCTTCTCTGTAAACTCCCGAACATTGTATCCTTCAGTAACAATTTGCTTTCTACTTTTAATAGATGAGAAATTAAATAATTTAAAGTGAGTCCTTATATTTTACCTTATATTTCTGACAGTATTTGTGCTGAATGCCTACAATTAAGAATGAACCTATGAATGTCACTTAGTTTTTAATGTTTGAATATTTCACATAATTCATTAACAATTGTGGTGATATCTGAGTTATAATGTGTCAAATTTTTAACCTATCTAATACCTATCCAGATCAGAAGCTCTCAGAAATAAGTCCAAATGTGAGAAGGTAAGTTACGATGTGCTCGTTATGTTATAAAATGGAATGGATTATATGGACCTACTTTCAAGTAATACTCACCGTGAAAATAATACAAATTTAAGTGGCTATGTAACCTATGTTCCTTGTAGGCTGAAGAAATAAACTAAGACACAATGAGAGATTTACACTATGATTTACCTGTTATAAAATCTTAAATTAATTTGTTTCTTCCTTCTTTGTTTTTATTACATGATGAGGGTGTTTTATCTAACTCTAAAAAATCTGATTGAAGACTGTCCTCAGCCCAGTCCTGCCACATCTGGCTCTATAATATTATTTATTTCTTTGGGATGGTGATGTATATACAGTAGGATAAAATTTTGTGACCACTCTGCAATGACTAGTGCATAGTCAACCCCACAGTTAAAAGTGGAATCTTTCATTGACAAGAAATGCCAGAAGTTGCTTGTTTATAGCCCGTAAAGTCAATAGATAAAAGATAACACACACTACAGAACTGTCTCCAAATGTTGGGTAAAGATTTCATTATACAAAACCAGAGACCTGGTACTTCCATTACTAAGTAAGAATACATTAAATGCCATTTGTACTTATGTGCATGGTATATTTGTGCAGGCAATTATGATTTCATAGTCACATATCCCTCAATAATATCCTTATTGATCAGAATTATCATCAAGTCAGCAGACATCTATGGTGGTAAGCTTTTACTACTAAATATTCTTAAAACACCGAGACCCCAAATAGACCAATAGTAAAATTCTCCCTTAAGAAGTATATCGTGAAGCAGACATGCACATTGAGATCCACAGTCACTGCCTCTCCTCAAACTACCTTTTCAAACCTGTGCTGCAGTTCTTACCTCAGAATGTTCCTCCTGAATGAAAAAGGATGTGTGCTTTGCTCTGGCAATACCCCAGTACATACTACTTACAGTAAATTCATAATTTCAGAAAAAATCTAGAAAAAAATTATTTCCTTTAGAAAGAATCAGATCTCAAATATTAGAAGTTGCATATTGGAGTCATCGTATACCCTCTGACTCTTTTAAAGAAAGAATAGCAGCAAAAGAGAATAATAATCAGAAAATAAGTCCCCTTTGCTTTTAGGATATGCTCTTTGTGAAATGTATGTCTCAGTGGAATTCCATAATTACATAAGGAACTTGAATTTCATGATATGTTAATTCTTGAGATAGTCTCTCTCCAGTGCCATATATGGAAGGCCATTCTTCACTCGTGTTCATTAAGCACGTGCTTGCATATGTGTATATAGCAGAAGGTCATTTTGTATAGAAAGGAATCACTAACAGAGAAACATTTCAGTCCTGAAAAAGTTAGACTGTGAAGAAATAAAAGTGGAAAAGAACAAAAAGTGTCACAGGACAGAGGTAGAGAAGATTAAGACAGGACAGGGAGGAAAGACCATTTAATTTCCACTATCACATGATTTAGAGAAATAATGGTACTTAGCTAGTACCTATCTCTAGGAGAAGTTACACACACACACACACACACACACACACACACACACACACACACTAGAGCCCAACCAATCTGTCTTGTTTCAAACTTTATGTACATGCCAGCAGTACATAGAGCAATTACTGAAGCTGAGTATATGAAATTTTAAATGAAAATGTTGTACAGCTCTGAAGGAAACATGAAAAAGGATACCACGACTTTATTTCATGAGGTACCTTATCTAAAGATATGTCTTGTTAGAGAAAAAGCTTGGCAGCAGCAGAATACTGACAAAGGAGAAATGTTCTGGTAAAGAATCCATGTGATTTGGGGTGAGGGGTGGCAGGTCACCAAAGGCATGGCAGAGTAGTGACTGGAATTCATACTTCCTGATCCTCAGCCAAGTCTGCCTTCCAGTAATCCATGCTGATTCATAAATCTGCCTGACGGAGACTTCATTTTGATGTACTGCTTCCAGAAACGGAAGCCCATTTTAATACATTAAAGTTCATCGTGATCCTGAAAAGAAAGTACTTAAAAGGTTTTTTTTTTAAAAAAAAAAAATCTACATTTAGAGTTACTACAGACTGCAGACTTTTAAAATAGACAAAACTTCTCAAGTATAAAATCCGTACATTGAGATATGTCACCCACATGAGTTTACTTTTTTTTTTCAATACTTGTGATGCCTACACACCTGTGAAGAAGCTAGGCTGCATCTTCCTAAAGCTGCCCCAGCCCCCACATAACACACTCTGGGGAAGTTAAACATATGTACAGTGAAGACCCATCTTCTAATGTAAGTACATTGGAGAAAGGCATGTTAACAGGGCAATTAGTGAAGCTAAGTTTATGAAATTAAAAATGAATAAGTGTTGCACTGGCTCTGGAGAAGACATGAAGTATACCATGGCTTTATTTCATGAGGCTCATGAGGAAGGTAGGCTTGCCAGAGGATCGGAAAGTTTTCTGACATTTATGTAAATTAAACATTGAACCTAGTAAAGATAGAGCTTTGAATAAATGGTTTTCTGAAGACTTTAAATTCATAGGAAGGAGGAGAATTGAATGAAGACACTAGTTCCGCACAGTTTTATAGACATTCAGCAAGTGGGGAACAGGTGAGGTACATATAAAGATGAGGGAAGAGGGCTATCAAAGCAATGCACGGTGAACAATGTCCTGGAAACCAACAGTAATGCTCATTGTCATAACGAGCCTAGTCCTATATTTCTATTTTTTCCATTCCAGCTTATCTCTTTTTCCCCCAGGTCTTTATTATCCTCCTCTTTCATACTTATTATTTAACAAAATTATACTCTGACCTCTTCTATGTCTTTTGACTCTCCTTGAAGAATTTGCCATTGAAAAAATACAAGCCCAAATGTGTGTCTTGTATCAGAATACACCTTGGCTCAATGACTGGCAAAGAAGTACTTGTGTGAAGACAGAACCATATTAAATAAGCAAACCTCCTACCCTGTACTTTCATCCCAGGCTTTAGTGGTAAATTTGGTTTCATATAGGAATATATTAATGAGTTGGGGGCACTGTGCTCAACAGTGTATAGTGAATGTTATTTGTCCAAACCAAGCCTGAAGATAGGATCAATGAGATACTAATTTCTAGCTGTCAACAACTGGCTTTGAATTACCCTCCCAAGGGCAATATAGGCAATCACTCTCCTTACCAAAGTAAAAGGACCAGATAACACAAGTAAGTATTACTACCTAGTACTTACTCAGTGACTAAAATTAGCCTTCCTGGAGTGATGCCTTGCAATAAAGATGTGAGACAAGAAGTCTTTTTAAAACACTACCAGAATACAATTGTTTTATAAGACCATTCCCAATTGTAAAAACTGTCAGGGTCTGTGTTCTAAAATTTACAGTTTTAAAATGTCAGAGATTAAAGAACCTCCTCCTACCATCCATTAGGTTCAAGTGTAATGAATTTATTTTATTGAATCCTTTTGCCACTGGAACAACTGCTGAGGAAACTATGTAGACATATCTCCCACCCCGAAGAATTCCCATTGTAATCCTGAAAGTGATGAATTGTAAGGAATTGATACCCAGTAATGAGTTGGCACCCAGACTCTTCATTAACATTTCCATCAGATTTCCAACCCTTTGGTCACTTTGGTTTCAGAGAGCTTCTGAAAAAAAGAGACCCATTCTCTTCTAGTGTTTATATTTGGAAAATTTTGTAAGTTTGATTGGACTGACTTCTGTTCCACTCCCCTCTCTTACCTTGATTTGTTTGCTTAACTTTCCATGGTTTAAATAACATAGTTAAGAAAAAGAACTTTTATCACTTAAAGTACGATGTGAAAACCTTCAAAGAGGGCTTTCATCCAACTCCCTCTGGTAATTTAGAATTCAAGCCCTTGCTCACTGAAAGAGGACAAAAGTTTGTTTGGTGACGAGATAGCTGGCAACAGCACAGTGGTAAACAGCTCTTATTTTAGAGGCTATGACAGGTGGGTTATTAGGAGCAACTGCATTCAGTTTCTATCAGAATGGGAAGCATTGGAACAGTTTGCAATTTTAAAATAAGTTACCTTGGATGAAAACAGAATGTCTACTGCTCCATGGTTAACAGCATTGCTCAGAATATTTAGAATAAAGCAGTCTTGTCACCCATTTCCAGGAGGACAGTTGCTGTGGCATTATAAATTTTATTCCCAAGAAGGTTTTCTGGCATTCTGACCACATTTCAAAGACTCTCCTGTTATGTTTATTGTAAGCTAAGAATTTAAAGTATGTCCATGAGGCCATGGTCAATGGTGTTTTCTTTCAAAAGGTTTTCAACCGCAACTCTGTCAAAAAAAATCTAATAAGCACAGAACATACAGCAAATATTTTTCCTTTAAGACAAGAGCCATGTCTGTGAGCCTTGAATCGAAGTATTCAGCCCATTATCAGTCCATAAATGTATGAGTAAGGTGAAGAAATGAACATTCAGGAAAAATAAAGGTTGTTTGTGACGAGACTCCATTGTGTGTTTTATAATCTGTCATTTTGTGAACTGACATAGCTGTGAATTTGTAAGTCACATCTTGGTGGCCTGTACCTCTATTGTGCTAATCTATCTGCACCCACAGCAAATCCTCTACTCCTAGCACAAATCAGCCTGGAATCAAGTAAGTCTGTGATTCCCTACGGAAGTCAGAGCAGTTTTGTGTGGTTCATGCTTTTTTAATGTCATAATTAATCATCGGAATCATTACAAACATTGAGAGAACTTCAGGCTCTTTATTCTGATATTTTAAAAGGCTTATTTTTATTTTGTCTCATAAATACCAAATCACAGCTTCCTTTTCCTCATTTTTTTTTCAATTTGTGGAATTAAATTTACTCAGGACCTTGCGTGTCCTTACTCTACACTATCCTAGTAAGCTAAGCTCCCAGCTGTACCACATAAATAGTAAAAGAGCATTGTCATTAGAAATGAAATATATGAAGGTATATATCCATGTGTCTTCAGAATTAAACAGGAATTATTTAAGAATGGAGATATGTTCTTTCAGTAGAACATATGCCATACACCTGGGATTGATGTCAAGCACCAACTTAAAAGGCAGACATGGTGGTACACTGTAATTCCTACACTGAAAAGTCAGAGACAGGCAGAACCCTGGGACTGCTGGTTAGCAGACAGACCTAGCCTCATCAGTGAACTCCTTGTCTCAGGGAAAGACCTAATATCAAAAATCAAGATAAGGACTTCCTAAAAAGTGACACATGAAATTGGTCCCTTGTCTCTGTACATGGACACACACACACCTAGATATGCTTACAAAACATACATGCATACACACACATTCAAACAAAATAACACTATAGAACATGTTATTAGAAGAATATAAAACTTGGAGAAAACTGTTAGCAGACTGGGATTATACAATTTGTGCAAGGTGGCCTTGTTCTAGTATAGGGTTCTCCAGTCTTCCTATCACACTACTTTGTCCAAAAGTATGAGACTTGTCAAAAAATATGAGACTTGCCAAAAAGTATGAGATGTATGAGACTTGGCTTCTCATATGTTGGGCTTTAAAACTAGGATGTATATCTGGGATGCCCTTTCTTGTATGCTTTTGAGAGATGTCACCAACTAGTTTTATAATCTTTAAAATGGGAGATAATACGCAATCAAGCTGCTTCTTAGGGATATGGTTAAATTAAAGAATGCCAAATTAAAAGTATGAAATGGACACCAATGATAAAGGAAGGATAAACACCATGAGGAGCAGCCTGGTGCTCTGCAGTACTTTGCTGGTCTTCCCGGGCATGCTGTATTCATCTTCATGTAGCATTTAGCCAAACAGTGTTTTAACTGATGGCAGCAGAGCCCAGGGATACAGGCAACATGAAATGAACTGGGGCTTTCAGATAATTCTAGGCTGGCTAATAGAAGCAGATTTTTATGACAGCCAATAAATAGTTTATTTCTAAATGTGGTTTTTCAATAAACTGGATTACACTGTAATAAGAAGCAGTAATTACAAGCTGCTGTGTGACATTTGTATAAAGTTGAACCAACTCAGGGAAGTCTCCAGCATTAAAATCAGATTTAGTACTCCATCATAGAGGGTTAATTTCCTGTCATCCTAATGAAGTATAAGCTTTCATTCTCTGTATTCATTAGCTTATGTAGACTTCTGCCAAAGGCCACTTAGAGGCTTAACTTCAATAACGCAGGAAGCAAAAAGGTCTCCTGATACATTTAAGTCTCCCAAGAGACAGGCTGCTCCTGGGTAATACAGTTCACACAGTCTATTCCCTCCTTATCACTCTGCCTTTTCTGTGGTGCCCAGAACATAGCACAGGAACCAAATTTTGTTACAGGGGAAATTAATTATTTACTGAGAAATAATACCATAAGCCTACACTTTTAATCCCTATATTAGTTGTTGAATTTAAGACTCAAATGGATGTTTTCTATAAGAAATATGATTCTCCCTTTGTTCTCTTTTAGTTTTTGTTACAACAACTTCATTTTCTTCACAAATATGCATAAACTCCCACTACCGGTTAGAGCATAGATTACTAATTACTTTGTACTTGAGCCCCATTGTTTTCCTACATTTTTTTCTCTTTCAGATTTTGAATTCAGTTTGTGAATCCCTTAACTATAAATATACATTCTTTTTCAGTTCTTCATCTGTTGTGTAAGCAGTGTCTATTATACCACCATAGCACCTGACTGACAGGGCTGAATGTCTCTTTGGGGATTTTAGAAGCACTGTAGTATCATCTGCTGAGGCCTCATCTCTGTCTCTGCACATGGCCAACTGTGTCTTTGGGAAGCAGAAATTGATAGCTAGAGTTCTGATTTGTACCTCACCCTGTCCTTGGTCCTGACAGAATTGACCTGTGACACAAAGTCCCATTTAAAAGACAACTTTTAAATCATTTTATCAGCAATACTTATCCAGTATACTTCATAAATTCATTTAATGAAAGAGCAAAAGGAATCTGAGTAATATATCACCCAATAAACCCATCATATTATAATCAAACTAGTATCAAGTATATCTTCCTATGACTTATAACACAGATTAATGCTCTCTGAACCTAAGGATTCTATCCTCAGGGAAGATAAGATGTATATTTTTCTGGGATATGTATATATTAAGGTGGTAATAAACTCACAGTTGAGGGTTTGCTTTAAAGAATTACAACTAGAAATAAAGCTAGGTTAAATCAGAAGAAAGTAATGACTCATAAATCCTACTGTTGGAATAACTACATATAGTATGTCAGACCTTATGAAGTAAGTTACACAGAGCATTTGTGTTCTCCTGTGGTCTATGATCCTGAAAGGCCCTCAGGAGAAAACATGTTTTATATCTTCACAACCCACTTCTAATAA
This sequence comes from Rhabdomys pumilio, assembly GCA_030674055.1. NCBI lineage: Eukaryota > Metazoa > Chordata > Mammalia > Rodentia > Muridae > Rhabdomys > Rhabdomys pumilio. The sequence goes on from JANHMN010000010.1 coordinate 20,546,584, forward strand.
AACCAATGCTTAAATTACAAATTAAGTGAAAGAGAAAGAGAGAAATAGGAGAAAAAGTGACAGGGAGGGAGAGAAGCAATTATGGAGAAAGAAACAGGAAGAGAATGAGAAAGATGGAAAATGGAAAGTATGGAAGGAAAGGGAGAGGAAGGAAGAGAGGAGAAACAGAAAAAGGGGTGGGGAATGACAGAAATGAAAAAGGAAATGAGAGGAGGAATGAAAATCCAGTAAGGTTTAAACACACACACACACACACACACACACACACCACACACACACACACACACACACACACCACACACACACACACACACACACACACCACACACACACAAGTAAAAGAATGTCATACACCCTGAGTAATTGGTGGTGTAATGCAAATAGCAATTATATTTGTTTAGGCCAAAAACATGGTAGTGAAAGGAAAACCTTTTACACTTGTGTTGTAAAACAGAAATTTAAAAACTAAGTACATATGAATTTAAATTTATATACCATCTTTTAAAAAATGAATGTCTTAATATTTATATTTCCTATTAGAGGAACTTTCTTTGTGGACAGAAACAGAGACTCGATACAGTATTCACACTGAAATGCTGCCATGCACAGCACTGTTATAGGGACAGACTCTTCCTGTATGAAAATTGCTGAAAGCAAGTTGCCAAAGAGTAACTTGCTATGAAAATAAAGTTGAACAGTGGGATGTTTTTCTTTTAATGCCAGTTAGATGTTTTACTTGATTATACAACCTTTTAGGAAAATAAATGGTTTTGTTTACAAAATGTTTGGCTTTCAACAAGCAGCACAATAAACAGTGAGTAAAATATTTGATGTCGACAAGCAAATGTGAAACCCAAGCACGTGTTCTGTCCCAGTAACTGTACATATTGATGGAACTGCAATAAACACAGGCCATCTGTCACATGCTGTTTAATCTGTTCAGAGCTGAAGCCGTTTTGAATTCTACTTTCCTCTCAGATCTGTCATGGGGAGTCATGATGCCTGTAGCCCTACCTCAGCCCAGCCCAAGACCACCCGCCATGTTACAGTCATTCAGTTATTTAAATTCTTGGAGTTTTAAAGCTTAGGCTCTATCAAAAGGAGTTTTCCATGGTCTCTGTCTTAGTCTGATCTCTATTACGATGATAAAATACCATGACCAACAGCAGCACGGGGAGGAAAGAGTATATTTCATCTTACAGCTTATAGACCAGGGAACTGAGGCCAGAAACTCATGGAAGGAACCTGAAGGTAAGAACTGAGATGCTGAAGTCAGGGAGGCATACTGGCTTGCTTCCCAAGGCTTGTTAAGTTTGCTTTCTTATACAGCTCAGAAATATCTGCCTGTGGCTGATACCACCCAGAGTAGACTGGGTTCTCCCACACCCATCATCAATCAAGAAAATGCTAGACAGATGTTTTACAGGCTAATTAGAGAGGCATTTTCTTAATTGTAGTACCCACTCCCAAGGTGACCCTGACTTTCTGACCCTGATTCCAGGCCTACTTCCTCAAGAGATATTGGCGTTTACAAAGTTCCTATTAGTGATGTTTTAACTATACTATACTATGCTATACTATACTACACTATACTATTTTCTAGGTCTTCTCCCAATAAGACATTGGGAGAACTTTAGGCAGCAACATTTTCCAGAGACGTAAAGAAATGTGAGTTCATACAACGAAGGCTAAGTATAATAATTCTGTTTCACACATGCTAATTTTACAAAGTAGACTTTGATGTCATCACAGTCACCATCCAGGTCCCTGAGGCTGGCATTACTCTCTGCAAATATCGTTTTATTTTCTGAGATGTTTATGAAGATGGCATTCAGATGAGGTAAGTCCACACAAGCCTCCTCCTGATGACATGATTCCCCTCATGATGTTCAAGTGTCCAATGGGGAGTGAACAGGAAATCAACTGATCATTTGTTTTCTGACCTGTACTCACTCCTCTTCAGCTCTGATTATTGCCTGCTATTTCAGTAAATATTAATTAAATGGTTTAAACCTTATCCTGGAAAGTCTCCCTTAAGCTACTATGGCATTCATATGGATAAGTGACCTCATCATATCAAGTCACATTACCACATCCTAAAGATTAAGAAATAAGTCACCATAGGTATCTGAACAAAACAGTGTGCAATACACATATACACCATTAATTTAAAAGGAGACAAGCAAGAAATAATAATAAAAAGGGGTGAAAGGTTGGAGAGGTGGTTCAGGAATTAAGACTACTTGCTGCTTTGTAGAAGACCTGAGTTTGGTTCTTAATACATCTGGAATCTCACTACCACCTGTAACTGTAGCTCCAGGGGAGCAAACACCTTCTTCCTGGTGCTGCAGACACTTGCACTCAATAGTGCATACACACCCACCCCCATACACATAGAATTTTTGAAAGTCAGACTTTAGTTTTTAAAAAGTGAAAGGAAGAATATGATTGTCTCCCATCTGTCTCTTCCACTTCAGATTAATTTAGCTACTTTAAACTAGTGTTTTAATGTTGATTCACAATTTTACTAAGGCCAGCATTCATTGATTTTCAACCAGATTACCACCAAGTGTGCATGTTTAAGCTAATACTCTTTCTCAGTCTTTATTCATAGAGAAATGAGACTGATGAAAAGAGGCAGGGTGGTCCAAGAACATGCAGAGTGCAGTTAACGTTGGAATTACCAACGAAAGTGAGAACTTGAAGCCCAGTAGGTCCTCGTGATTGTGTAGGAAGGAGAAGGATGATACATGTAGTCATCAATGTAAGGTACCTCATGAAATCCAGAAGGGAGCTGATATGTTTCAAGTTCACATTCAAGATTATGACACATTCCTGTGGCCAAGTCCCAAGCTCCATGCATCTCTTTGCTGGCTCTGTTTCCGTATAGTAAGTATGTCAGAAACTGCACAACAAAACTGACAAAGGTCATGAACACTGCAGTCAGGCCAAGCTAACTCCTGTTAGGCATAATTTTAGGGACTCCACGAAAACCACCTCTACCAGTATCCCAGATGACAACATGGGTGACTGTATACTTATTAAATAGTCGTGTATAATCATATTGTTAGTCACCAGTAGAGACAATATCATGTGTTTTTATGAATGTCACACCTGTCAGTAATAAATTAGATGACCAGTTAGCTGGAAAGGAAGTGGAAAGTGGGAGTTCCTGAGTGGGAGAAAAAAAAAACTCTGGGAAAAAGAAAGAGGACTGGACCTATCAACAAGAGACAGAAGAGGAGATGTACATGTCTATGGGCCTGGAAGGTATAGCTAGCCATGAAGCTGGATGGGGCTACTGGTCTGATACTGCTTGAATTATAATGCTAAATAGTCACACCTAAAGATATGGTTGCCCACAATGAGGATATCCCCAAATACACCAAATAGTGCTATGTAAACTTTGTTCCCCAATTTAACTGGTCAATAATAGGCTCCAGCCTATGATTGGGCAGTAGAAGAACAGTGGGACTTTGGGATGGAGTGAAGGGGTTGCAGGTGGAGGGAGAAGGAGAAGAAAGAAGATTGAGGTGGAGGAAACTTCCATGAGAGGAAATGGACCATGACCACTTGGCCAGGACAAACAGCAAGTAACAAGTAACAAGGAGTTTCATAGCTTGTGAATAAATTAGGATAACTCTAAAGCTGCCCAATATAAGCTTACAGTTTGTAAATAAAATACCTGGCTTGTGTGTCTTTTCTACGAGTTTGCTAAGTTTACAAATTCCTTCCATATTTGGTGCCTAACATGGGGCACTATTTGTAAAGTAGTGATTAGTCATACTTTGTATATATTAATTAATGCTGGAAACAAATATGGTGACAATTATTCCTTAACCAGCTAGTTTCCAAATAAATCCACAGAATCTTTTAATTTTTCATGCTTAGGTCTTACATTGGCAGACTCTTAACTACTTCATCTAATTTAACCCAACCACCTAGCCCCATCCAGCCTCATGGCTAGCTATACCTTCCAGGCCCATAGATATGTACATCTCCTCTTCTGTCTCTTGTCAATAGGTCCAGTCCTCTTTCTTTTTCCCAGAGTTTTTTTTTCTCCCACTCAGAAACTCCCACTTTCCACTTCCTTTCCAGCTAACTGGTCGTCTAATTTATTACTGACAGGTGTGACATTCATAAAAACACATGATATTGTCTCTACTGGTGACTAACAATATGATTATACACGACTATTTAACAAGTTTTTATCCTTTTAAATATAATGGGATGGTGAGTAAAAAAAGAAAGGTACAAAGCATTGACATATATAATGGCCTCTCCTTTCTTCCTTTCACTATTCCAGGGAAATTTCCAAATACTTCCACTTACTTTATCCCCGGTGCCTATATGATTCTATAACTAGACAAAAAGAGCTATAATGACTGAGAATATGCATTATTACTGTACCAACCCTGCCTTTTCTTTTTCTAGGTTCTCTCTCCCTCAGTCATCAGTAAGCATACATAACACAGACTGCAGGTGTCTACAGAAATAAAATGTAAACACATTAGATGTAGTTCAGCTCTGATTGCTACCTAATTCTTAAGAGTCAAGTAATCTAAAACTTGCTTTTGAGAACCATTGTGATGGAGATAATTTGTTGTGGTAACCATTTATACAATGTTTCCCATATAACTCTTGAGAGATTTCTTCTTTAAATTAGTCAATGTTCTCCAAGTCACAATCTATTCTAAGTTGTCCAGAGAACATCGTACCTCATGGAGTTTTCTTGGGAACCATGGTTAGGGTTTAAATGATGAAAGTCTATCAAGCTGAACATCCTCTAAGAGCATCCACAAGTTCCCTGTCCAAATAGCCAAATGAGCCGAAAACAGCTTGATGTGCACCTGGAGTTGGCTAATGTAAATGGGCTCTAAATGGAGACCTGGACATTATTACTATTACAGAAAAAACAATACTAGTAAAATTTAAATCAAAAGGAATTAAATATAAATATCAGCATTAATTTTCAACCCCTTTAGTAACACCAGGAGCATAGTATTTCTAAACTAATAATAGAATTTGGAAAAATTTAAAATAGAAAAATCATGCTTTTGACTTCCTGGTCATGCCTTTTCCTGTCCTTTATTTTCAACATCTATCTCCCAATTCCCTACCAAGGATATCTATCATTCTTTTTCATACAAAAATAAACATTTAAATTATAGACCACACCCATGCTGTTAGAATGGGGCTCTCACTGGTTGGCATCATCTTGACTGATAACAATCTGCTGTAGGAAAATTTAAGTTGTGATTAAAAATAATCAAGATCATCACCCTAAAGACTTTTTAAAAATACATGAAAGCCAAGTATAACTGCTTAAATTTAGGGAGAGAGAGAGAGAGAGAGAGAGAGAGAGAGAGAGAGAGAATCAAATATACATTAGGTAGAAAGATAGTCTTTATTGTGCAAATCAATGCTCACTGTGTGACTAATATAAGTGAAATCTATGAAATGAAGAACACTTCTGAGACTAAATTCGCTTTTACACAATAACACTTGTCACCTCCCTGTGAAGAGCTATATTACATGTGATTATTATTGTTCATTTAAACATACAATTCCAAAGCTAGAGACTAGTTCCATTGGAGGAAGGCATGTTGAACTCTTATATTAAAAAGTAACTATATATTTCATAATCAGATGCCAGGAACCACAAACATGATTTCTTCATAGCTTAGGATCTGTGAAATTTATAGGTATATACAATTTATAGGTATATACAATTTATAGGTATATACAATTATATGTATATATGAGTATATATGAGTGTGTGTTTGTGTATGTGTGTGTATATGTGTGTGTTCATTTTCTTAAAAGAAAATCTATAATATTTACCAGATTCTCTAAGGAGCTGACACCTATAGACCAAACAATACTGGCCTCTTGCACAAGTGCCAAGCCTTAGCCTATGGAGGGCTTAGAGCTGAAACTTAAGATAGTGCTCTTTATTACTGGCTCGCCTGACACACTATCTAGTAAACTTTTGTCTGTCATTTTTTTTAAATTGGTGCTCTGGTGGTGAACATCCTGATTCACCAAATATCCCAGAAGGCCCTATGCTTGTATAGGTGATCAAAAGCAAATAGTTCAGGTTATCTATTTCTGCACCATTGTGCTTCATGTGAAAGAAATAAGGAAGACATAATGTTTTGCACAAAAAATTTCACTAAGTGAAATCCTCAGCTAGAGGAAGATACATCAGCAAATTATAACAGATTTGATAGAATGAAATATAGGATTTTGTATTCTTAAAAGCTTAAATAAAAGTAAAAAACATAGCATCCAGGTACAACATAGCAAGAGAGGGGGTGATTGGAGAATGAACTTGTAGGCGCAGAGGACTTAGGATCAGTAAAATAGAGAACAGTTTAAACCACCAACCACACTCCCGAGACCTTTGTGCAAGAGGGAACCATGGAACACTGAGTGGGTAGAGGCAGAGTGGTTATAGGGCAGAATGTGAAATGTCAAAGGCAAATAGTTCAGGTTATCTATTTCGGCATCATTGTGTGACAGGGAGGAACACCTGTGACTTTTAGGACTAACTGATGACGTATATCGTAAGTGGAGTGGCATCTTGCTTCCATGACTTTTATTCGTGGGCTACACACGTGACACCTAGAGGGCGAAGCATGAGCCTTTCCTTTGCTGTCACTTCTAGTGATCAGTGGACTCTGCTGCTGTGTTTTACTAACACAGTTTCCCTACGTATTTCACCAATCCCAAATTACACCAAACATTCTTATCACGACACTAAAATTAATTGGGGGAGGGGATTAAAATTCTGATAAGAACTAGATACAGCCATAATTTTTTTTCACAATAATTTCAAATAGTGCCAGAGTTTGGTTTTATGCTCAAATCTTGCACTAACAGAACTTCATCTGTCAGCTGTGCCTGAGACACTTTAAAAGTCTAAAGCCAATGGTTATATGCCCTAAAGGTGTTTTTTTCTGTGTTTTAAAGCATCATTGGTGGGTGGTTGTGCATACCAGAAAATAGACACCAGAGGGTTTGCTCATAAACAGGTTAAACTTCTATTTCAGGGTCAAGCTGTCTCAACAGTGTAGTGCAGAGAAAGGTTTGAGATGGGAAGACTCTCACAGAGCTTCCAGAGAAAGCAGACTCCCCACTTCTTGAAATGTGCAAACGTGTCAAGGCCACCCACCGCTGGCCACCAGTAAATGCCAGAATGCTCTCTTGGAAAAGAATCAAGAACCCAAGAGTTTATATTATCTTATTTGCTGGCTGTGTTTGTACATTCCTTAGTTATTCCTAGTCTGAATGTGACATTCCTAAGTGTATTTGAGGATATCCATCCACATTCTGAATCAAGAACCAGAAGTATGTCTGGTGCACACATTGCCTCCCAGATTTTCCTAAGCAGCCATTCTTAAACACAATCGGATTGCTAAAAGACCTGCCGTTGTGAATCAGAACTGGCAGGGGCAGGAGGCAGCATACATGAAACTGATCAGAACATAAGGGTGTTTCAGTTCTCAGTGTTGAGTCTGTAAAATCTGAACTAGCATAATCCAGTGGATGTTCAAACACAGAGATCTAAAGTATACAAAAATATATCAAAGGTTGGAACATTATAAACGCAAAAATTAAGCTCACTACCTTCAAAGTTTTGTTCTTAAACTCTTGCCTCTGTGTGGAGAGTATGAAGGAAATAAAAATATCTATACAAATGAAAATAAATGAATGGCTAGAACACAGGGCCAGCAGGTGCCGGAATCTGCATCCTGTTAGGGAAGAAAGGTTTTTGTAAGGATCATTGCTGTGCTATTAATTAATCTTTGCTGGTGCTGGCATTATACCCACTTGAGTTTAGGTGAAAATAGTGTAGTCAGGAATAGTTCATATTTTGTAAACTCTTTGCTGCCTATTTTGCTATTTGAAAGAACACGGAGTAAAATGGAATTATACAAATCAAGGCACAAGGAAGATAGATCTGTTGCATGAGATTTTGCCCACCATGGTGCAGCACCTGGCCACAAGCCGATTGACATCAGCTGCAGTATTTGACTTCACTAGGAACCAGACCAGTGGAGAAAAAAAAAAGAAAAGAAAGAAAGAAAAAGAAAAAGCCCAATAGGCCACAGAATTCGCTTAGAACTCGGTCAGGGAAGTGTACTTTGGGAATGAGCTATTTCTCCCTCTTCCTCTACATCCCACAGAGATGATCTGAGCCTTGAGCCTGCTTTGATGTCAGTAAGAACTTGGCAACCTGATCAGTTTCATGGGGAGCAGAATAAGACAAGCAAAAAGCAGAGAGGAGCCCTGCCAACTCCAAAAATGTCTAAAGCATAACTAAAGATGCACACAGATGCAGTCCACAACATTCTCATATGCAGTGCACAAATGGGAAACAAGATCAATATAATACCAATAGATATGCCTCTCTCGATGCACAGATTTCATCGTGAGAGAGCAGACTGTGTGGCTGGAAATGAATTTGTTCTGCCTACTCAGAAAAGAAAATGGCTTTGGCTCCTGAAAGCCAAACATAAAAAAGTGAGGATAAGAGATGACAACACATCATATTTCTGAAAAGTATAAAAATGGGACATACATGCATTATAAGGGCAGTAAATATAATTAGCTCTAGCCACGTAGAAGCCATTTCCTGAAGCTACTGGCTGATTATTATGTAGTAGCCAGCTTACCTCCTAATGTGCAAATTGGAAGCAGTGTACATTGTCTCTGAAGTCACCATGACCCACTGTCAATAGAAACCCCTATTCCACAAAAGTGATCCAGGCTCAGACATCCTCATACATGGGCTTGTCAAGGACAACCTTGGAAACCTTAATTAATGAAGTAGGCATCTGGACTATGCATGCTGTACTCCTTTATTGTAGCATGTACAACCATACCTCCCACTAACTTTCCTTGACAAAAATACAAAGCACTTCTCACAATGTAATGAGAGGAAGGAAGAGCTGCGAGTATATGTTATTATGAAGGGAGGGAAAATTATAAAGGGTTTTAAATGTATAGCAAGGAAAAGCACACTTTTCCCTAGACAAATCACTATAATTGAAGTCAATAAAAAATTTGAAATTCAGAAGTATTAGCAATAAATGTATATGGAGGACTGAGTCCAACATAGAAGAAACTTGTTTAACCTGTTATTATAAACTGGTTGATGAGGTATTAAGGACTTACCAGAGATCAATGGACTGGAAATCAAAATGAAGACACAGTTTAGATTTACTACTAGTGCCAACTAACATATGTAGTGCTTACTATACTTCTAAATGTTTTAAAAAATCTTCCTCATGTCTAATTGTCTCATGTCTCTAGCAGGTGCATTAAGTTAGGAAGAAAGGGGAGCACAAATTGCCAGGATATACAGTGAGAATTAAGATAAGAACCCTATTATACTTTACACACTATGTCCTCTGCTTATCCTCCATGTTAATTATACTAAGGATATACTTCATGATGAATACTTATCTAATAAGCTCCTATTTGTGTGGTGACATAACACAAAGCATTAACAACTACCTCACAATGGACAGCGTGGAGACAATAGCACACCATCCTTTTGTGTGTAAGGAGCATAGACTTCAGTTTCATTGGAAAAGATATAGCCTAGGTTCTGGCTAGACAAGAATGATCAGCAGAGAAGTCACTGATGACTTTCAAGAATCACTAATACCTGTTAATTGAATGAAATATGGACATCTGAGCCAGGGGAATAACTTATCTAAGGAAGTAGTAACTTCCCTCATTGCTTCCATAAAATACCTGAGCAAAGCAACTTCAAGAATAAAAGGGTTTTATGTGCATCAACATCAACAATTTGTAGGTATAGTTTAGCATGGCAGGTGAGTCATGACAACAGGAGTGAGGCAGATGGGTACATTACATCAGCAAAGATAGTGAGATGAGTGCTTATGCTCAGCTAGTTTTATCCTTTTGGTACAGTCTAAGACCTAAGCCCACAAAATGGTGTGCCATATTTTTTTAAGTAAGCATTTTGGTCTCTGTTAATTAACTTTGTCAAGCTAGTCTCTCAAGGGCATGGCCAGAGGCTAACCCAGACAAGAGAATCTATCACAGGCATGCCTGGGGGCTTCTGTCCTAGGTGATTTAAGACTCCATCAAGCTCGTAACCAATATGAACCATCATAGCCAATAAACTTCTGGCTATGCAAACATGAGAATTTGAATTGTATCTCCAGAGCCTATGGACAAAACAGAATGCAGTGGTGCATGCTTATAATCCTGCCTTTGGGGAGGCAGAGACTGGAGGATTTGTCTCTATTGCTGATCACTGACCAGCCAATGTAACCTTCTTGGCTAGCTCAAGCCCAATGAGAGGTCGTATCTCAGAAAAAGTAGATGAGAAATGAATAACACCACCTGAGGTTGTCCTCTGTGCTCCACAGCCACATATATCCAAATACTCAGATGTATATACAAGCACGTACATGAACACTGGGGTGCAATACACCCCTCAGAAAACTTTTTCTTTAAATACCTTTTGTTTAAAGTACCTCCATTGGAATGATATAAAAAAATACCCATCAAATATTTCATATATCTGTGATCTGTAAGATTCTAAACCATCAGAAAAAAAAATGTTTATCCCTAAAGAATTTATCATAATTCTTTTAAATATCAATGTATAGTCATTATGATGTGACTCAGTTTATTCAGTTTTATTCATTATATAAGAAAAACAAAGCAAGACATCACAAAAAAAAATCATCTTTATTTGATGAAGAGACAACACTTTTTTGTTGAGTACCAGATAAGTTTATCGGTATAGTACTAACACCTCACACAATTAAGCTATGGGGTAGCATATAAAAAATTCAAAAATTCACTTCTATAAGATTGTTAGTATTTCATGTCTATTATTTTGGGGGTTCTTTGATTCGTATGAAATTAATTTTTTTCTAATTTTTATCATAATGTGTTGGGAATTTGCTTTCTACCTACAGAACTGAATAAGACTAATTAAGTTGCATTGTTCTTTAGACCAGATTTTCAAACACATAATTCTAAGATATCAATTCTCTAGTAGGTTAACAAGAACCAGAATCTGTGGTTGAGTATTTTCCTGGGTCAAAAGTCCTATCTCTGCTGCAAACATTAAGAACCTGAAACCAGGTAGCCATTGCAGAGTTTACTGACCAATAGATGTGATCTAGGAACAGAGCTGCTGTTTATAACGGAAATGAAGTCATTCCTGGTTAATGAAGAGCATACCAGGAACAGGAAAACTGTCAGCTCTGTGACTTATGAGAAGCCTAGGGACACTAACAAGTCAGCAAAGAGCAGTTCAAGCCTATTAGTGCTCAAGTCTCATTTGTACTGTCTCAGTCCACAAGGAGCTTTTAACCCAGTTGAATTGGGGGCAGAAAGGAGTTTTTAAAAGTCTCTAACCCTTTCCCTGGCCTGCAAGCAGAACTACCTATTTGATTATGTATAGAAACTCCCTGAACCCTACCATAGAAGAGCATCTTCTCTACATGGGAAAAGATGAAGATGGCAGGCATGTGTGTATGAATGTAAGTGTATAGAAAGACTTGTGGATGTAAATGTTCTCCAGTTATTCCTGAATAAAGTTTAGGTGGTTCAACAAGAATGTGTGACAGGTTAGTACGGTGATGTCATTGTTGTATTCATGGAGTCTAGATTTAAATTACCTAGGATCTTATCTCAGCCTTATGGTGGTGGATATAGATCCTGTGTAATTCAATCTCACTTACCATCAGGTTTAGTGTAAGTAGTAAAGGTTGAGCTCATCAGTATATAACTAATGCTTCCTACCATTAAGCTGTGAGATAACAGTTTCTTGACTTATGGGTAACTTATTTAGTAGCGGGAACAGAAGCCAGACTTGGTTTCTACATGTATGTTACCATAGTAAGTACATTTTAAAGCAAAATTCAATACTTCCATTATAGATTAAATATTAGAATGCCCTGGCTTTTTGTTCTCTTTTATATGCAAGAGGGTGATAATATTGCTATTTTTGTAAGAAACCAATTAAATACTATATATTGAGCTCTTAGTGTCTATCCTGTCAGTAAGCATATAATTAATAGAATTTTCTGTTATTGAAAATATCATTATAATAAAATGACAATTTAAAAGCAAGGTAAAATGAAGAATAACACAGAGATAATAGGAAGTTGGTAAATTTGCATTAATACATTGACAAAATATATTCACAAGTGCACCTCAAAACTGGATGTAAATTTTATATATGTCAGCAAGAAAGAGAAACCTTGAAGTTAATAATGACCATGTTTACACTATCGGTGTCAGTAGCTAGAAAGCTATATGCTCACTAGGTTAAGACTCAGGAGCAAATTTTCTCAGTAACTCATAAAGAGTAGCCTGTTACAGCAGAAATTAATCCTAACAGCATCCTTGTAGCAGAAGTTGCTGAGACAGGTTACATACATAGTGCAGTAGCATAGTACATAGTCCAGAGCACAAATGAAAGTTAGTTCCACATATTTGTCTCCTTCCAGATGTGATTAGATCTCCCAAAATTAGGTGTTTTGGAAGAGTATAGAATTTGTTTCTAGTAAATATCACATACCATAAACAAGCATTTTTAAGTAATATCTCCTGCAACTTTTCATAAATGTTAAGAAATCAGATATAATAAATATAAAGACATGTAGATTGCAGAAATAATTGATGATTAGATGTATAGATGATAAAAGATAGATGATAGAGATGATAGATAATTAGATGACAGATGATGTATATATACAATAGATATGATAGATAAATAATAGATGATAAATAGATGATAGACAGAGATATAATAAACAGATGATAGACAAAACAATATTTAGATGCATAGATGAGAGTGAGAGATCTGTATTTTACATTTTGTGGTGAAGGAGATCATATAACTAATTTTCTTTTTTTTTTCCTTAATATTAATGCAACAACTTACTATCTGGAGGAAACACAAACATGAATTATTTTACTTGAACATAAGCCCATTGTAGTCCCAACAGAAAACTGAGGAGACGTTGACATATTGTTTCAAAACGGATAAAATATATTCTTGAAGAGAGCTGACATGACCTTATGGTAAGTTTGAAAAAAAAGTTATTGCTGTTTGGATACGATATCATTAATCTGAAAGTAGAAGTTATCTAATTAAGTATGATTTACACCAAAGTATTTGACTGACATTTTCCTAGTAAAGAGAAAAATCATTTCCTACCCATTTAAATAAAGAAATGAACACATTATACAAGGCAAAAGAACTCCAGTTTGGAAGCCAAGCTGTAATAAATTGTACCAAACACATATCTTCCAGATCTAGAAATAACTCTTCTTAAGCAAATATTATAACAACATGTTAAACTCTGCTAAGCTTAATTCAAGTTTGCTTAACAGTATTTACTTTGGATCCAGAGTATTAAATTCTGAGATGCAGGTTCAAGTCAACAATTTGAATTCTAAAATATCATACTTGAAATAGGTATTCTCTTTTTATAGTGCAACTATAAAATCATGTTAACTATCCTGTGTGCTTTTAGTAACTTCTACCTGAAGATATGCTAAACATTGATTTTTTTTTTCATTACAGAAAAAGACAAAGCTTGACCTCAATAGGCATATCAATTTGCCATGCAGTGAGCCAAGATTAGGAGGATCTTTGAAGTTTTTAAAGAACTGACTAGTTTTTATGAAACAATTTGAGACATTGGCTAATTTGCTTTTACCTGCCAGGTAAAGGGGATATTTTGTTTTCCCCACAAAAATGGCAAGAAAGAGTACACTGAGGCGTTCCTCACAAACTCATAAAGCTTTGGTGAGCCTGGTTGCTTCATTCCCTTCCAAAATAGAGAGGAAGGTAACAAAGAAATTGTAGTTCAGGTAAATAATTTTAAAAAATAGATTTTTTTCTCATATAGTATATCCTGATTATAATTTCTCCCGTCTCTACTCCTCTTATTTCTTCCTCCTCTCCTCTTGAGATCTACTTCTTTTCTATCTCTCATTACAAAAGAACTGGCTTCTAAGAGATAAATAAAAAACATGGCAAAATAAATATAATACAATAAAGCAAAAGCTTTCATATTAAAGTTGGACACTGCAACCTAATGGGAGGGAAAGAGCTTTAAGAGCAGGCGAAAGACTCAGAGACTTGTTCTCATAGTCAGAAATCTCATAGAAATTCTGTGCTAATAACTATAATATATTCAGAGGACATGGTGCAAAACCATGCAGGTTCTGTGATTACTGCATCAGTCTCTTTGAGCTCATATGCACCTTGTCTCTGCATTGGTTTGCATATTATGCTGGAGTAAGCCTCTATGATGATGACAGGATAATGCACAGATAAGTAGGTATCATATTATTGATTTTTTTAGACCACTCATGTTTCATTTTACCTCAGATCTCTGGGATATCTAGGCTCTGATTATTGGTACCACAAGCAGCATTGAGTACAGGTTCCGTCTCAAGGAGTAGGTCTTTCTTATTTCAAATCAGATATTAGTTGGCTACTGGCACTATTTTTGTGCCACCATTGCCCTAACATGTTTTACAGAAAGGATAGAATGTAGGTAAAAGTTTTTGTGGATGGGTTAGTACATACATTCTCTCTCAGTAGCCAGCAGAATACCTTCCTGCACCAGAGACTGTAATGTAGACATGAAGTCTCCATGTAGGTACCAACTTGACTTCTCCATGTTCAGTGAGTTGTGTGGATGTTGTTCTTGGCCATGTGGCCCAATTATCAGTTTGCAGAGAGCAACCCTTTATCTTTGCTTCAGCCAGAGTTATTTGGAGATTTTCTTTGGAGCCATATGCTGATAATTTAATTGAATGCAGCCTTGTCACTCCACTGGAAGCCTTGCCTGCCTTCAAGATACTGCCAGTTGAGATTCCTTACCCTCATTACTAGGAGTCCTTATAAGGTTTATCTTCATAGATTCTAGGAAGTTTCTACTGCACTAGGCTTCCACAGAGCCAATTCCAGTCAGCTCTCCCCACACCCTATCCCTCCATCCCATCTCCTCCCTGCCCATGTTCCTCCCACTCCTGTCCCTGCATACCAAAGTCCATCCATAAAAATCCATCTATTTTCCCCTCAGAGGGAGATCACTGAATCTGTCTCTATACGCCCCCTTTACCTAACCTCTCTTGAGTCTACAGATTATAGCTTGGTTATCCTTACTGAAAAGCCAATATAGAATACATACCGTATTTGTCTTTCTGGATGTGGGTTACTTCACTCAGGATGATTCTTTCCTAGTTCCATCTATTTGCCTACAAATTTCATGATATCATTTTTTTAACTGCTGAATAATACAGCATTGTGTAAATGTAGCACATTTTGTTTGTCCATTCTTCCATTGAGGGATATATAAATTGTTACCAGTTTCTGTCTATAAAGCCACTATGAGCATGGTTAAACAAATTTCCTTATGGTAGGCCAAGAGTGGTATAGCTAGATCTTTAGCTAGCTTGATTCCCAATTTTCTAAGGAATCTCCATATTGATTTCTGTAGTGGCTTTATAAGTGTGCACTCTTATCAGCAATGGAGGAGTGTCTTCTTTGCTCAATATCATCACCAAGATGAGCTGTCACTTGTGTTATTGATCTAAGCCATACTGAGAAGTGTAAAATGAGCTCTCAAGGTATTATTGACTTGCATTACCCTGATGGCTAAGCATGTTAAACATTTCTTTGAGTGTTGCTCAGTCATTTAGGATGTCTCTACTGAGAATTTTCTCTTTAGATTTATATTCATTTTTAAATTAGATTATTTGATTTTTTTTAATATCTAGGTTCTTGAGTTCTTTATACATTTGGATGTTAGCACTTTATCAGGTGTAGAGTTGGGGACAAGCTTTTTACAATCTTTTGGCTGCCATTTTGTTAAATGATGGTTTTCTTCCCCTTACAGAAGCTTTTCAGTTTCATTAATCAACTGTTGATCTTAGTCCCTGTACTATCTGTCTTCTATTCAGGATGTTGTTTCGTGTGCCAACATGGTCAACACTATTTGACACTTTCAGGTCTATCAGATTCATTTTGTCTAGGTGTTTTATCCAACTGGACTTGAGTTTTGTGTATGGTGATAAATATGGACCTATTTGCATTCTTCTGCATGTGGAAATCCAGTTAGACCAGCACCATTTGTTAAAGATGCTATGTTTTTTCCAGTGTGTATTTCTGGTCTTTTTTTTTTTTTTAGTCAAAAATCAAATGTCCCTATGGGTTAGAATTTGTTTCCATCTTCAATTCAATTCTAGTGACTATTATATGTGTTTTTATGCCCTAGCATACATCTTTTAAGATATAGTTCTGTATTACAGCTTGAAATCAGGGACACTGATGATCTTACCAGCTTTTTGTTGTTTAGGATTGTTTTACTGTCCTGGGATTTTGATTTTCCATATGAAGTTGAGAATTGTCTGTTGAAGGACTGTAAAGAATTGCCTTCAGATTTTAATTTAATCATACCAATCCACGAACATGGGAGGTGTTTCTATTTCCTGATATCTTCTTCAATTTTTTCCTCTGAAGACTTGGAATTGTTGACATACAAGTTTTTCACTTGCTTGAAAAACTTGAGTTACCCCCAAGATATTTTATATTATTTAAGGATACTGTGAAAGACGTTGTTTTACTGATGTCCTCCTCAGTCTATCATCTGTATTTAGGAGGGCGACTGATTTTTTTTTAATTTAATCATGTTTCCTCCCACTTTACTAAAAGTGTTTATCAGCTGTAGGAATTGCCTAGCATAATTTTAAGGTCACGTATGTTCGTTATTATATCATCTGCAAATAGTGATAATTTGACTTCTTCCTTTCCAATGTCTAACCTCTTCACCTCCTTCAGCTCTTTGACTGCTAGTGATAAAACTCTAACTTATTGAATAGATCCAAAGGGAGTGGAAAATGTTGTTTTATATCTGATTTTACATGAATTGCATTGAGTTTCTTTCCATTTTATTTGATGTTAGCTTTGAACTTGCTGTAAATTGCTTTTATTATATTTAGGTATGTCCCTCATATCTCTACAGTACTTTCATCATGAAGGGTTTTTTTATTCTGTCAAGGCTTTTTTGACATCTAAATGTACTGAGATGCTTATATGTTGTTTTTTTTTCATTTTTATTTACATAGTCATTTTATTTATATGGCAGTTTACATGTACTAATTTTTGTATTTTGAGTCCTCTCTGCATCTCTGGAATGAAGCCTACTTGATTATGGTGGATAATCCTTTTGATTTTTTCTTGGATTCAGTGTTTAACTGTTTTCTTAAGTATTTTTGCATCTGTCTTCATAAGTGAAATTGATCCATAGTATTTTTTTTCTTTGTTGAATCTTTATGTAGTTAGATTATCAGGGTTACTGTAGGCAATTTCCTTTTAGTTTCTATTTTGTGGAATAATTTTGAGTATTGGCATGAACTCTGGTAACTCTGGTAAAATTCTATACTGAAACCATTTGACCCTGGCTCTTTTTTGTGTGTGTGTGCGTGTGATAGGAGAGTTTTAATGACTTTCAGGTCATTCTCAGCTTCCACACTGGTCTTATAGGTTAATTTAAATTGTTTGTCTGATCTTAATTTCACTTTGGTAAGTAGTACCCATTGAGATAATTAACAATTCTTTTAAGATTTTCAAATTTGGTGGAGTGAAGAATTTTCTTCTCACTGTCTGTTATGTTTCTCTTTTCACTTCTCATTTTGCTAGTTTAGACATTCTCTTTCTGGTTTTTAGTCTCAATAACGATTTGTCTATTTTGTTAGATTTTTCAAAGAATCAATTTTTTATTTAGTTGATTTTTCTATTCTTATTTGCTCCCATGTTATTGATTTTTTAACCCTCAGTTTGATTATTTCTTGCTGTCTACACCTCTGGGGTATGCTTAATTCTTTTTGTTTTATAGTTTTTAGGTCTGATGTTAACTTGATGTTATTGTGATCTCTCCAATTTTTTCATATAGGCACTTAGTGCTTATCTCTTAGCATTGTTTCACTATGTCTCATAAGTTTGGGTATGATCTATATTAATTTATATTGAATTCTAGAAAGCTTTTATTGTCTTTTTTATTTCTGGCTTGACACATTTTTTTTATTCAATAGAGAGTTGTTCAGTTTTCATGAGATTGTAAACTTTTTATTATTTCTGTGGTTATCCATATTCAGCTTCACTCCATGGTTATTTGATAGTATCTAAGGTGTATTTCTACTATCTTGTTTCCAAAGAAACTTGATTTGTATCTGAGTATGTTGTCAATTTTTAAGAAAGTTCCGTGAGGTGCTGAGATGAGGCTATATTCCTTTATTTTGGGATGAAATGTTCTGTAAATATCTGTTAGGTACATTTGGTTTTTAACATCTGTTAGCTCCAGGATTCCTCAGTTTAGTTTTTGTCTGGATGATGTGTCCATTGGGATAGTGAAATCTCTCACTATCAGTGTATGCGGGTCAATATGTGATGGAACCTGCAGTAGGGTTTCTTTGATTAACTTAGGTTCTTTTGTGTTTAGGGCACAAATATTTAAATGTTAACTTGGTGGATATTTTCCTATGATGAGTATGTAGTCTCCTTATCCATCTCCTTTGATTAGTTGTCATTAAAAGTGTTAGATATAAAAATGGCAACACCAGTTTGCTTCTTAGGCCTATTTGCTTTTTTTTTTTTTTATATTTTCCAATTCTTTACCCAAGAATCCTTTATCTTTGAAGTTGAGATGTGTTTCTTAGATACAGCAGAAAAATAATTGCTGTTTTAGAATCCATTCCATTAGTCTGTATATTTTTATTGGAGAATTAAGACCATTAATATTGACAGAAAATAACTACCAGTGATTGTTGATTTCTGTCATTTTGTTCTTATTGGGGGCAGTGGTGACAGCAGTGGTGGTGTATGTGTGTGTGTTTCTCTTTTGGTTTTGCTAGTATGAGCTTATTTCTTATATTTTAATGGGTATAGTTAACCTTAAGTTGGAGTTTTCCTTCTAACAGGTTCTTTAGGAGGGATTTATATATCTATGTTGATTAAATTTGACTGTATTGTGTATTATCTCATTTTCCCCATTTACAATGATTGAAAGTATTGCTGGTTTCTTAGAGTCTGCAGCAGGTCCTTCTGGCTTTTAGAGTCTCCACTGGACTAAAAGTCACATGTAATTCTAGTAAGTCTGCCTTTCTATGTTACTTTTGCTTTTTCCCTTTCAGCTTTTTATATTATTTCTTTCCTCCATATTTTGATTATAATGTGGTGAGTGAACCTTCTTTTCTGGTTCATTTGGTGTTCTGTATGCCTCTTGTACCTTTAAAGACAATTCCTTTATGTTAGGAAAAATTGTCTGATTTTGTAGAAAATATTATCTTGGTGTTCAAGCTGTGTTTGTTCTCCTTCCTTTGATTCTATTATTCTTAGCTTTGATTTTTTTTCATAGTATCCAAGATTTTGTATCAGGAACTTTTTAGATTTAATTTTTTTCTGACAGATGCAGCTATTTCTTCTATCGAATCATCAATGCTCGAGATGCTTTCTTCTATCTCTTGAGTACTGTTGGTAAAATGTTCCTCTGTCATATCTGTTTGAATTTCTAATTTTTTGATTTCCATGATTCCCTCAGTTTGTGTTTTCTTTATTGTTTCTATTTCCATTCTGAGGTCCTGAACAGTTTTACTCATTTCCTTTGACTGCATTTTCTTGGCTTTCTTTAAAGGATTTAGTAACTTCCTTCAAATATTTGTTTGTATATTCCTATATTTATTTAAATGATTTATTCATTTCCTTTTTAAGGACCTCTATAACCTACATAGAGTTGATTTTAAGGTCAGTTTCTTGTGTTTCACCTATGTTGGAATATTCAGTGCCATGTGATAAGAGAGCTTGATTGTGGCAGAGATGTGCTGCCCTGGCTGCTATTCGTTGTATTGTTATTCTGGCATCTAGAGCTCTGAGTTTGGGGTGATGAAAGTTCAAGGTGTTGGTTTCTGAGTTTGTCTAAGGTTGATTTGGTGTTTTATTCTTTGGTTTCTCTTTTATCTCTGGACTTTTAGACAGTGTGATGGCTGTGTTTTGCCTATTTTCCTGACCTGAACAGCTGCCGTGTATGCCGAGGCTATGTAGAAGGCAGAGAGGGAATGCCTTCTGATGTTGAGTACAGGGGCAAGTGATTGGAGTAACGTTAGGACTGGATGGTTTGTGGGATTTACAGGAGAGGTGTACAGGGTGAAGGCAGGATGCACCTGGTGATTTGTTTCAGATTTACGGAGGAGTATTGGGAGTTTGTGTCTAGGAAAACAGAGAGATAAAAGGTCTGCAGAAAGCTTTTCTGATTTTCTGACTAGTGTGGTCATTGGTGGAGCAGGTACTGCCTGCTGGAATTAGGGCCTGAGATACAGCAATGAGTTGTAGCATGGATGCTAGAATGTTCTGTGGGAGCCAGAGGCTATGTAAAAGGCAGAGAACCGAGGCTATAACTGGTGTTCATTGCAGAGCTAGGGATGAGACTGAGGGGTTGCATATAGGGGGACAGAGAGAAAGAAGGAGGTCTGCAGGTAGCTTAGCTGGTTTTCTGGAAGACATTTTGTTTTTTGTTTTTGTTGTTGTTTGCTTGGTTGATTGTGTTGTGTTGCTATTGGTTTTGTTTGTTTGTTTGTTTGTTTGTTT
The DNA here is from genome assembly GCA_030674055.1 of Rhabdomys pumilio. Taxonomy (NCBI): domain Eukaryota; kingdom Metazoa; phylum Chordata; class Mammalia; order Rodentia; family Muridae; genus Rhabdomys; species Rhabdomys pumilio. The sequence continues at coordinate 20,567,249 of JANHMN010000010.1, forward strand.
GTTTTATTTAAGATACCATTTCTCTGTGTAACCAACCTGGCTGTTCTGGAGCTTGCTTTGTACATCATGTTGGCTTCAAACTCACAGATACCTGCTTGCCTCTCCCTCCTGATTTCTGGAATTAAAGACATTTGCCACCATGCCTGGCTAGTAAAATTTTATTTTAAAGGACCTATAAACATTCTGGAAGTTGGGAAGGAAGCCACTGTTTTCATAACATGCAGCTCTTCTACACCCATCCTCACAGGACTAGCTCTCCATTGCCCATGCCCAGAGTCAGTTCTCCCAGTGAGCGCTGCAGCCAGTGAGTGGCAAGGCCAGTTTTACTTCATCCATATAACCAGAGCCAACTCTCCTGTGCTGCCCAGGCAAGGGGTGGGTACAACTCTCCTATACCCATGTATTATTAAATTTATTCATTTGGATTTTTTTCAACCAAAATACTATTTATTCTCTGAAAGATTCACACGTCTACAATTTTTCATACAATGTACTTTGACTCATCAAGGGTGAGGCTTCCAAGGCACTTCTGTCTGGTTTGGAATTGTGACTGGTTTTATCTTTTGAAGATGAAGCAGAGTTGCTGTGCAATGTCCATGTTTTGTTTTGAGAAACTGGCACGTTTAGCCTTGTTATCTCCAGACACCCTGTAATATCACAGCCATGATTCATTCCTTGAGCTCCTCAAAGTTTCTAACTGAATCTGAGCCTTATACACCATCATAGCACTATGAGTAATCCCTCAGCGTGTCTTCAGAAAAATCATCAGCAGAGTAAGTCAACAATAAATGTTTGTGAAGTATCTCTTTTGATTCAGGTACCATACTTGGCATAATTGGAATGAGGCAATGGAGAAGAAAGGAACATTCTCTTGTCTTCAGGGAGCTTTTAGTCCTCAACCTCAGAGCTTGGTAGTCAGAAGCAGGAAGCTCAGAGGATTAACTGATCAGTTAGTTTAACCAAAATGATGAGTTCCAGATTCAATGAAAGACCCAAGTTCCTGTAGATATCTCAGCATAAACTGCTATTACAATTTGCTAACTCTAAGGGAGCCAGATTCTTTTCGAGGGCTGGTCCATCCATATTGAAGATTTTTTTTGCATAAAAATTGTTAATCTGCCAGGCTAGGAGACCTTCCCAACCACTTGCAATCATCCTGTGAGGCGAGCTAGTGGAGAGCTCATCAACTTTTCCACTGTTCCACTGACCGTGCTCAACCCCTAAAAGTGACATCACAAGATGGTTAGAAGCAACATTGGCTTTGAGTGTATCTCGGAAAAGTAAGAATGCACTTCAGAGAAATCTCAAACATCTCAGATGACCAGAAATAAGTCTTAATGGTCATGGACAAAGACCCGCTATATCTGCCTTAAATCTAGGCTCTTCACCTTAATGACAATTCTTAGAAAAACCATTAGTCTCAGAGGACTAAAGACTATGACAGCAGAGAAGAGTAGGAGTAAGTGGCTGGAGTAGCAAGGAACAGCTCATGTCTCTGTCCACAAGCAGGAGGCAAAGATCTGCAACTCATTTTTGTTCAATCATTCACTGAAATTGACTCTGAAATTGGGGGGAAATTAAATGTTATATCTTCATTCACACCAAATTAATTAATCATGACTTATATTCCTACACTGGGTGCTAAAGGAATTAATCATGACTAGCCGCACATTGGAAGATGTAACTTAGAACTGGACATTTGGCCTATTGACAGGTACTGGAAATGCTCCAGAGGGCAAATACAGGTTTCCTGTTTATCATTATTCTGATTTCTTATTGTTTTCAGTTGTTGACTAAAATTTGTGAACAAGATCGTGTGAAATGTGTATGACAGGAACTAAAACTGTAAGGTGCTATTTTTGTCCAAGGACTTACAGGTATTTTTCTTACTAAGTTAGAAGCCCTGGCTGGGGCTTTAGCCCAGTAATTGGTTCATGAATAAATTTTATCACTTGTGTGCTGTCAATGACTGCTTATGTGGTAATATTTTAGAGTAGAATATTTGCTTCATAGATAATCCATGTGGCCCAAAATGCTAAAAATGTTTTGGAAGTGTGTCAGCTTCTGTGATAAATCAATTCAAAACAGATGAGCAAACAAACTATAGGCCCGTTTGCTTTAGAATATATATACTGATGTGAAATGCACAAATGGATCAATAAAATAAAAATATTTTTAAAAAATGTGTATGGAGAAGGAAGGTAGGATAACATAGCCAGCCATAAAGCACAAGTGTGACTTGGCTATTCCTGAACACTGTGTTGCTAAAGACATGTCCAGTGATACAAAGCACAGTTCATGGCTCTTAGTGTTACCTTACGATGAGTGGTTAGCTGAGGCAGCACAGAAACAGGAAGTGACGAAGCAAGAAATGACACAACTCGGACCCAACCAAAACTGTAGCTGATCTCCTGATTCTTACTTCAGTACCATTCCACATAAAGTCTGACAGAGGTAACATTTCTCAATCGCAGCTGAGAAACCTCTCAATTGAAACCATGAATGTCTCAAACTACTTCTTTATTATAATGCTGTATTTTACAAGGTCAACACAACAGTTTGTCAGCTCACTTTGTCCTTGTAATGTTCATATGTTAATGTCTTGGCAGAGTCCCAACTAATAATCTTGTTATCAATTGACTGATCCTTCTTCTTACATAGTGCCAAGTCACTGTTTCAGGCTTTGCAATTCTCTCATTTCTCTAGGCAAAACCTCGAATTATATCAGGAATTTCCACGGACCATAAATAAGGACAGATGGAAGAAAAAATACAGACAATCTAAATTCTATTATATAACCCTTAACCTATAAACATTCTCTTGTTAATTTGAATTGTAAGCATTAGTCAATTTTTTTTCCCACTTTTCTGTTTTCATTGTCAACTGGTTTGGGGTATGTGTTTTTGTGTGCACATCAGTGTGGAGGCTGGTAATTGATGAAATTGAGCATCTTCCTCAAATGCTCTTTCTTGTGTGTATGTATAACTTCCTAGATTTTTGAAAATTTCATATAGACTACTATATTTACATCATTTCTATCCCTCCCTCTTAGCTCTCTAACTTTTCCCATATCCCCACACTTTCTGCCAAATATATATTTTCTTCCTTAATTAATTGTGGTACACACACACACACAGACACACACACACACACACACACACACACACACACACACACACACACA
>JANHMN010000010.1:20570442-20631946 GCA_030674055.1 Rhabdomys pumilio
ACACACACACACACACACACACACACACACACACACACACACACACAGAGAGAGAGAGAGAGAGAGAGAGAGAGAGAGAGAGAGAGAGAGAGAATCTCCTGAGTCATTTAATGTTGCTCATATGTGTAAGTGTTTATGACTGACTACCTGACTACCTGGAATGGGAAAACCTATCAAGGTAGCTGGTTCTAGAGAAGACCATTCCTCTCTCATTAGCCAATAATTGCCTCCTTTCTCCTTCATTTTCCTACTTCTCTTTTGAGCAATAGACAACACTGTCACACAGGAAGCCAAGGAATAATTCAGGGTGTCTTAAAATATCTTGGTTTCACGAGAGCTCAGGGATTCCAGGAGAACTGCCTTCAGCACTTCAGAAGTAACTTCCCCAAGGACTGAAAGACATCCAGGTGGTGTCTTATTTTCTAAAGGCTTCATCACTACCCATACCAGCACACCAGGGACCATATTTCTAACATATATAGTGTTGAGGGACACATAAGGCTTATATTAAAGGGGGAAGATATTTGCTTAATATGTGCTTTTGCAAAGAAGACGTCGTACTCTGGAAAACTTATCCTCTAGGTTAAGTAATACAAATAAGTCCGGCTGCTCACTCTCAGCTCATAGTTTTCAGTACAACTGCAATAGTCTAGGAAAGCTCTGGACCCACCTCAGCTCCCTTACACTTATTGTTCCAACTGGAGCTGCCCACAGAATCTTGGCACTTTTTCTCTCCTTCACCCCGGGTGAGTGACTTCTCCATTTTTTACATTCCAGCTTTTCTGTTACAACTCTTAGCTATTTTGTGCTAAAACAAAGCAGTATAAACATAGCAGTAAAACACGCTTGAACTCCCTGTTTTAAACTCTGTCCTTGTCCCAGTTAGGGTTACTATTACTAAGATGAAACAACATAACAAAAAGCAAGTTTGGGAGGAAAGGGTTTTACTTGGATTATACTGTCCCATCATAGTCCATCACTGAAGGAAGTGAGGACAGGATCTCAAATAGGGCAGAAACTTAGAAGCGTGAGCTGATACAAAAGTCCATGGAGGATGCTCCTTACTGGCTGTTCCCAATGGCTTGCTCAGCCTGCTTTCTTGTAGGATCCAGAACCACCAGCCCAGAGATGATACTACCCACAATGAATCAGGTGATACCCCATCTATCACTAATTTTAAAAATGCCTTACAGCAGGGTGTCTCAGATAACTCTAGCATGTGTCAAGTTGACATAAAACTAGCCAGAATGGCCCCTTTTTATTTATTAGCTAACATAATCCCTTGAATTGCCTTTTTCACTCTTATTGTTATCTGAGTTTGAGTGTTACTTATGTGTTTTCAGCAAATCATTGCATAGGTAAGTTTTCTGTCATAGGCTATACTATATATTTCTTTATAGATGTGTAAACAGGAAATGATTGTCCTTATTCTCTCTCCTCCCCTCTGACCATATGAGTGTGTAGGGTTATTCCTGGATCTCTGATTCAAACATTTTCCTTGCCTAAGGAATTGGTTTGAGACTGAGAATGTGGGCTGGCAAGGTGGCTCAGCAGATAAAGGCAGTTGCTGCCAAACTGAACTACTTGAGAGCCCCAGGTCCCACACATAGTAGCAAAGTAAACTGACTCTTCCAAGATGTCTTTTGACCTCCATGTGTTCACTGTGGCACTTATGTGCACCAGGCTGCACAATCACAAACCATACGCATACTGAATAATTGAAAAAGATGTAATAAAAAATCAAAACCATTTAGAATATAATTTTGCCAGAATCTATTCTAACTCAAAACATTTTGCAGTAGTCAAAAAAAGATAAGCCTTCTATTTTTCTTGGGAGTTAAAAGTAAATTATGTTTTCTTTTCCAGTTGGCATGTTGAACATGCACTTTGCACTAAAGAACTATGTGGGTATCCAGAGAAGGAAGGAAGATATTCTTTGCCACAAAAAGGAACCTAAGAATAAGTTCACTTTATAAAATATAAGACTAGAAGAATTGAAAAAATACATGGGCCTATCATTCAAACAGCAGAACAAGTTTCTAAGGAAGCAAATATTTGAGTTTTTGGATTTGTAAAACAATAATTCTCTTCTGTGAGCACTCCAGCATTGGCTTACTGCTGCTGGAACTTACAAGACTCCCTACTGAGTGTAGCTTGTGTTTTGAGCCTGAAGACTTTTGTTAGTCCTGATGGCATTACATTATAGAGCAACTGGTCATTTATTCTGCCTTTATTTTCCTATCTGAAAAATGGAGGCTTCTGTTTACTATTGTTAGTATAACAGTGAAAAAGGATTGCAATGCTCCTGGCCCACAAGGGGCTTATCAAATGTTAGCTGCTATTATTAGTTGTGATCAATTTCAATCAACTTAAAAGGCCTAATGTTTTACATTTTTACATATTTAATTATCTTAGTACAATTCAAGTATACTGCACTGAACAGAAATGATTGTTAAAATGAACACAAATGTGCATATATAATGTGCATATATACATTATTTGCATATATGATCAAACATGTCTAGAAGTCATGATTCATAGAAGATACATTGGTATAGGCTATTTGCAAATCTGGATTATAAATCTTTGATTGAATCATCCTTTCTAGAACTTTAGAATTTTGTTGCCATTTATCAAAGGTATATCCCTTTCCAAGTTTTCACGGGCAGGCCTTTCCCTCATGATGTCTCTAGGCTTCATCTTAAATCAGGAAAATCATCATACAAATTCTTCTGGAGGAATTGGCTATGCCCACTGATATCTGTCTCATTAATTTCTGATCACTCATTTTATGCAATTCACAGAAGTTCCTTCTTTGAGAATAGGGAGATGTGGGCACTAGAAAGTGGTCCTAGTTGTACTCTTTCCTTGACTTTCATAGCTGGAGTAGGAATAGCAGGAACCATTTCCCCAACATGTTTGAAATCATTTGAAATGTGGACATGTATCCTTAAGACATTTATGGAAAACTGAGAGACCCAAAACTGACTTCCAGATCTTATTGGTAAAGCAACAAACACAAGTTCAATCCTTCTATTTCCAAAGAAGAGGAACTGTTACTGTTTTGTTGGTGGCAGATAAATACCAGTAAGTAGAAAGCAGTATCATACGTGCCAGGGGGCAGGTGGTAGACTATACAAGCAAGAGCCAGGACCTGCTAAGTATTTCTCGTTCTGAGCTGAGAATGAGGACAAGATACTGGGGACTGAACTCTAGGTTGATCTGATAGCTTGTCAGCCAACGATGAAGCATTTTTATCACACGGGCTGACAAATTTTGCAGGATCAGGAAATAACTTGTTTTGAGGTGTGTAGATGTCTCTGTATGTCTTGTAAACAATCAGGGGTTGGGGGATAGAACAACAAAGGGCAAGTTTGCAGATCACAGCCCAAGATGATTGCCTGACAGGTCTGTGCCAACTCTACTGGCAAGCAAATAAAAACGAGCCATTCCCTTCCTCTAAGGACTCTGTATTTTTAAAGGGGGATAATAAATGCAAAGCTGTGCAAAGCCTGGCTTGGGGAAATGTGAAATCCATCTCCCATCATTTGCATAACATAATCAGCAGTGCTCTGCTAATCAGGCTAGAGAAGGCAGTTGGAACATGTGTTCCATGAAGAGGTCCTGGAGCGGGACCCAAAGTGCATGCTGCACCTTCCAGGGCTTTACCTCTTGGTGACCAGCACTGGCCCTGACATTCTTCTTCTCTGGATTACAAACAATTCTCACTGGCTGGTTCACAAGAAGGGAGGACTATTCCAGATGAATGTCTGTCGGCATCACCTGCTCCTGCCTTTTCAAAGAAATTGGAATTTGTCCAACTCATAGCTGTGTGCAGAGAGACATGAGCGAATAGGAGCATGCCACACTGTTTCTCATTTTGTGCATGCATGACTCACTTATTTTGCAGGGATGCAGCTCCAGCCATTTTAGAAGGTGTCCCGAGACCATGCTAATTCACATCATTGTAATTCTACAGCAGGAAGTGAGACTAGGCCCACTTTGTAATAATGTTTCCATGGCAATCAGATACTTGACATTTTATTTAAACCACCAATCTAGAATGACTCTGCAACCTAGGAAACGAAGGTTGGACCCCACGATTTCACTTTGGGAACCAATACTAACTTAATAGGTAAGGAGCATAATTAACTTTCTTCATTTTAGAATTCCAGTCCCAGCGGGTGCTAATACATCACAAAATATGAGCTCCTCCAATTGCTCCCTTTGGGGTTTCCTTCTGTTACTTACATTCAAAATAGATTTCAAGGGCTGGGCTTCTGAAGGTCTGTCCCCCTCCCCCTTGCCAGTGCCCTCCATACCAGCCAGGCCAAGCATTTCAGAATCATAGAGTCAATTCAAACTGCATACGATTAAAAGATGAAAATATTCCCCATGGACACTGGGCAATTTATTTGTGAAAAAGATTTAATGAAAAAAATTTCAAAGCAGACAGTGCTCTACAAAGAAAGCTCATTTGTGAATCTCTGTGTTCTCTCTGCTGCCCTGAGCGCATCTGAAGGGAGGAGGGAGAGCCAGGGCCTGCAGCTATTGCCAATGTATCACATGTGAATTACTCAAGAGGGAAAAAATCTTAGGCACGCACGTTGTTTATAGATGGTTAGCCCATAGATGGGTCTGTGCCTCACCCAACAGGGAAAGAGGCTTTTTGCACTCAGTCTCCACGTGGTCTCAGTCACTTCCGGTTCCCATGCAGCATGTATATGCAGTGAATAGTATTTCAAGACAAAGGCACCAACCCTCTCTTTCAAGGTCTGCGCTTTTTTTCACCACTGCAAAATGACCTTCTTTCATCTCCCTGTCCTTCAGCGTTTAGATACCAGCTCATACAAAACCCCACATTAATAGGATAATGGGCAATAAAGGATAATAAAATTCAGTTTCCTGGGACATTTGATCTACTGAGTAAGAGACATGTGAATTAATTTTTTTTCCTAGTTGCCTGACCTTGAGAATTTAACTCCTTGGGCATCTCATATGTAATTTGTACTACTACCACCACCACCACTACTACTACTAATAATAATAACAATAATAATAATAACAATAATAATAATTTCACACTCAAAGGGTTAGGTTTTTGTCTGTACAATCGTTAGGATTATAAATATAAAAATGTGAAATGTATTTAGAAAACGGGCTGACATTTGTAACAGAGAAAACACACTGTAAACAACTTAATTCAAGGAGAACTGAAAGGACCCTTCAAAGCAGAAGACAAGGCTGGCTGCAGTTGCCCTTTAGAAACCATACAACTGCATTAAAAAATAAACGTTCTATCCCTGATTCATTGTAATATCAACCAATCATGTAGTGGTTTTGTGGAAATCTACAAGCTGTTTTTCAAGTTGATATGGAAACGCAAACAACATCAAATGACCAGAGAAATCTGTAAATAAAAAAAAAGTTTAGAGGCCTTTTAAAAAAATTAATGCATATTTATATTTATTTGCATTTACACACACATATTTATACTATATATATATATATATACACACATGTGTGTGGTGTGTACATGCTTACCAAGAAGACAGAAGATAACATGTGGCAGGTTGCTCTTTCCTTGTTCATATAGGTCTGGGAGACAAAATTTCGATTCTCAGGAAGCAGGTACACTTACCCACTGAGTCATTTCATTGGGCCAGATTCAGATATTCTGATTTTTAAGATTTAACATAATGTTACAGTAATAACCAAGAATAGTATCAACATTGGAATTAACATAAAAATCAATGCTGCAGATTCAAAAGAAATAAACTCACAATTGGTCAGCATTTGTTCTTTTGGACAAAGGAAAAAATCTAAAGCATTTGGTAGAGGAAATATTTTCAGCAAAACAAAACTGTTACAGTCCCCCAGATGTTAGCACAACTAATGTGTGATGAAAATACTGTTTAGACCCTGCAACTTAGCATATAGGCAGCAACAGTTGCCAAAACAAAAACAAAGGTAGAATCCATCAAATCCATTGTTTTGGGAAGGTCCCTAAATGTACTAACCTTGCATTTTGGCTTCTGTAATTGTGCTTCTGGCTAATTGTTCTTGCTCATGGAGGATGCATCATCCCAGGATGTGGTGTTTGTGCTTAAAAGAACCTTCTGAGATAGGCTTGAGACTGCACTTGGGTCCCCAAACCAAATGTAGTCACTGGTCAACCAATAAAAGCTTTCTGTTGGCTTGAACCTATGTCCAAGTAGTTTTCTCTGGTGGATACCTCACAGCAAAACAAACCACAAAAAAGAAACTCAATTTATCCCTACACCATACACAAAAAAAATTAACTCAAAATAGAGTATATCCCAAAGTACTATCTTTCAAAACAAATATCTTTTGGAAGACTATCTTTATGAGCTGGGGTTAGACAAAGATTTCTAGGATCATAGAAAGTAATAACAACGAAAAGACAATAAATTTTGTTATAGTAACAGTATTATTACAATGTTGTTTATAAATAATTTAGTACTGTTTACAAATATATATCTTAAGAATATGAAAGGGGAATGGAGATGTAGCTCAGTTGATAGAGCGACTGCTTAGCATACATGGAGCCCTGGATTAGATCTCCAGCATCACATAACTGGGTATGGGGATACGTTCCTCAGAAGTTGGAGGTAGGAGGATCAGAAAATCAAGGTCCTCTACTACTTAATAACTTCAAGATCAGCTGTGATACATACAACCTCACGGCAGGAGCTTGAAGCAGAAACCACCGGGAACAATGCTTACTAGCCTGTTTCCAGGCTTACTTTCATCTACCTACCTTTCTTATATAGTCCAGGCCCATGTGCCCAGAGTTGGCACTATGTGGGGTGGTGAGCTGTGAGAGGCAGTGGGGCATTCAGTTGAGTTTGCTTTGAGTCCTGGTGACCCTAATGGGACAGTAGGTGCTCAGCCTTGCTCCTGGGCCCTGGTTTCTTTCACTTATCCACAGACTCTCTCAAAGAAATGTTTGTGGCCTTAGGTCATATAGCACAGGTAGAGGGTGTGACTACAGGCTTCAGAGCGTTCTCCACAATAATGAGATACCTAAAGGCCAGAGGGCATAGCCAATTAAGCATTCCTTCCCAGACCCTCCTCCTTGCAAAAGATATTTAACCCCAGGCCTGCCCTGAGAACATGGGGTACAGCTTCATCCACTTTCTGCCATGACAATAAACCTTTTAAAGCCATAGACTTCCTATACTTCCGAATGTCTTTGGGGCCTGCAGTGGAGAAACGTAGAGGGGGCCTTCAACCAATGAGCTGCCACCTAATCTCCTGCCAAAGAAATTTTCTGTATTCCAGGCACGGAGGCCTGCCAACTCAAGCAAGGTAGCCAAACCAGCCATGACCCAGCCAAGCGAGTTGCGAGACCAACAGTCTCACTATGCCCGCAGGGTTCCTCTGGAGCTTCTTTCCCTCATCCCTCTCAGCAGGTCCAGGCCATATGCCCCCAGTCTCAACTCTTCTGAGGCTCCCAATGGTGCCTGGGAGCCCAGGGGTCTGAGACCAGTCAATCTCGGCACACCTTCTTGCTCTGGAATCCCTCCCAAGAGGCCCCTGTGGGACCTCAGATTGAGATCTCCCCCAATGGAGTGAACTCAGTTAAATTCCTGTTCTTCTGCCCTCAAGATTCCGGGGGCTGGGGGTTGGGGGTGGGGGGTGGAGGGGTGGGGGGCACTTGTGGAAACTACAACTCAGCCCAACAGGATCCACGCCCACTTGTGGGCACCACAGTCCTGCAGCACTACCCACAATAAAGTGGACCCTCCCACATTAATCAACAATCAGGAAAATGCTACAAAAGCTAATCTAATGGAAATAATTCCTAAATTGTAGTTCCCTCTTCCCAGGTATCACTAGATTTCTGTGAAGTAGTCAGTTGACCATGGCATTTCATCCTTGTCATCTTTGACATTGAAATACAACACTTTGAACCACAATCTTCCCTTTCAGAAATGTCCCCAAGATCTCATGTCAAAATGATATTAAATACAGTACAACTTTAAATCCCCCACAGTCTTTAAAGACTCTAACACTTTAACAGGTCAATGTCTCTTTAAACATCAAAATCTATTTACTTTGGGCATTTGAAAAATGAAAACCAAGTCATATTCCCTTTTATTCCATGAGAGAGGAATAATCAGTTATAATCAGATCAAATCCTACAGAAGAAAAAGCTCAGTGTTCAAACTCCGTGACCCCTGATCTTCTGGGCTTCAGTGGGTTGTTGCAATCCCTGTTACATAGTGTCAGTGCTTAGCAGCTTCCCTGGACCCCCTCAGTCTTGCATAGTTTATACCTTCAATACCAGTACTACATGGGAGACTCTTACACATTGGTAATGCCAAATTCATCTGCTAGCTTGGGATGCCTTTGCTCACCACTCTCCTCTGATTCAAACTGCATGCAGTGCCTATGTGCTGACTATGAGGAAATTGTGTCCTCTTATATATCACAGTTTATATTTTCACCCCAGTTCATCAGCATCCAGTGTCCCAGTGTCCCAGCAAAGTAAAGGTTTCACCTCCATATATTTTTTAATCTAAAATATTATATGAAAAGCTTTGAAAGAATCTTGGTTTCCTTCTAAAACATAGCAAGCCAGGCCTTCATCGTCCTTATTTCTCTAGTATTATCTTACAATTTGGCACAATTGTTTTCTAAATTCTGAGAGCTCAATGACTTTTCCAGGCCAAAGCTCCACACTCCTTTCAGAATCCTCCCCCAAATAACATGGTCCAGGCATGCCACAGCGATGCTATACTTCCCTGGCATCACTTTATGTTCTAGGTAGCTTTTTCTCCCTTGTGATAAACAGCTCTGATCAAAAGTAATTTGAGGGGAAAGGATTTAGATTATTTCACAGGTTACAGTCGATCATCAAGAAACCCAAAGAACTTGAAGCCAAAACTACAAAGAAATGTTTCTCATGGGGTTGCTACCAAATTTATATTCAGCTATCTTGTTTTATTCAGCCCAGCCCTACCTTCCCAGAGGTGGCACAATCTTACATGGACTGGGCTTTTCAACATCAGTCAATAATGGGGAAAATGCCTTAAACCCTTAGACGTATGTGATGAAAGTGATTCTCAATTGGGATTCTCTCTTCGCAGGTGTCTCTAGCTTTGTGCCAAGTTGACATCTTGCTCTGACAAAGACCATTAGGAATAGACCTCAATGAAATCTTCCTTTGGCTGGGGATGGAGACATCCCATTATGCTCTGCTCCAAAGATGAAAACATTGAATACTGTCGTCTCCTCCCTTAAGAATTAATTGAGCTAGATCTGTCAGTCACTTGTCCAAGACACCACTGCATAGCATTGTGATTCATCTAAAGCTATGCTAAGGAAATAGGAGGAGTAATCGTTCCCGCAATGAGATTTCCTTCTCTTATAAAGATATTTTTGAATGTTTATATTTGTTTCAGAAACCCTGCTCTTGGTGCACTTGTTAAGGAAGCATGAAGCCAAAGTCACAGTTTGGTAAGTCTGAATTAACAGTACTTTACTCACAACACTATAACCTTTTCTGTTTTATCTTTTGCTTCTCTTTCAGATACTGGCCTAACCATCTTTTCCCAGTACTTTGTATCTTCTTATTCTTTCTGTGAAGCAACTGCCCTTTCATCATCTAGCTGCTTGCTGCCATTTGGTTGCTTACTGACCTTCATTGTTGAACAAGGCAGCCTAACTCAACAATATGGTTCATTCTAGTCATTTTCCTATTCCAGGAAGAAACAGATACTTACAGATTATCTGTCCTGTTGCCTGCCTGCCTTCCTTTCTTCCTTTCTTTCTTTCTTTTTTTCTTTCTTTCTTTCTTTCTTTCTTTCTTTCTTTTTCTTTCCTTTTCTTTTTTTCCTCTCAAACTCTAATAAAATTGTCTTTTTTGCTTTCTTCAGAGTTTGCTCTCAAATTCTTTTATTAACAAGACTAACAACACAAAAGGTAGACCCTATGTAACCTGGTAACATGTAACAGTAATACAGGGGCTCTTTAACGTTTGGAATAACCATTGCTACATAAAGAAATTGTACAGCTCAATAACAAAACAAATTAGAAATGGGAAATGAAAACAGTATTTGAAAAACAACACTTGGCAAGAGTAGTTTTTGGTGGTGGTGGTGGTTGTGAGGGTAATAGTGGTGAGAGGCAACCTTTTGAAAGGATGAATAATGGCTAATATACACATAAGAATTATTCAGTATTGCTAGTTACCATAGAAATAAAACTTAAAGCCACAGTAAGATACCTCTTACTTTTCAAAATACCATTTACTAGCTAAAATGAGAAAGAATGATGAAAGAAGTTTACAAGGTTATTAGAAAATTAAGTAGAAGAATGGAACTGTGTCATCAGTTTCAAAGAATGTTTTGGATGTTTCTAATAATAACGACATGCCTTATAACTCAATATTATATATAATGAACAATCCTATTCCTACATATTTACACAGGAAAACGAAAGCTGTATCTATAAAAATATGTCCACTTAGGGCTGGAGAGAGGGCTCAGTGGTTAAGAGCACTGACTGTACTTCCAGAGGTATTGAGTTCACTGCCCAGCAACCACACGGTGGCTCATAACCATCTGTAATGGGATCTGATTCCCTCTTCTGATGTGTCTGAAGACAACTACAGTGTACTCATATACACAAATAAATAAAATCTTTAAAATTTAAAAAAATATGTCTACTAATGAATGCTCATAGAAACTTTGCTTTTAGTCACAAACTAAGAACATTTCTCATATCATTCAATAGAAGAATATATTTAAGAATAAAACAATAATAATGTACTCATTCAATGGAGTATTTATAAATTAAAAGAGATTAATAAGTCAGATGTATAACTGTCTATTCGTATGTAAGTAAATGTGACTAAAGACATAAAGAAATTTAAAAAAAGACATAAAGAAATTATTTTATTTGAGTCACATTATTGGGAATTAAGGATCACAGGTAATGGTCTTATATAAGGTTCATAAATATTAGTAAAGAGTCTCTATGCATTTCACCATATGTAAAATTCATGCTAAAATAACTTTTAACTGAATATTGAACTAATTAATAACATGCATGCTTAAACGTCATAGATTTATTGCTTTTTACAACTTGTTTTGAAAGATACCCCAAGTCAGAGATACTACATTTGAAACAAAGGTATAGTAAAGATAAGTATGTAAAGAAATAAGCCTATTTTGAAACAGCCCAGTTTGAAGAATGTATATTTGAAATCTTTCTAAGATAAAATATATGGAGAAGAGTGTCATCCACTACTTTTACTTACTTTCAGTTTACACAAACACACACTGACACACACACACACACACATACACACACACACACACACTTAAAATTTAGAAAAAAACTATCTGGGCAGTGGTGGTGCACACCTTTGGTCCCAGCATTTGAGGGGCAGAGCTAGGAAAATTTTTATGAGTTCGAGGCCAGCCTGGTCTACAGAACAAGTTACAGGACAACCAGGACTACACAGAGAACCCAATTTTGAAAAATAAAAAATTTTAAAAATTAAAAAAAATGAAATTTAGAAAAAATTGCTAAAAACCCCATAAACCTCAAAAATGGCAATTTATATACTTCATGTTTTGATACTAAGAATTTCTAAATTATAATAACTCATTTGAGAATGAATTTGAGGAATCCATTTGGCATTGTGAGTCTGTTGGTGCATTATAACCATAGGCTGCTCCAATTTTGGTCTAGTGAGGACCAACGCACTCACTACAAATGGTTATGTGTCAGTCACACTTCTATTTTGGGGAAAGGACACCATTGGTCAGACCAGTCTTACAAAAAGAAAACAATTAATTGGTGCCTTGCTTACAGCTTTAGAGAGTTATTCCATTATCTTCGTGGTGGGGAGCATGTCAGCATGTAAAGCGATGGTACAGTAGCTGAGAGCTACATCTTGATCCACAGGCCAAGACAGAAAAAGAAACATAGAACTATCCCTGTGTAGGTTGTTGAAAATGTCAAAGCCCACCCCCAGTGGCACAGTTTCTCCAACAAGGTGACACCTCCTAATCTTTCCAATCCTATCAAAGGGTTCCACTCCCTGGTGACTAAACATTCAAATATATGAGCCCGTGGAGGCTATTCTTATTCAAACCACCATTTTTTTCCTACAAAAGAATTTATCAGATGAATGAGACTAAAGACAGAACCCCCACCACACTCCCGAATTATATAGGGTGGTCACAAAGAATCTGCCCTGTAAGCTGAGGCTACTGGCAAAGGCAGATGAAGAGCCTTCCAATTGGAAGGCTCAAGGTTGCATGATTGAACATACACAATTAGACAGTTCAAAGCCATTGACACTGGCCAGAGAGCACAGCCTGAAATCACATTCAGTGAAAACTCAGGCTGAAATGGGATCAGGTGGTAGTCTGGAGGTTACAGAAGCTGTGTTTATTCCAAAGGCAATGGAAAGGCTCTGGGAACTTTGAAACCAGACTATACATGGTGAACAGACTTGTGTTTGAAAATCACTGTCATTGCTCTCTGGAATGAATGCACCTAGAGGTTAGGGTTCATGGGGAGACTAGTTAGAGAAACTAGCTAAGAGACAGCATTAGCTCGGGCTTAGGGGAGGAGGGCAGGGAGTAAGGCCATTAGTGCTTCCTGACATGGAGGCTGTGGATGATGGGTTAACATTAACTTCTCAGTTAGACAGTTTAGACATGGATGCAGTTGCTTGACTAGATGTATTTGTTTCCTGAAGTCGAGAAAGAGAAATGCATTTTTAATGTTTTTCTGTCCTTTTGGGAAGCAGTTTGGAACACTGTATGTGACTCATCTTTTCACCAGTCTTCTGAGTCACAAATGCGGGCGAACTTTCTGATAATTTTTTTAGTGGACTGTATAATGCAATTTTTTTGAAACTGAGTTTGAAAAATGACAGAGAAAGTTCTGTAGACTAAACGAATTGAAGCTTTAAAAAAAATCAAAGCATTATGTTGTACGCAGTCAACAGATAGGCTTTTATCCGTAGTCCTAAAATAGGAAATTCTTCTGTGCCACAAAAGAATTCATCCGACGGTGGAGATTACTGGTGTTGGAGGAATCAGAAATCTTTGTTTTAGTTTGTCTTATAAAAGAGTCCTCCAGATTGCTTGTCAGTCTGTATTAATGAAAATTACAAGCTAGCTGCTCAATCTTGTTCCACTTTGTCCCACAGAAGCTATTGTAGGATTTCATCTTTAAAAAATAATGAAATAGAAACATCATGACAATCTGGCCATCACATCTGTCACCACATGGTTCTCCAGGGTTAATTTGGCTCATTTGGTTAAGTTACTTGGCCAGGCCACATCCTGATATGGCTCACGAACCACCCTGGCTTGGCAGCACTCTGCACGAAGGACACTCTAGTCTAATATATACTTGTACCTCTAGTCTTCTGATTTAGATTTCAAAATACTATTTTACAAACTGATTTTGTTCTGCTTAGAACAAAAGTCTGACTGGTGTTTATATGTAGAAAGCTGAACTGTAGTTTGTTTACCTTTTCTACTGGGTATAGTACCCCATATTTGACTGAAGTGAAGACGTGCGGCCTTAGCTGGATACGCCAGGAGATGATATTAATCGAAGCTAGATATGCAAATTTGTTTTCATTAGATGATTACCACTGGAGGTCTTAACAGAGGTAGAATAGCCTTTCTTCAAATAAGCGAGTAACACTCTTAACACAGCATGCAAATAGAATCAATCCATGTTGGGGTTGGCAAGATGGCTCAGCGGATAAGAGCACTTGCTGCTCTTGATGAGGACAAGGGTTCAGTTCCCACATGGCAGATGTGACAACCGTCTGCAACTCTTATTCCCAGGGATCCAGCATACCCCTCTGACTTCTTTGGGCAACAGCTACGCACCTGGCACACATAAATACACTCGAGCAAACACACACATAAAATAAACTCTTTAACTTAATGATAAACACAATCATATCTATATGTCCTATGGCATCATGCCTTTTTGTGCTTCCTGTGGGCTTAGTGTATTTGAATACAACGCACTACACCAAATCTCAATCAGGCAATGTCTATGAGGAAAAAAAAAGATGGTTATCCGAGTCCTGGTTTTTGTTTGTTTGCTTTGTTTTGCTTTGTTTTGAAATAGCTGGGCTTGCGTTGGTGACCCTGTTTGGGAAGGACTTTTGTAGCGCCGTTGTTGCTACAGCCCCACTTGATAGATTTCCTCTGAAGCATCTTTTCTCATCTGCTTGTCCTTGCAACCAGAGTCTCACACTCCCGGTGGTTTATCTCAGTGTTCAGGGAGATGCTAGCACAGTAACAGCAAAAGTCTTCGGTTTCTTATTTCCTAGCACATTAGGTGAGGCAGCAAAGGTCACTCCCATTATGCCAGTCTTCAAGAAAACTGCAAAATTAAGAATGATCAAGTTCCTTCAAGCAGGACTTTGGGGACTGTCATTCTTAACCTGAGTTGAAAACACAGGGGTTTGGAGACCTTTTTGGTAACCTTTTAAACTGAAGTCAAAAGGTTCAAAAAGAATGGAAAGTCTATGAAATATATACTAAAGACAGAAACCACAGTGAGGGAAGCAAGTAATATGTGATTTGGGGTAGATGCTTTTGACATGTTCATTGATCTCCTTGACTTGCAGAGTGCTGATAGCTCTCTGGCCTCAGGGTGAGGCGGCTTGCCAGCTTCCAGATCAAAGGCACGCCTAGGTGCTGAATCCCTGGCGTGCTCCCAAGCAAAAGTGCCTGGGGCCACATTTGCTAATTACAGGTTGTGTTCCGCTGTTTCCAAACAGGGTGAAAGCGACAGAAGTTGAACTGTGAATAATTACACACTTGAATAAGTATGTGATTAGCATTATTTGTTGTGGTTGGGTCTGGAGTGATGGGACAAGAATGGAGTGATTGCATTATTTACAGCTTAATTGTAGACAAGTAATTACTTATGTACATGCCTGGTGTGGGGTCAGAGAATTCTAGGAAGAATGCAGATGATCTGAAATCCAACTTTCCAAGCCTGTCACTTGTGCTCACTCCCTTAGAGCATGATAAAGAGAATCCACTGTGCATTTCTTGAATGAAATGCTTTGGAATGTTAAATGTCTTGTTCAGTCTAAGCAAAGAAGCAGCAGAGGGTTTTTTTTTTTTTTTTAACTTCTGCTTGGAAAGCAATAAATCACAAATGCCACCTAGTGGTCCTCAGTATCCACTGGTTGCAATATCCTACCATATAGTCATAGTTCAGTACAGCTGAGGCTTTGTCTAGTGGGGGAGGGGAGGGAACAGAAATAAAAATTCATCTTCTGTCCTCGGGCCTTCCCCTTACTTCTGCCAACCTCTCCCTTCATGCAGTTTTACCAGGGAATCACAGTCTCAAGGATGCCTACTTTACAGGCTGGTGGAAATGTTACTCAAATCCCTTAGGTTTTTTTTGTCCCCTAAGAGACTTCATTGCCTGATGAGAAGGCCAGCAGCCACTTGCTTAGGTACAGGCTCCCGGCTGCCACTTCTCATTCACCAGGTGGTTGAAAGCCACTTTCGTAATTACTGCTCTCCTTGTGTCAAGTGTTCCTGTCTGGATTTGCATCTAGAGGAATCCTATTGCCACAAATTCTCTCAGAGAATGAGCTGGTTTGATCGATACTTTGAGAAGAGAAAGGTACAGAAAATGAATTGCTTGTTAAGCCTTCTTTAGTTTCACACGGCCTCTCCTCTCCCATGAGTGTGTTTTGCGAGTTTGTTAAATAATAAATAAGCGAGTCCATGTTTCTCCAGTCGTGAACATTGGACAAAGAAAATTCCTTGAACAGGACCCAGAAAATATGGCTGTAAAGCAAACCATGTAAGTGGAGATGTAAGCAGGCTTGTTGTGTGGCTTTGTGCAAATGCAGCCTTCTGTAATTGCTAGAAACCCCTGTTTCTCTGTCTGTGACAGCAAGAAAAACAGTAACTGGGATGGCCCTGGTGACCCAGGATTAAGTAGGGGGTGGCCCCTTTCTACTTGAGAGGGTTCTGATTTCATACAAGATTTTCTTTTCCTGTTTACATCCCTTTCACTCTGCATTGAGAATTTTCAGAAAACCATCTATGCTATTTCTACAAGGCATTCTCCTGCAAATGGCTTATCCTACTCCACCCAAGGCAACCTTCTTTATAGACAAGTATTTTTCCCCCACTCTTAGCTAGGACAATCCTCCAAAATACATTCACTGAGATCAACCTATTCATTTTACTGATTCCACCACTTACTGATATGTTACGAGAACTCCCTCAGTCAGAGACATCCCTACTTGGGTTATATTTCTTTCTTTACACATATTTTGCTCTTACTTCTGCAGCTACCTGAGAGAAGATGATGTTTCCAATGTGACCCCGCGTGGCCCTAAGAGCCTGTTTCTAAGGAACACTACTGGAATAAAAATATCTTTTTGCTGGTTTTGGGTTTGTTTTCAAAATTAGAGGCACCCTGGCCCTCTGGGAAGAGATATCACCAAGGTTCTCATTCCTATTTGTGATTGCTTTCTCCTTCTGTAAAGCTTTTCTATTAAATTCCTACTGGTGACAACCCAGCCATCTGATTCTAAGAAAACCAAGTACCACTGGGAAAGCAGAGGAGCTACACGCTAACTTCTGACTGTTCCCAGCTGGACACAGACCCGGTTTCTGTCCACCAAGGAATGCATCTCACTCTGAAAATGAGAAGTTTCTCCAGCTTATCTTTTCTCTCTGCTAAGGACTATCTTTTTCTCAGTGCTACCTGATACTCTGGCCATATTCTCAAGCCTCCTAGTAAGATAGAAAAGACTTTTGTAACTAACTACTCTTTAATCTCCTTCCATTCAATACTACGAGTTGTTTCCTGGTGGTGTTTGTTTTGAAATATCTAAAATGGGGTGAATGTTTCGAATACCAGAGACTGGCCTAATATCGACAAACTGTTGTGGATAAATCTGTATGAAATAGGGAGTTTCAGGAGTTGGGAGGTAGAAGCAGAAAGAATGTATGAGGCCAACCTGTGCTACACAGTAAGATTCTGTCTCAAAACCCAATCAAACAAACAAACAAAAGCAAAAGCAAAAACAAAACAAAAATAAAACCCCAAAAAATAAAACTCAGGACTAGGTCTAGAATTCAGTGATTGTTGATCACCTATGATATTTAGGGCCTTAAATTTGTTAGAAAAACAAGAAAAAAGAGCAGGCAGGAAGAAAGAAGAATGAAGCATGGAAAAAATGGTAGGGGAAATGAAAAATTGGGCAAAAATAATGAAAGTGAGGAAAAAAGAAAGTTAAAAAAAAGACATATATATTTTTTTTAAAAAAGTTAATCAGTTGTAATGGCTATTCCTGGTTGTCAACTTGACTATATCTGGAATGAATTACAATCTAGAATTGGAGGGCTCACCTGTGATCCAGATCTTGAGGCTGGAAGACACAAGTTTCTGACCTGGATCTTGGCATGAAGATCTTGAGGCATAGTGGCCATGAAAAGCTTAGGCCCAAGCAAGGTAGTGCATGCCTTTAGTAACAGGAGACTGAGGCAAGGAGAACTTGTTATGAATAACTCAACTTGAATAATATAGGAACTAATCTAAACTTTATTCTCCCAAACCAACCAAAGAAGTTGAGATACATACATGAAATTTCATGGTTCTTCTCTAGAAGGAACACATCTACCACCAGGAAGTATCTCTTTTCATAAAATCTGCCCTGGGAGTGTCCTGGTTAATGTTTGTTAACTTGAACAAGTTAGACTTATCTGGGAAGAGGAAGATCAATTTAGAAAATGCCTCCAAAAGATTGTCCTGTAGGCAAGTCTGTAGGGTATTTTCCTGACTAAAACTGATATGGGAGGGGTCAGCCCATTGGGGTGGTACCATCCCTAATCCTCGCTGAACCTGGATGGTAAAAACAAAAACAAAAACAAAAAACAAAGACACCAAAACCAAACAAACAAAAAAACAAATTGAGCAGTCAATGGGGAACAAGCCAGTAAGCAGTAAGCCTCTATGATGTCTGCATTAGTTCCTTCTGCATTAGTTCCTTCCTTCTGGTCCCTGCCCTACTTTCCTGGAAAATGGAAGATAAAATTAAACCTTTCCTCCCCAAGTTGTTTTTGGTCATAGTATTTTAACACATCCATAGAAACCCTAACCAATATAGAGAAGGCCTCAGGAGAGTCAGAAAGATGCATGCTTTTCCATGAATAGAGTTTCTCTTTAGTGTGTTTTTTCCTCCCTGGAGAAACAAGTTCTTACTTCCAATTTTATAGCCCATATGCCATTTTCTCTTTCTCTACAACACATCCTGAAAAATCTTGTATTTCCCATCCTACAAGTGACCTGTGTGTAGAAATCATAAATTTAACTAGTTGGGCAGCTGACCTCTGAGATCTACTTTGAGCAAACAGTATGCAATCATTCTAATATCATTGGAAGCTTTCTCTAGATTTTGTATCTCTCATTGGATGGATGACAGTGCTATTTATGTACATATTATTTAGGCCATCCTTTCAAAACAAGTAGGTTTCAGCACTCCTGTTCTCTTCTTCCCAGATAATCTTCCTTCAGTACTTTTCTAGAATTGTCTCCATTTTATACATGGATACTGCTAGAATTCTCTTCTTACAATAATGTTTTCTTATGGCTGTACTTTTAAAAACAATAGGGAGGTATGCTTTGAGACCACACCTTTTGAAAGTTGCTGAATGCCAGTGTGTGGTGATTTTAAACTCTTCTTGCTTTTTCAGCTCTACCAATAATGGACAAATAACCCTATTACATTTCAGAAAATAAGCTATTTCATTAGTATGTTTTTATGTGTCCCTGATACTAATGGAAATGGGGTATGTGTGAGGTTTGGGGGTATCTGTGGCTTGCATTTAATAGTGATCTTACAGGATGTCAAATTTCTTTCACAATTTCTTTCACGTTTGACCAGTCAGCCATTAAACACACCAGTCAGAAGAGAAGGCTAAATTTCTGGTGAAAGCAGTGCCACAAGGTATGTTAACCATTTCATTTTAACCTCTTTAGGAGAACTTTTCTATAAGAGAATAAGTATGTTTTATTAAAACAAAATTTGTTGCCACATCATATAATACGAATAGTAAAAGACAAATCCTGCTGTGATTTCCATCTTCCTGGCTTTAAGAAAGCAATTTCTGTGTTTTTTTTAAAGGTACTTGTGAAAATATTCTATTCTATCAAAACATGTAAACTGTGTGAAATCCTTAGGCTTAAGTGCTTTCAGAACCCTCTTTTGAAATCCTGACAATAAACACAGTAGGTAGGCAGTGCAGTCATCCTTGGTTTAGCCAAGTGGAAGCTCAACATGTCATGTCAAAGCAACAAGTTAGCTTCCCTGTGTACTTGTTGAGGGAACTCATCAGTCTTGCTTGCTTGTTTTCTGCTTCCAGTAAAGCAGCAGGGGCTTTGGCTCAGCATCTGGCTAAAAGCAACAGCAGTTTGGGACAGGATCATGAGAAGAGGGATACAGTGGAGGCCAGGTCACCTCTTCTCCAGAGAGCATTTAGATAGTAAGTGTAATGGCTCAGCACCAAGCAAACTGAGGAGGCAACTGAACCCACCGAGGGAGTCTGGAAAGCACGCATCTCCAAGACTCTCTAGGTGCTTAAGTGGAACTGCCAAGAATTTCAGTTTAGTAAAGAGAGGACTTAGCTAGGATTTGGACTTGGCCACTAATTTGCTGACTTTAAGGCTTCAGATCTTTTAAAATTGTACACAAAGCCATTTTCTATCCCACAAGGACTGCCTGGGGGTTAGTGAATCAATGACTCAGATGTGCTTTGAGTTCCTTGGCAAGGTTCTCATGTCCCAAGGTGTTGTTCTATGTGAAAGATTTCCTGACTCCAGTTGGTTCAACAGAAGTTACATCTAATGCCAATCTCCTTGAGCTGGGACAGGTAGAAAACTGGGATTTCCTTTGTTCAGCCACCCCATGACCTAAAGCAGTCTGGCGCAAAATGATTTTGTGGATGGGTGAACATCTGTTCTTATTTACAAGGATGCCACAGAGCACTGCTACACTCATTTCCTACCTCCTGGGAGTTTTGCGAGGTTTATCATGATTATCCCAGCAGTGTACCAAAGAAGACGAGAGGTTTGCAAGTATAAAACATATTTAACATTTGCTGGTGACTAACAAGTGACTTCAGCTCGCCATTTACTTTAAAATTTGGGATTTTCTTCAACATTGAATTTAGACTAAGTATTATGGGGAATCAAAATTGTTGAGGTTATTTCTACATTGTTTTGTGTTTTTTTTTTCTTAATGATTATAGTATGCATTAGGGTTCTCTAGAATCACAGAACTTATGGAATGTCTTTATAGATTATGGAAATTTATTGCTTTGATTTACAGTCTTCAGTCCAGCTCACCCAATAATGGGCAGCTGAAAATGGGAAGTCCAAAAATCTAGTATTTACTCAGTCCCGTTAGGCTAGTTGTTTCAGCTGGTCTTCTTGAAAAAGTAGGCTGCTGACAAGTAAGTGCAAGCAGGTGAAGAGTGAGCCTTTCTCTTTCCAATGTCCTTATGTAGGCCTCCAGCAGAAAGTATAGCCCAGATTAAAGGTGTGTGGCACCATACCTGGATTTGGAAGTTTCTCAGTCTGGCCTTGAACTCAGTGGTTGGCTTGCCTCAGTCTCCTGGGATTAAAGATGTGTACTACTTTACCTAGGCTTAAGCTTTTCATGGACCACTATGCCTCAAGATCTCCATGTCAAGATCCAGGTCAGAATCCTGTGTCTTTCAGCCTCAAGATCTGGATCACAGCTGTGCCCTCCACTTTTAGATTGTAATTCATACCATATATAGTCACCTTGACAAACAAAAATAGGCATCACATAAAACTCAAAAGCCTGTGTACCTGTATTATCTATTGGTATCAACATGCTTTTATAATGTTCTTCTCAGTGGGAATGGTAGTATGCCTCTAAACTCTCTTATTTTTGTTACATTTTCCATGTGGCCTTCACTTTATGTGGGCTTTAGATGAACTTGCAAACTAGAATATATACTGTTGTTAAAGACAAAACTCTGTTTTCAAACTCAAATTTTTACTGTTTTTTTTTTTTGGAGCCCTGGAGATTTAGAATTATGAATTTATGATTTAGAATTATGATTTAGATTTAGAATTATTTTCCTCTTCCCATCTTTAGCGTCTAATTAGCTTAATATCAAATTCTAATCTTGTATCTTTTTTTAACAATACCCATGTCTTGACTATCAATATGTATCTGGTTGTCTGAGACACTGTCACAGACTCCTCAGTTTTATTGCCTCAGTCTCCCTTACAGTCCTTCAGCTTGAGGTAAGCATGACTTTCATAAGATTGAATTCTCAGCATGCTTGAATTCATCCAATAGTTGCTCAATTCTTTCAGAATTTCACTTTTTTACCGATGTCCTACTCGTGACCTCTTTACAGCCAAATTTACCTTATGCTTCAGTTTTACCACCATGCTTACATTTTAGTCAGTGTCATGTTCTCTCATGCCTTGGGCTTTGGGCTAGTTGCTTCCTATTTTAAAAATGACTGCTATCTTATAACTGCTTTAGTTAAAACGTTCAACTGAGTTTCTTGTTGCTTTGCAAATAAGTTCAAGTATTTTCTAGAAACTCAGAACATCTCAGAAGCCTTTATCTGGAGTAGGGGTTACTTCTTCTAGGCTCACAGTGTACCCTTCTCACAGGGGAATCTTTACATCATCTACACATTGTTGGATCTGTGACCCTCTCTTCCTTATGAAATGCTGAGTCCTGGTTTTCATATTGATTTATGTTTAGTTTCATCATTTCTAAAACTTATCTTAATACTAGCACAGATCTAAGGGTCAAAGTAAGAGAAAACTTAAATTTTGAGGGGCAATTTTATCTTCCAGTTTATGAAATGGTAAGTATTTTCTCATGTCGGGCAGTGGACCATGAGAGGTAGCCTGTAAAGACTGACACTCATAATGTTATGAAGACAGGTGTCTCAGAGGAAAAATCTAAGAGATCCCTGTAGAAGAGATACAAAGCAGAACCAGTAATTGATGCTAAGAAATATGTTAGATTCTTTAACACAGATAGTGTAAAATTAATAGAAGATCCAAATAAATAGTGGCTGAACAACAAATATTCACTCAAGTATTTTATTTATTCTAGTACCACTGCTGTTAGATGAGACCATATAAGCAGTACTGATAATTAGCACATGATGTTTCTAGCCATGGATGAATATTTCTCTCTGCTACTGATAAAGCACTATACACAGTATAATGATCATAGATTTTTTTTTATCAGTTTGAGTGATATATTAATCAGTGTTCTCTAGAGCCACAGAGCTGAGAACCATTGAATTCTCTGTTTGAACTCAAAGGAATAGTTTGTGTTTTGTTTTCTTTAAACTGGATATTTTATTTATTTACGTTTCAGATATTATCACCTTTCCCCATCCCCCCATCAGCAACCCCCTATCTCATGCTTGCTTCTACTGCTTCTATGAACTTGTGCTCCCTCACACCCCCACCTACTCTAGTCTTCCTGCCCTTCCATTCCCCTACATTGGGGCATCCAGCCATCATGAAACCAAGGGCCTACTCTCTCACCTATTCCTGACAAGGCCATCATCCAGTACATATACAGCTGGAGCCATAGGTCCCTCCATGTGTGTTCACAGGCAGTCTGTTTAGACCCTGGAAGCTCTGGTTGATTGGCATTGTTGCTCTCCCTATGCGGCCACAAATTCAACTCCTTAAATCCTCTCTATAACTCCTCCATTGAGGACCCCTTATAAGTTTAATGGTTGGCTGCCAGCATCCACCTCTGTATATGTCAGGCTCTGGCATAGCCTTTCAGGAGACAGCTATATCAGATTCCTGTCAGCATGGACTTCCTTGTATTCATAGTAGTGTCTGGGTTTGGTGACTGCAAAAGGGATGAATCCCTAGGTGGGGCAGTCACTGGATGACCCCTATGTCAGTCTCTGCTCCACATTTTGTCTCCATATTTGCTCTCATGAGTATTTTGTTAATCATTCTGAGAAGGGCCGAAGCACCACCACTTTGGTCTTCCTTCTTCTTGAGCTTCATGTGGTCTGAGAGTTGTATCCTGGGTATTTCAAGCTTTGGGGCTAATATGCAATTATCAGTGAGTGCATACCATGTGTGTTCTTTTGTGATTAGTTTACTTCACTCAAGATGACATTTTTCTCGTTCCATCCATTTGCCAAGGAATTACGTGAAGTCATTGTTTTTAATAGCCGAGTAGTACTCCATTGTGTAAATGTACCACATTTTCTGTATCTATTCCTCTGTTGAAGGACATCTGGGTTCTTTCCAGCTTCTGGCTATTGTAAATAAGGCTGTTCCAAACATAGTTGAGCATGTATCCTTGGTTTATGATGGAGCACCTTTTGGGTATACAATGTCCAATTTTTTGAGGAACCAACAGACTGATTTTCAGAGTGGTTGTACCAGCTTGTATCCCACCAACAATGGTGAAGTGTTCCTCTTTCTCAACATCTTCTCCAGCATCTGCTGTCACCTGAGTTTTTGATCTTAGCCATTCTAACTGGTGTGAGGTGGAATCTCAGGGTTGTTTTTGACGTGTATTTCCCTGATGACTAAGGATGATGGACATTTCTTTAGGTGCTTTTCAAACATTTGAGTTTCCTCAGCTGAGAAATCTTTGTTTAGTTTTGTACCCCCTTTTTAGTAGGGTTATTTGATTGTCTGGAGTCTAATTTCTTGAGTTCTTTATATATATTGGATATTAGCCCTCTATTAGATGTAGGATTGGTAAAGATCTTTTCCCAATCTGTTGGTTGCTGTTTTGTCCTATTAAGAGTATCCTTTGCCTTACAGAAGTTTTGCAATTTTATGAGATCCCACTTGTCAATTTTTCATCTTAGAGCATAAGCCATTGGTGTTCTGTTCAGAAACTTTATCCCTATGCCCATGTATTCAAGACTCTTCCCCACTTTCTCTTCTATTAGTTTCACCGCATCTGGTTTTATGTGGAGGTCCTTGATCCACTTGGACATGAGCTTTGTACAGGGAAATAAGAATGGATAGATTTGCATTCTGGGTCTTTAACTCTATTTCATTGATCTTATTGCATGTTGCTGTCAGGAGCCATAATGGGACAAGCTAATAATTAGCAGGTGATCATCCGGAAATGGCTTGCTTTTTATTATTATATAATCTTCTACAAGTGTGCCCTTACTCAGCAAGGCTTTGTAAGGGACTTATTTTAGGAAAGATTCCTGCTATTAATATGCTTTTCCTATTATTATTATTATTATTATTATTATTATTATTATTATTACACAAATATAACAGTAACTAAGCAATAGCACACCATTTTGGAGCAGATCTCTGCAGATCCACAAAGATGTATTGTCTTGTAGTGATGCTACATAGACAAATAGATGACTTCTTAAGTCTTAATGATGATCCTATAAGAATTCCTAAAATTATATCAATGATTATTAAGCTCTTTTATAATGGGGCTGCTTAGGTCCTTTTCTGATAGTCAAAATTGCCATAAGAAATCTGCCAGTCTCCTAAGTGTCAACAGTTAAATGCTCTTAGATAGTAACCAGACCTTCTCCTACTCAGAGCACATTCCAAGAGGTTGTAAAACAATTAAACAGAGGTTACTAATAGGGAACTCACGATTTATTATAGGTGCTAGGACAGAAGATAAAATATTGCCTTGGTTTATCTATACAAAACACTAATTTCTTAGTTATAGTTTTAAAACTTCAGTGAACCTGTGAAGCTAGACAGGTGATGAATGTTTAGCCAGATAATTACTCCTAATGGATATGCATGTAAACATTCTGTGTTGTAAACTTCTATTTCAATTTATGATTTGGTTTTTGGTGTGAACCTGTGATGAACTTTGTAACATGTGACCATGTATTCTGAAAGATGCATAAGTACTGAAGACAAAGACAAAGGGAAGAGTAGCTGTTGTAGTCATAGTAGTAGTTAGTCCTTAGTCCCTTCCTTTCCTTTTCCCTTGCATAGAATTCTTTCCCTTAGAACATTTTCCATATTAGAATTTTTTTCTTTTCCCCACTTAGGACCTTTCTACTTTTCCCCTTAGACAGCTTTCATAGGAAACCTTTTACACTTAGTAATAAACTCTGTAGTAACTTCTCTAAGTGTTTTTTTTCTTCCTGCAACCTCAGACTAGCAGGCATAAATTAGAGCCCAGCAGTTCCTGCTGAGATAGAATAAAGGCCACATTGCCTAATCCTCTGCTGTTAGGTGTTAATCATCTAAGCCTGCAGTCTTTTACCCTCAGAAGAATATTTTAGGATAGATAAAACTGCAGTTTCTGGCCTCAGGATCACAGATAGCAGGTTAGATACAGTAGCATAGTAACTAAACTTTTCTAGCATAGATAAGTAAGCTTTTATTATACAGCAACCCTAAACTTCTCATAAGACCAAAGCCTTACCGCCCTCCCCCGCAAAAGAACTGACAAGGAGAGGAGAAGAAGAAGACTCCTCCACCCAAGCTGGGGCTGGCCTCCTGCATGTTTCTGTACTAATACCATGCAGTTTTTTATCACTACTGCTCTGTAATACAGCTTGAGGTCAAGGACTGTGATTCCCCCAGTTTTTTTATTGTTGAGAATAGTTTTCACTATCCTGGGTTTTTTGTTATTCCAAATGAATTTGCAAATTTCTCTTCCTAACTCTATGAAGAATTGAGTTGGAATTTTGATGAGGATTGCATTGAATCTGTAGATTGCTTTTGGCAAGATGGCCATTTTTACTATATTAATCCTGCCAATCCATGAGCATGGGAGATTTTTCTATCTTCTGAGATCTTCAGTTTCTTTCTTCAGAGACATGAAGTTCTTGTCATACAGATCTTTCACTTGCTTGGTTAGATTTACACCAAGGTATTTTATATTATTTGTGACTATTGTGAAGGGTGTCATTTCCCTAATTTCTTTCCTAGCCTGTTTACCTTTTGAGTAGAGGAAGGCTACTGATTTGTTTGAGTTGATTTTATATCCAGCCACTTTGCTGAAGTTGTTTATCAGGTTTAGAATTTCCCGATGGAAGTTTTGAGGTCACGTAAGTATACTATCATATCATCTGCAAAGAGTGTTATTTTGACTTCTTTTTTTTTTTTTTTTTTTTTTTTTTTTTTTTTTTTTTTTTTTTTTTTCAATTTGTATCCCTTTGACCTCCTTTTGTTGTCTAATTGCTCTGGCTAGGACTTCCAGTACTATGTTGAATAGGCATGGAGAGAGTGGACAACCTTGTCTAGTTTCTGATTTTAGTGGGATTACTTTATCTTTCTCCCCGTTTAGTTTGATTTTGGGTACTGGTTTGTTGTATATTTCTTTTATTATGTTTAGTTATGGGCCTTAAATTCCTGATCTTTGTAAGACTTTTACCATGAAGGCGTATTGAATTTTATCAAATGTTTTCTCAGCATCTAGTAAGATGATCATTTTTTTTCCTTTGATATTTGTTTATATAGTGGATTGGCAGTTGATGGATTTCCATATATTTGATCATCCCTGCATTCCTGAGATAAAGCCCACTTGATAATGATGAATAGTTGGTTTGATGTGTTCTTGGACTCGGTTTACAAAAATTTTATTGAGTATTTATGCATCGTTATTCAAAATGGAGAATGGTCTGAAGTTCTCTTTCTTTGTTGGGTAGTAGTGTGGTTTAGGTATGAGCATCATTGTGCCTTCATAGAATGAACTGGGTAGTCTTCCTTCTGTTTCTGTTTTGTGGAATAGTTTAAAGAGTATTGGTGTTAGGGCTTCTTTGAAGGTCTGTAGAATTCTACACTAAAACCATCTGGTCTTGGGCCTTTTTTTCTTTGTTCTCTTTCTTTCTTTCCTTCTTTCTTTCTTTCTTTCTTTCTTTCTTTCTTTCATTCATTCTTTCTTCTTTCTTCCTTTCTTTCTCTCTTTCTTTCTTTCTTTCTTTCTTTCTTTCTTTCTTTCTTTCTTTTTTTTTTTTGTGGGGAGACTTTTAATGACTGCTGCTACTTCCTTAAGGGATATGGGACTATTTAGATGGTTTATCTGATTCTGATTTAACTTTGGTACCTGGTATCTTTCTAGAAAATTGTCAATTTCATCCAGATTTTCTAGTTTTGTTGAGTATAGGCCTTTGTAGTAGGATCTGATGATTTTTTTAATTTCCTCTGTTTCTGTTGTTATGTCTCCCTTTTCAGTTCTGATTTTATTAATTTGGATACTTTCTCTGTGCCCTCTGGTTAGCCTGGCTAAGGGTTTATCTATCATGTTGATTTTCTCAAAGAACCAGCTTTTGGTTTTACTGATTCTTGGTATACTTCTTTCTGTTTCTACTTGGTTGATTTCAGCCCTGAGTTTTATTATTTCCTGTTGTCTATTCTTCTTGGGTATATTTGCTTCTTTTTGTCCTAAAGCTTTCAGGTGTGCTATCAAGCTGTTAGTGTATGCTCTCTCCAGTTTCTTTTTGTAGGCACTTAAAGCTATGAATTTTTCTCTTAGCACTATTTTCATTGTATCCAACAAGTTTTGATATGATGTGCCTTCATTTTCAATAAATTAAAAAAAGTATTTCTTCCTTGACCAAGTCACCAATGAGTAGAGTGTTGTTCAGTTTCCATGTGTATGTGGGCTTTCCATTGTTTTTGTCATTATTAAAGACCAGCCTTAGTCCGTTGTCGTTTGATAGGGTGCAAGGCATTATTTCAATCTTTTTATATCTGTTGAGGCTTGTTTTGTGACCAATTATATGGTCAGTTTTGGAGAAGCTACCATGTGGTGCTGAGAAGAATGTATATTCTTTTGTTTTAAGATGAAATGTTCTATAGATATCTGTTAAATTCATTTGGTTTATAACTTCTCTTAGTTTCATTATGTATCTGTTTAGTTACTGTTTTCATGATTTGTCCAATGCTAAGAGTGAAATGTTGAATTCTCCCCCTATTATTGTGTGAGGTGCACTGTGTAATTTGAACTTTAGTAAAGTTTCTTTTATCAATGTGGGAGCTTTTGCATTTGAATCATAGATGTTCAGAATTGAGAGTTCATCTTGGTAGATTTTTCCTTTGACAAGTATGAAGTGTCCTTCCTTATCTTTTTTGATAACTTTTGGCTGAAAGTTGATTTTATTCTATATTAAAATAGCCACTCTAGCTTGCTTCTTGGGACCATTTGCTTGGAAAATTGTTTTCCAGCCTTTTACTTTGAGGTAATGTCTGTCACTGAGGTGTGTTTCTTGTTTGCATAAAAATGCTAGGTCCTGTTTACATATCCAGTATGTTAGCCTTTGCTTTTTATTGGAGAATTGAGTCCATTGATGTTAAGAGAGATTAAGGAAAAGTGATTGTTGATTCCTGTTATTTTTGTTATTAGAGGTGGAATTATGATTGTGTGGCTATCTTCTTTTGGGCTTGTTAGATTACTTTCTTGCTTTTTCTAGGTTGTAGTTTCCCTCCTTGTACTGGAATTTTCCATCTATTATCCTTTTTAGGGCTGGATTTGTGGGAAGATATTGTGTAAATTTACTTTTTTCATGAAATATCTTGATTTCTCCATCTATGATAATTGAGAATTTTGCCGAGAATTTAGCCTGGGCTGGCATTTGTATTCTCTGAGGGTTTGTTATGACATCTGTCCAGGATCTTCTGGCTTTTATATTCTCTGGTGTGAAGTCTGATGTAATTCTTATAGGTCTGCTTCTATAAGTTACTTGACCTTTTTCTCTTATTGCTTTTAATATTTTTTTTTGTTTTGTGCATTTGATGATTTGATTATTATGTGGTGGGAGGAATTTCTACTCTGGTCTAGTCTATTTGGAGTTCTGTAAGCTTCTTGTATGTTCATGGGCATCTCTTTCTTTAGGTTAGGGAAGTTTTCCTCTATAATTTTGTTGAAAATATTTTCTGGCCCTTTAAGTTGGGAATCTTTTCTCTCTTCTATACCTATTATCCTTAGGTTTGGTCTTCTTATTGTTTCCTGTATTTCCCTGATGTTTAGGATTATGAGCTTTTTGCCCTTTGCATTTTCTTTGATAGTTGTGTCAATGTTTTCTATGATATCTTCTTTACCTGAGATTCTCTCCATCTCTTGTATTCTGTTGGTGATGCTTGCATCTATTTCTCCTGATCTCTTTGCTAGGTTTTCTGACTCCAGGTTAGTCTCTCTTTGTGATTTCTTTATTGTTTCTATTTTCATTTTTATGTCCTGGGTGGTTTTGTTCAAATCCTTCACCTGTTTGGTTGTGTTTTCTTACAATTCTTTAAGGGTTTTCTGTTTTTCCTCTTTAAAGGTTTCTACCTGTTTACCTGTGTTCTCCTGTATTTCTTTAAGGGAGTCATTTATGCTTTTCTTAAATTCCTCTATCATCATTATGAGAAGTGATTTAAAATCAGAATCTCACTTTTCTTGTGTGATAGGGTATCCAGGACTTGCTATGGTGGGAAAACTGGGTTCTGATGATGCCAATTACCTTGTTTTTGTTGCTTATGTTCTTGCCCTTGCCTTTTGCTACCTGGTTATCTCTAGTGCTACCTTCACTCACTTTTTCTGACTCTCCTGTTTGTTGTGTCAGAACTCCTCAAAGTCTGTGATCCTGTGATTTTTACATCCTGGGTTAAGAGCTTCTGGGAGTCAGGCTGCCTCTGAGCTCCTGAAATCCTGGTGTGACCAAGTTCCTGAGATCCTATGATTCTATGATCCTATGTTCCTGGGGATGTTAGAGCTATTCCAGCTTCCTCTGGGTGTTGTGGGATTGGGTGCAGAGCTATGATCCTTGGCATGTTAGAGCTTCTGGGATTCCAACTTCCTCTATGATCCTGGGCATGTTATTGCTCCTGGGAGTCCAGACTACTATGGGTATTTTGGGGCTGGGTGGGTGCAAAGCTGGGGCCCAAGGTATGTTCAAGGCACCAGTGCAGACTGGAAGCAATGAATTGTTTTTAAAGGTCAGGAAATTTCTTTAATAAACAGGCATGTTAGTTTAGAACTTTGAGGATCCATATTATTTCAGAGTACTAGTGGACTGTTGTGAACTGAGGTGATATGTTGCTACATTCTCTATAGGTATTTGGAAGAATGAAGAAGAAACTGGAGTGTATTCTAAACAAGTAAAAGAAATGATTTTTCTAAATATTTTTGGTTTTGTCATGCCTACTTTACATATACATATTTTAGATATGGTCTCTTATACGAGTATATCAGGAGACAAGATAATCACTGCAGCACTTTTTGTTGTAATAAAAATTTAGAAACGCCCTGTATGACAGTTTAATGGGAGAATATAAAACAATTACATTATTATTTTGCAGCAGAACATCATTTGTCAGTAAAAATAAATCAACATAGTTTACTCTTCAATTGTAAAAAGAGTCAATAAAGAATATCTACAAAATTATACATTTTTGTAGAACCCAAACCAAGTAGCATTACTAATATATTTCTTTTGACAGAGGTTTTGATACTTATTGATAAGTGACTACAGAAGTGTAATTTACATGGTAACCACAGACCACACTAAGAAATAATTTTGCATATTAATTAAAACAATTATTTTTTTCAGTGTTTCCTTTATTGTATATACTTTTCTCTGTTCCCCTCTCCATTCCATTGGGTTCTGTATTAAAACTTAATGCTGTGTATAGACTGCTAATCTTATTTTATAACTAGAACCTATAGTTTTAAAACTACTGGTTTAAAGATACTTTTAATATCATAAATCTCTAAAGATAATGGATAACAAGCACAAAATGCAAGATATTGTAGAAGTTAGAAAATCTACAGGTCATGAGTAGATGATTCATATTGAAGCAATAGAAGTTACAATAAATTACTATTTCAAAAATACTACAAATTAAATTATATTTATTTCATAATCTATCATTTTGTTTAATTACATATTTATATTGTATATATGATATCCATGTCTCAATTATAACCAAACAGTTTTGCAGAAAGACTAAAAATCCTCTGTCACTTGAGTATCTTATGTATCATCACGACTTAGAATTTCTTACAGGTAGAAATTCGTCCCAAGTATACTGAAAATACCTCTGATCACAGCACTGGGGATGCTGAAGCATGGAAGTATAGGTGAGTTTGAGCTCAATCTTGTATACATAGTGAGCTTGAAGATTCAATATATAAATAGACAGATCCTGTCTCAAAAATGCTGAGAATGGAAGATGAGGAGGAGGGGAAGAAAGCAAGAGAGAGAGAAGATGAAAGAGATATCAGCATACATGTGCAGATTATTCTAACATGGAAATTCTGCTTTCTAACCCTTGTGGCTGTATGTTGGACTGAAAATGACAGAAGAGTGTTGAGATCTCAGAATTCCTTAGTAGAAATTTCTTCCATAGAAAGTTGGAATTCAAAGTGCCCACAAGAAATCAAGGAATGGAGATTTTTTTCATTAGGGATCAGAAAGAAAATAGACATAGTATAAAAATGCCTATAGGGAAAGCACTAGAGATTCACCTAAATGTGCCCTTACTTTGCCTCAGCTATGTCCTGACAGAGAAAAGAATTTATATTTTGACTTCATGGAGTAAAAAGTATGTGTGGGGGTGGGGTGGGGGGAAATATGTGCAATTGGTCTACAGTTGTATCAATGCAGAAATTAGTTAACATAAATTGAGATAATTATGCATATTTAAAATTTTTTGAAAGGGATGTTATGAATGTCCATATTGGCTTTGGTTATAATGGCTTAATCTCCTTTACTGGTACCTGTATGAACCATTGGTATAAATGGTACCTGCTGTCCTGCTCTGACAAATTACCATACAAAATACAAATTAGAAAGGAGGGATTTACTTTGGCTCACAGTGCCAGGATGCAGACCATCATGTGGGAAGTCATATAGGCAGGATCTTCAGGCAGCTGGTCACATTATACTCATAGTCAGGAAGCAGAAGAATTTGAAGGCTTATTCTCAACTTATATCCTCTGTATTCAGTCTGAGACTCTACCTCATAGAATGGTGTCACCCAGAGTAAATAATTTTACCTCCATTATCACAACCAAGGCAATACATCATAAGCATGTTCTTAGGTTTGTCTTATTGATGATTATAGATTCTACCCAATTGATAATCAAATTAACCAACACAAATGCAATTTTGTCAACCTGACATCTCCCACCCCCCCAACCTTTAAGTTAAAATCTTTTACTCCTTGATCCTTTGGGCTCATGACCTTCTCAGTGCAAAAATTCAAGACAGTCCAATTTCAGAAGTCCTCAGATTTTTAACAGATTTTTAATTTTTAATTAAAGGTTTAAGTCATGTCTGGCACTCAAGACAATCTCTGAACCCTGAATACCTCTAAAACAAACAACAAGTTATTTACTTTTAATATATAATGGCATAGAACAAGGATTCCAAAGAGGAAGAAAGTGAGCAAAGTGAGAAATGCTGAGACCAAATCAAGTCAGAAACACAGTAGTAATAATATTGAATTGTGAAGTATTATGTTTGGCATCTGGAGCTGATAATTCACTCTTCAGGACCCCAAAGAATTTTTCACAGTCTCACTCATTCTAGCACTTCCACCTGTAGCAGACATAGTCTCTCTCTTGGGCCAACTCCATTCCATATTCGCGGCCTTTCTCAGCAGCCTCTTATGGTCCTGTCATCTCTACAATTCCAGGGTCTCTACTGCAATTCAGGTTCTGTATTTACCATTTCAGGCAGAAACCTTCCATGGCCTCCTTGAAAGGATTTTCACCCTGACACATCTTTTACAGAGAAGAATGTACAAGCAGGGAATGTTTCATGGTGGCTAACAGGTTGCTAAGTGCATGCTATCGGAGAGCAGTGTGTGTGTCTATTATGTCCATGTAAGAATCTTGGGCTATCAAGTGCACTACCAGGAGGATGTGTACATAACCCAAGCTAAGTAAAACCCCAGGTTGTTTAGTTCTTCCTTATGCTTGCTTGTCCATGCAGGAACTCTCTTAAGAGTAACATTAGGATGGACAGTGACTCAGTATTTTAGATATTTATTTGTAAGACAGTCATATCTACACTTTATCCCCAAGGTAACATTTCAAGTACTACTTGACTGTTGCTATTCTTTCCTTATTTTTACCTCTCCTCCTTCTAAATACAGTAGGCTTCACTTTCTAACCTGGTGAGTCCTAGGACCATAAGATTACTTCAAGACAAAGCATGATACGTGCCACTTTGAGTAAGCATACAACTGGCAGTACAAGACTCCCAGATTGTTTTGCACTGTAGAAAGTTACTCAGTAATCTTTGGGAAGGGATCTACTATTATCCTCTGAATGTCTAAATGATGATATGAAGAGTTTCCTCATTGTTTATATTAGGTGCAAAGCTCAATCAATGAACCATAGTATGTTAGTTAATCATGGGTTTATTTTCAGGACCCCAAAGTCACCAAGGTATCTATCTATACAGTTGCAAAGCCACAAATCATCTTTCTTGGAATAATGGTCAAAGTTTTAGATTGGTTTTGTTGGTTTTTTTTTTTTTCTCTGTCAATTCAGATTTCTTTTTGCTATAAAAATTCATGTATCTATTAGTGAGAATTCCTTCTCTTTATATAAAAGCAACATTTTTAGTGTTAAGAAATCCTGAAATTACTGCAGAAGGAAAAGGTAGACAAGAAAATCCTTAGTGAAAAAAAAAATTAAAAAAAAAAAAAACAAACTTGTGCCATCTTGGGAACATCTATTGTTACCTCCTGACACTAACAGAAAAGGATGCATTGATAATAATATTGAGAAAATGACATGGCAATTCCTCTTAATATTTACTTTGTAGGAATAGAGAGATAGATTCAGATTTATAGTTCATTGTTTTCAATGCACAAATTCATTCTTATTTGCTTTTATTTATGCTTAACATAAAAGGAATGTTAATCTTTGAAGAATCACAAAAAGTAAAAATATTATAGAAGTAGATAGTTCCAGGAATGTTCATGTTTTAAAACCAATAACTCTGCAGTGGAAGAGAATTTAGAAAAGAAAATCGATCACATAATTCAAGATAGAAAGAATGTAAGACATCATCTGGGTAACTTTCCTGGTTTCACAGAGCAGGAAATTAAATATCCAAAGGTTAACTGACTTGCTTGAAGTCTACACAGTTTTTGACAGGACACTTTGACTTAAATACACCACTATTTCCCACATACTATACACTCTCATATTTTTCATGAAGTTAAGATCACTGTCTTCTGATATTTCACCTAGACCAAAAACTATCTAGGTAAAAAAATTATATGTGAAATAGAAAGAGTCAAGTGTTTCTCGTTGTTGTGGATATAAAGCATAGATACTACAGATTCAGTGTGAACTTCAAAGATAAAACCACTCTTATTTATAATTTTCTGACTGTTCAATATTTGATATATATATATATATATATATATATATATATATATATATATATATAGAGAGAGAGAGAGAGAGAGAGAGAGAAAGACTAGAAACCACACTTGTCATGGGTGATACTGCACTAAGTACTTCTTCAGTTATAAAGAAAAACACTAATTTGCCTCTCTTTGCCTTTCATTCTCTTCTTTCTCTCCCTCCCCCTCTCTGCTACAACTCATTTGTCTATCTGTCTATCTATCTATCTATCTATCTATCTATCTATCTATCTATCTATCTATCATCTAATAGTATAGTTATGGACCCCTCATCATGATTGTTTCTTAGATAAAAAACAAAAGCAATTTGATGATTATTTATTCTTGCAATCACTACGTACAAGGAGCGCTTATATTTTATTAGTGTTTGTTCTAAAGGGCTCTGAAACTATTTTGTCACCCAATGATTTGTTAAAGTTCAAACTCTCAGCTTCATCACATTATGCTTATTCAAATTTTATTCAAATTTTGTTCATTTTATATGAAGTCAAAATGGATTATATTTAATAACGTAATTATTAATTTTGCTTATAATTCCCTTTTAATAATATATTTATCAAAATCCCTCTAATAAGTTTTTAAAATTATGTCAAATATTCTTGAGCTTAGACCTGAGTTACAGTAATCCTTTCACTTTTAACATAATTTCCTATTTATTAAAAGTGTCAAATCTGGAACTAATTTTTTGTGGTTGTTAATCTTTGTCAACTTGATAGGATCTAAAACCAAGAGACAAGTTGCTAGATGGGTCTGTGAAGGCATTTAATAGCAGGATTGATTGAAGGGGAATGGCCCTTTCCTAGACTAGACATTATCTTTTGGTGGTGGCCCAGATCTAAGCCATCCTAAGAGAACGCATTTCTGCCTTTTGCCTTTTTGCCTTCATTCCTGCTGGTGTATGCATTTTTTTCTTTCACTGGGCTTATTATCCTTCACTGACACTGAAACCTGGATTTTTCAGTCTCTATGTAAATTGAAGACAAAATGCTCTCCGGGAATCCTTTAGGCTTTCTGTGCAAATCGAGATTGCTAAGGTTCCTAATCTTTTAGACTAAATAGATACCAGGATCTTTGCTTCCTTAGCCATTAAAACTGCCTTTACTTGGGAATATAGTGGACCCAAACCAGCATTGCATCCCTGGAGGAAATGAAGAGATTAAGACTACCATTAAGGTGTTGAAAATGCCTCATCAAATCCTCACTTAATTCTCTTACTTGGTCTTTGAGGAAGATGAATGGATCATGGATCTTCTCCCTGTCAAGAACTAGCATTACTAAAGACTATATTCATGCCTGTATCATAAGATTTCCTAGTTTATAACACAGATTTAATTCTAAGCCTCTAAGATGTCTTCAGTTAAAATAGAGACTCCAATTGGAAAATGTTGAGCCCCTATCATATGGGATGCAGATTTGTGGAAGGACCTGCAAAGACTGAAGGCAATGGACTCTCAAATTCAGATGGTTTATTTTAGCTAAGAAATAGTTTCTTAACCTTTTACCTACAGATACATAGTTTCCCACTTCCTGCTGTATGTTACTTTCCTTCTTTGTCTGAGGGACTTGATCCTGCCTTGTTAGTGGAACTAGCATGGCCTTCTCTGAAGGAGATAAGAAGTCAGACAAGGCCCATGCATTCAAGTACTGGTTCATCATTGCCTCTAGACTTGTAACTAGACTTAAGGCCCAACAGTACCCTAAAGGTGATGTAGAGAGTGTGACTTATGAGGGCGTGTGCTATACCCCTCATAAACTAATGAGTTTACAATTTTATCAAGTGTAAATTGTAGAAATAAATTCTAAGGGTCTATGTTAATAATGGAAGGAACCTGAAAGCAGCTCAGGATTAGTTCATCTATAAGAGTCTATTTATTAAGTCTATTTATTATTTATTATTAATGCATTGCATTTAATACACAGTTAAAAGTGGTATCCAAAAATAATAAAAAAAAAAAAAATGTTGAGTGGTGGTGGCTCATGCCTTTAATCTCAGCGCTTGGGAGGCAGAGGCAGGTGGATTTCTGGGTTTGAGGCCAGCCAGGTCTACAGAGTTAGACAGCCTGGGCTACACAGAGATACCTTGTCTCGAAAAACCATAAAAAAAAGAAAAAGAAAAGAAAAGAAAAGAAAAGAAAAGAAAAGAAAAGAAAAGAAAAGAAAAGTGGTGTCCTAAGGTCATGTGTTTGAGTGGAAGGGTTGTAAAGAGGTATCTTCACTAATATTATGAAGAATGCATTTGTTAGAGTTGCACCTGCATGCTTGTAGATCTATGCCATTGCTGATCTCTGCATTCTACAAATTGCTGTAGAAACCACAGTTCTTTAGTTGATACGTTAAATGCAACCAGTTTAATTGTATTCCTGCATAGCAGCAGGGGGCAATTGATGACAAAATCAAAATTGTCAAAAGCTAGATGAGTGTACTTATCAAAATGAACAGCATAGGAAATCATACTTCATGACTTGACTTGTGTAAACCTCTAGTGTTGGCTAATTAACCATGATGTTCCCAGTAATGAAAGAAATAGAAGGTCCACTGAATTCTACATGAGCTTAAAAATTAAAAAAAACAAATGAACAGAAGGCTTTGTAGTATCACAGCAACAGAGAATCATGGCCCCTCAACAAATTTCCAGGCTTTTGCAATGTTACAAATCTAGAATTCCTAGAAAGAAGGAGACTCAGGTCTCAGTGGGGAAGGACAATGCTGTATTTTTGAGTTTTACAATTAATTTTTCCTCTCTTTCTTTGCCAAAGGTAACTAGAGTCTTTTACTAATGCAAGTAGTACATCACGGTAAGCAAAATTATCACATCTTTCAGGCCCTACTAGACATTCTCCTTGCATTGGCATTGATTTTAGAAGACCCCAACACTGTGGGTTTCCAGTTAAAGTATAGACTACAAAGGACAGATTATTATCAATGGAGTTTTAGACAAAGACTGAATCATGTGTGTGCAGTGGGTCTCTGAACTCATTGTGTGATTATTTCCCCAGCCTCAAAGTGCAAAATTGGGAATGCTATACTTAGAAGTGGAGGAATCCCAATTGGTTCTCTGACCTATGGAGAGAGGGTTATTATGGATGGAAAGACCACATGGAAGCCATTAGAACTGCCTTTACTTGGGAATATAGTGGACCCAAAGCAATATTGCATCCCTGGAGAGAATGAAGAGATTGAGGCCATGATCAAGGTGTTGACAGATGCGGACTGGTGGTTCTCACCAAATGGTCACTTTATTCTTTTCTTTGGTCTTTGAGAAGATGAATGGATCATGGAGAATAATACTTGATTCTTGAAAACCTAATCAAATAATCACTTTAATTGCAACCACTGTAGCAAATGCAATTCCCTTACTTGAGTACATTAATATATCTTCCAGAATCTGGTATGCAGTTACAAAGAAAAAAAAAAGTATTTTTGTTCTTTGTATCTGAAAAGAAAGACCACCTACCAGAAGCAATTTGTTTTCAGCTGAAGGCCAGGAATATGCTTTCTAACTCAAGAGTTTGATAATCCTCCAGGTCTGTGAGATGAATTAGTTTGCAGGGATCTTGATCATAGGTGTCTTCTATAGGATAGTACACTGGTCTATTATATTAATGGTATTATGCTGATTGGACCAAGTGAGCATGAAGTATCAACAACACTGGAGTTGATAGTAAAATATATGTGTAGCAGAGGATGAGAAATAAATTTGATCAAAATTACTTTCAGTGAAATTTCTTGAATTCAGTAGAGCATACAGAGTTATTCTATTTTAAGGTCCAGGATAAGTTGCACTTGGCCTTTTCTATCCCCAAGGAAAAATGTGTAACATGTAATGGCCCTGTTTGGATTTTGAATGCAGAGCTTTCCTCATTTATGAGTGTTAGGCCCTTATATCAAGTGATTCAGAAAGGTACTAGTTTTGAACAGGCCATGGAACTGAATAAGGCTCTTCCACAGGTCCAAGCTGCTATGTAGGCTCTGACACTTGGGCAATGATGGAGCAGACCTGATGATCTTTTAGTTATGACTGACAGAAAGGGATCATGTTTGGCACCTTGGTAGGCCTACATAGATAAACTAGAATAGAAGTTATTGATAATTTGAAGCAAGACCCTGCCATGCTCTGAAGAAAACTGTTCTTCCTCTGATCTGATATTAGGTTTTATTAGAAACTTAATGCTTTGCAATGGGTCACTAGGTTATCATGTGACCTGAGCTACCATTCATGTTCTATATGTTATATGACCAACCAAGTAATAAAACTTAACATGTACAACAGCAACCCATCATCAAATGGAAGTGCTTCATGTGATTGGGCCTAAGTAGGTCTGCATGACACAGATAACTTAGACAAAGAAGTGACCCAATTACCTATGTTTCTTATGAGTGCTTCCTTCCCACATAAATTAGTCTAGGTCTTATTGGGTGTGCCCTAAGATCAGTTGAATAGAGACTAGGAGATGATGATTTATAGATAGAACGGTAGAATGGTCTTTAAAAGACATACTTACAGAGTCACCTAAGTGACAGTAGCTTGAAAAAGCTGAGGAAGAGATGTCTGGAAGACTATAGATGCTCTGAAGTAACCTCTAGTCTATTGTAGTTTCCCCAAAAGCAGAATCCACAGTTACTGAAATCAAGGGTAGAATTGGAAATATACCACATCCCTCAAAATTAACCCTAGTGAAGTAACAAAAAATTTGCTTCCTGTTAATGTGACATTATGCTTTTCACGGTAAATATTTTTGATTCCAAAGGAGAAAGTGCTACAACCAAGAAACACAACAAACACTCCTTGGAATTCGAATCTAAGGCTTCCCTAATGTACACTGGGTTCTTACTGCCCTTTAATAAACAGGCTAATAAAGGAATTACACAGGTGTAATTCCTAGCTAATCTGGATGGTTGTTTCAGACTTCTAGGCTTCCAAGGGGAAATTTGACTACGTCCTTTTCTATAATAGAGGGAAGGAAGAGTACGCTTGGAGTACAAGCGATTCTTTTGGGTGTCTCCTGGTGTTAGCATGTACTGATAAGCTACTTTAGAATAGAGAAAGATAGGAAGTACATTTCTAGTCACAAGGAACCACATAGAATCAGATACCATTCTGTGTATATAGTATTGCAGACAAAAAACAAACAAAAACCAACATCAAGATGATATACATAGGACTGCATTTACCAGTGAAACTCTGAGAGATAAATATCATATTTCTTCTCATATGTGAATCCTAGGTTTTATTTTTATAAGTGTGTGTGTGTGTGTGTGTGTGTGTGTGTGTGTGTGTGTAGTTATAAAACTAGAACTATCTTAAGAAAGAAGTGGGTGAGAGAAGGAAGGGTAATTGAACACATGTAATATGAATAGAAAAAGTGATCTAGGGCCATTGGAGAGAAAAGAGGAGACAAGCTGGGGATAGGCAAGAGGACAGGGAAGGGTAGGAGAGGAAAAACTCTATAAACAAAAGGTGTATTAAGATGCATATGACAATGATGCCTATACCTTGTAAGTTCCTTATTAAAAAAGAAAAAGAAAAAATCTCTAAAGAATAAAGATTAGAAACATTTTCATCAAGACCTCCTGGTTTTATGAATAAACATGATAAACAGCATTTCCCCCTGGTCTCTGACTGGTGTCTGTTGCATGGAAGAGACTTTCAGCATGACTTCACAGCCAACTGAGTTAATCCCCAAGAATCTCTTCCAGGAGGCCTTGCTTGATTGACCTGTGATGCATGACTCATCCAGTTTGCAAGAACACAGGTCTCCCCTTTCCTTAGCTGCTGATTAGCACCCACCTAGTTTGTCTACTCTGGAGGATTAGGTAGGAGAGAGCAGATGGGCAG
Source organism: Rhabdomys pumilio (assembly GCA_030674055.1). Taxonomy (NCBI): domain Eukaryota; kingdom Metazoa; phylum Chordata; class Mammalia; order Rodentia; family Muridae; genus Rhabdomys; species Rhabdomys pumilio. Next base: position 20,610,707 of record JANHMN010000010.1, read on the forward strand.
AAGAGTGGGGAGGGCGGCTGAGCATGGAGAGTGTGAACCTGGCATTCTCCACATGGACCGCTTTATCTGTATGCAGTCAGCCTCTTCCTGTAACCCCAGATAAGGGAAAACTAGCCAGAAAAATATGGAAACAGAAATTCAATTACTGCAGACATTTATTCTTATCTTTTATTTTTAAAAAGAAAAACAAAGGCAGATAAAATCGGGGCTTCATATGAAACCAAATTCACAGTTTGTCTGTGTGCATTTTCTTTTCCTAGAGCCACTAATGTGTTGATGGCCTACATTTTCATTCCCTCCAAGCCCAGGAGGGAAATTCAGAATTTGAATAGACCTTGGAGATCAGTAGTCTTACTCTCCCTCCTCCCTTCCCTTTCTCCTAATAAGGAAACTGAGGCCCCCAGAGGTTAACCGACTCGCACAAGGTCAGATGAGCTCAATTGTCTTCTAAACTCCACACGGAACTTTTTCATTTCCAGCTTTAAATTATTTATTCAGTTTTTGCCATTTTCACTTCATTGAAATGAACTCTCTCTTCTTGCTATTATGTCCTGGAAGCTATTTATCCAACCTGATTTAATTGCATTTTCACGGAATTGTATTACATTTTTCCAATTGCTATTACATTTTATATTCTCTGTGTTTTTATGCCCCGATGCCAACTGTTAGCAGTGGCCCTGTCCTACTTTATTATTAAATCACCCCAGGTGTTTCTTAGGCCAGGTTTACTTAGATTTTAATCTGGAATTAAAAATAGTAACATAGGTCGATTGTTGGGAATCCAAACATGGGTTCTGGTAGATGGAGAGGTTGAAAAGTTAGAGCTATTACAGTATGTTTGACTGCTTGCCAGATAGAACAACTGTAAATTACCGTTCTTAATCTCTGTTTCAAAATTTCCTTTACTACCTCCCTCTTGTAGATTCCTTTAAAGGAGATTTTTTTCATTTAGGAAATTATTGCAAACTGCATATTGAGTCAGTCAGCTCAAAAAAAATTTTAAAACATTTACATAAATTATATAGAAAGACTCAAAAAACCATAGATAGTCTCACGTGTCAAAAATCTTCAAAAGAATTTCTTTGCTTTCTTGGTGGGTAGGTTGTAAACAGAAACTGAGGCAATACTTGTCAGCAGCTTATAGCATATAAAAATGTTGAGGTTAAAAAACCCAAAATACTGCCAAAAATCACAGAAAAAAAATTCATTACAGCAAAAACTTGATATAATGTGTAGCCAAAAAAAAAAAAAAATGTCCTTAAAAAAAAAAGCACAGAAGAAAAATACCAGCTGCCAATTATGAGGTGGGGGTATTTTGATGTCTGTTCAGACTTGGACTTGATTTAGATGGACTCTAGTGCAATCCACTGTCAGCTAAATTACATGCACCATGCACTTCAAAGGCCTTGTGCTCAATGGGAATGCCCAGGACTGAGTGCTGTGAGAAATAAATGATTGCACTGCCATGCAGGCTGCCAAGCTGCTTCCATCACTTTTCAGTCTCTAGAAAAAACATGGTGTGCAAATGGACATCACACTGTGATAAGGGGAAGGCCAGAAATACAGTTGCAACATGGTGAGCAAAGTTAACAGAGGAAATCTCTCGGTTTCCTTGGACAACCACACTCTACAGGCAGTGGCTTTGCTGGTGGACAAAGCTGTGCATCTGGTGCATGAATACGAATGCCTTGGACACACCTTTCTTTCTTACCCAGGTGTGTCAGAGGTAAGGGTTCAGCAGACCTTTAAAGAGCTTTCCTGAAGGGAAACTTCCTCCAGATATCCACTTTAGTGATTTTTCCATGCATAATGGGCAGCATAAAGTTAGCCAAGGGAAGCATAACACCTGTGTTTGTTCTTTGAGATCAGTGGTTCATCTTCTATTGCCTTCTCTAAGAAGACATGCTACCAGCCTGAGCTGCCTCAGCTTTCGTTCACACTGCCTATTTTTCAAACTGTCATCATGTAGGTGTGGAGAGAGTGCACACACCTTTTTTTGTGTATTGTATGGAAACGTCACCTTTCAATCAAAAGGTAACTGGCCAATGAGCTGAGGCAGAAAATAGGAGGTGGGAGTTCTTGTAAGAAAGGAGAACCCTGGGATAGAATCAGGCATAGGAGGAAATTCATCCCGAACTCTGAGGAACCCAAGGAAATGTAAACTAACCACCACATGGCAGAACTCAAAATAGAATGACAGAGACAGCAGAGACTGAAGGAAAGGCAATCCAGAGACTACTCCACATAGGGATCCATGCAGACACCATACCCAGACACTATTGCTGATGCCAAGAAGAGCTTGCTGACAGGAGCCTAATATAGCTGTCTCCTGAGAGGCTGTGCTCGAGCCTGACAAATACAGATGCAGATGCACGCAGCCAACCATCGGACTGAGCACAGGGACCCAAATGGAGGAGTTATGGAAAGGACTGAAGGGACTGAAGGAGCTGAAGGGGTTTGCAACCCTGTAGGAAGAACAACAAATTCAACCAACCAGAACCCCCAGAGCTGCCAGGGACCAAACAACCAACCAAAAAATACACATGGAGGGACCCATGGCTCCAGGTGCCATGAGAAGGGGGATAACATTTGAAATGTAAATAAATAAAATAACCAATTAAAAAAAACACACAAAACAAAAAAAAGCTAGCGGTTGGGAGTGATGGTGTTAGGAGTGGTGGGGGAAAGTTTGAGCTTTTACCAAGGCAATTATTCATAAATCAGTTTCAGAATAGTTTCAAGAACTCAGGCATAGGTGGAAAAGCCTGAAGCTACATAGGTATCTGGAAGGCTCCTTGAAGTAAATTCCCAGAACTCACAACCCATACTTGGGTGATCCATTTCCTACTTATAGAGGAAGTTCAGGGCTCTAAATTCAAGCACCAGAGCAGTCTTCATCTAAACTAGGTGTTTCTCATGTGTTGCAAGAATATCTCGGCCTTAAAAACCGAAAATTTTTTAAGGTCGTAGGACTAATGACTGAGATGCCTATTTAACATAACAAAGTTGACTCTGGTCCTAGTTTCCCCCAATCCATACCTGGTAAAGTGTCTTCCTGCCTGGAAACTCAGTCCCCTACCTTAAATTCTGTAGCCCAGAAGTTGCATTGGGTCCCTTTCCCTCAACTTCTCTTCCCTGTATGGCTCAGCTATTTTCACTACAGTGAAATATTCCTGGTCTCTTGGTCTCCTAGTTTGCTTCTGGCCTCCTTGTTCTTAGTTCCTCTCTTCCTCACCTCTTTCCTCCACCCCCTCCTCACATGGCTCAGTGTATCAGGAAATAGTTAATCTGTAGTCCGAGATCCTCACAAATTGCAATTGCCCTGCACCTGCCCAAAAGTACTTCCAAATCTCCCCTGTGGCTACCACAGACTACTCTTCGGTATTCTTGAATAAAAACTTGCTCAATCTATATTTTATCTCTACTACCCTAGACCCAATTGGAGGAGTGGCACCACCTGAGGCCACTTTCCTGGTTTCTTACATTTTGGCAGGCCTTTAAGTCTGCCATTTCTGCTTCCTCATGGTCTTAGGAATTATTGCTATGAACAGACACTGTGACCAAGTGAAGTCTTATAAAGAACAACATTTGATTGGAGCTGACTTACAGGTTCAGAGATTCTGTCCAATATGACCAAGGTGGGCGCATGGTAGCATCTAGGCAGGCATGGTGCAGGAAGAGCTGAGAGTTTTACATCTTCATCTGAAAGCTGTTAGTGGAAAACTGACTTCCAGGCAGCTAGGGTGAGGGCCTTAAGCCCATGCCTACAGTGGCACACCTACTCCAACAAAGCCACAGGTCCTAATAGTGCCAAGCATATACAAACCATCACACCCGTCATTGTGTGGTCCATCCTCAGCCTCTTCTGAGACTTTTTTCTTCTCCCTCCATCCTTTGCCTGGGAAATCTCAAAGCTCTGCCTCTATCCCTCCACCCAACCACTGGCTGCTAGCTCTTTATTAATCAATCAAAAACCAGTTGGGGACAGGTAACCTCAGCATCTAGACAAGTAGATTCCTATGTAAATTGAAGAGCCAAATTAAGACAAAGCATTAGAATCAGTCCCCAACAACCCATTCTGTTGGTCACGTTCAGTTTGCACTCTTCCAGATGCCTTAGTCTGTGTTCTCTTTTATATCTATTAAAAACAAACAAACAAACAAACTCAACCCCTTAGGATCAGTCATATGCTCTTTTAATTTCATTTTTTTGTACATTCCTCTAATGCTGAAATTAGGGATGGGCATAAATGATTTCCTATTTCAGGGTCCCAGCCTCCTCTCCCAACCAAGTGGCTGATCTGAATGTCCACCCACCAAATTTGTCTTGAAATTGTAGAGTCTGTCCCTCCTTCATCTCTAGGCACTCACTCCTCTTCTACTCTTTCCATCTCTCTGGCTTGCTGCTTCTGTCTGGGCATCCACACCCATTGGATATCTCTCTTTACTAGGAACATGTCACTCTGGAGCTGCCTGCTTTGTCTAATTTTACTACAAAAGTCACACTACTTTGCCAGGAAGCTCCTTTTGCTACTGACCCCCAAGTCACATGGGAAGAGACAGCTCTCTGTTATTTAGGAAATGTTCTCAGACTAGTCTTTCATTGAACTTGGGGATGTGTTAGATTGAAATTCTTGTCACCCAGACACTTTCCTGTGCACTTAGTACCTTTCTAGAGCTTCCTTGCTTCTCCATAAAAGCAGAAGTCCTGTAACTTCCTTAAGCCTTTTTGGGCCTCTGGGACACTGTTCTCTGTCTCCCAACTCCTTCCTAGGGTTTACTCTCCTCCCCTGGAAACTGCCTACTCTGTTCTCAAACTAAAAACAGCTTGGTCTAAGTACAAGTCAATGACCAAATTCCATCAGACTCAGTTTTCAAACCCTTTCATAGGGTAACAACATCTGCCACTGCTTAAAAAAAGATCCCCAAATCTCTTATATTTAAACTTGCTCTGTGCTACTCTTTCAAATTCTCTTCTCACTAAGGTTTCTCTACTACCCACCTTAAAAGTTTTTTATCTCTACGATTTATCTGAGCTCGGCTCTCAAGAAGTGCCTTAAGACTATGCTGTATCCTCTATGTCAGGATTTGTAAGTTCATTGAGTATGGTTAAAAAAAGATCTATAAAATTTTTTTTTGCTTAAAATTTGTAACAAAAGGCTTATAGTTAAAAACTTATTCATGGGTAATCTTAGTTTTCTATAACATACTATATATGTAATTCACGTCTTGTTTAAAATATACTGTGCATGTAACTTGGATTCAAGTCTTATTCTTAGAAATAGATATTTTGCATAGTAAACATGTGGCATGCAGTAAGGTTAAAAGATATGTGCCATGTGACTTTACAACCATATTAAGATGACTACATAGTATAGACCAACTAACTCAGCACCTATACAACTTCTTAGTCCTATGGAGTCCTTAGTTTATGATTGTATTTACTTTTACACTAAGGAGAAAACAAGATCTACAAGATACTTTTGGATTGGTATGGAGTTTTGTATGATGATAAAAATATAAGGTTATAGAGGTGTACTAAGATTAGCAAGAACTGACAGAGAGATGCCTATCTAACTACTTTTGTCTTTTCCAATTGTGTTCAACATCAGGCTTCTAGAAAATTTAAATAAAAAACAAATATTCTTAGTGAAAAGAAACATACATTTAATGAAGAAAGTTTATGAATTTCTATGGTCTATGCACATTAACAATAACTGTTAATGCTTGTTTAACAGTTCAAACTGATGTATAGCGTCATTATCTTTGTTAACTTTGTTCAGCTTTAGCTATTTTAATAAACCAAGTCCTAAAAGAAACTGTGATGTTCTATAATGATGCACTATAAAAGAATAAAGTTCTTAGTTTAATGCTTTATTTTGATGTTAAAGGATCTTCAACAAAATACAATTCCTATTGTTGTTATTGTACTAAAGCACAAGTTGAAAGAAATCCAAACATAAGAGTGCAGTTGAATTTTCAAGGACTTGAATTTCCAAATTTCCTTACTTTAGAGTGCAGTTGGAAGGGCAGTAGTCAATGATGCTTTTTAGAAGGGTCTTGTGAAGACCTTTCCTTTTCACTCACTACAATAATTGTAGTGAAATACTAAGATTCAGGAAAAGTAAAACAGTGTTTCCTTTTTCTCAGCTGTGTTCCCATAACCGATAATTTTAATATATACAAATAGCCCTTGACTTTAAGTCAGTGTTTAGAATAATTCATATAGGGAAGAAGTTTGTAGTCAAGGGAAAGGATCTTAGGAATTCAAGGCAGCAATTTAGCAACTTTTCAATAAAATAATGAGCTTTTCCACAGCAATATAGTCTCATGAACCAACAGGCTATGCTTGGAATGGACAATATAGTGTCCATTAAACATAATGAAGTTATTTAAAATGACAAATACAATGACATTCTAACTTACTGTACAATGGGAAAAGCTCGATGGGGTGTTGGCTATAAGCTGGCACTTTCCATGGGTCATATTGTCACAAGCTAATCCTGTCAATCAACTGTTGACCAGACTATGATGACTGCTGTGAACTTATAGCTGCTTGGGAGTGAGCGTCACAATGGGTGAAACTGTATTGTAAATAGTTATTAAATAGAAATGTACAGACCTAGCCTACTCTGAAATGACATGGTCCCAAATTTACTATATACATATGTCATCATAAGATATGAATAAAGCTGTCTCCTGATATCCCATTCATGGTCATTGTTAGGGATTAATTTTTAATTGGCAAAGCTACACAACACATACTAACTTAAAACAGAGACATTGCTTTAGAACCAAATTATCATTTCTGTATTTTGAAAACACTGAAAATATTTCTTTGTCATTTAATGTTGCATATAGTAACTTTCATTATCCATAGACAGGCCAATATGGAATAGAATACTAGAATTTCTGATTACTCCTTGACTGTAACTTAGGACCTATCCACCAATCCTTCCCCATTTTTTCCTCTCCACATCTCTTCAATTGCATCTATTTCTTGGCTACTATGGATAGTATTTCAATGAATGTGAGGGTGTCAGTGTTCTTTGATATACTAATGGAATTACTTTCAACCATTCAGTTGTATTGAGATTGCTAGATCACATGTTACTTTTATTTATATTTTGGAGGAATTTCCATCTCCCTCTTTATAACAACTTTACTAATCTACATATGCAGAAACTATGTTGAAGAGAGGCTTCCCTATCTTTCCATTCTCAACAGAATATGGTCTGATTATAAATCCTTTCTTTCTGAGGTGAGGTAATCTCACTGTGTGTGGCTATTTTCATTTCCTCCATGATTAATTACATTAAGTATTTTTCATGTACTTATTGGTAGCTTTTATGTTATTCTTTGAAGAGTATCTGTGAACTACACAAGCAGGTATGTTCACATGCCCCTCCACACAACCTTCTCAGGGAAATAAAAGGTCTATGAAGATTGGCTTGTAAATGCCCTATTAACTCAGAGGAAAGGATGAGATGAGAGCATTACCCAAGTTTTACATACACATGGAATGAGCTGAGCCCAGAACATCTCAAACTATCCCTAGGCCTAGACCTTGGAAGCTCCAAGCCTCTATAAAATCTAATTTTCTACAAGCCTAGACCTTGAGGGCTTCAACTTCCAGCCTCCATCTGCTAACTGAGTTCTATAATGTTTCTACTTCCAAGACTTCCTGCCTAATAAACTCACCTTTTCTAGCTCTTTCTGTACTCAGGCTGGCTGGTTCAATTCAGCTGTTCTGGTTTGAACTCCTCTCCAAGCTGACTGATTCAAATTGGCTTCTCACTGTGTTGCTCTGATTGGAAAAACTGCCACTGAACTATACTGATTACATTGACTGCATGGACTAATCAGAATGGAATGGAACTAAACAAACTCAACTGAACTCAACTGCATTCATCTGAACTGTACCAAACTCAACTGAAGTTCCTTCCACTCTCTCTTCCTCACTGCTCTTAAGTAGCCTCTTTTTCAGTTTGTTCTTATGAGAGTTGAATGTGTCCTATCTCTGAATTCTTCTTTCAAATTTTTCTCTGATTTGTCACTTTGTCGGACTCTCAATTATAGGTAATTGGTTGGGAGTACATATATATACTAAAGGCATGTCTGCATTCCAGTCAGAGTGGTAAAAGGTGTGTATTAAAGGCATGTCTATATTCCAACTCAATCATACGGACCTAGGTTTTTGCATGTGATCCCTTGCCAGAGTAGCCATGTAGCTGGTTTAAAAATTCTTCTACAATGGTGTAGTTCATTGTGAAGCTAAATAATTTGAGGTTTTGCTATTGGTGGTGGTTGATTCCTTTTACATCTGCTAGATCTCATATTTTGATGAGTCTCCAGGTTACAATATCTTCTCCCACTTTGCTCTGTCTTCTCTGTCATAGACTTCAGTTTGAAAGTCTGTGGTGTGATGAGGCAGGACTGATACAAAGTCTACTTTATTGGGGGTAGGAGTGTTCTGTGTGGCCACTTAGGCAACTTATTCTTCCTGTAGGGGCAGAAGAGCCAACATTCTTGCAGCATTATGCAGGGTCAGTGACACGTCAGGTGAGAAATGAACACTGGCTATGCCTACAGCCTTTGGGGCAGAGTTTGGCATTGAGGCCTTGAAGAAGTTCCTACTTGTAAGTTCTTCAAATGCTGTTCTCGGGGCATCTTATTCAGAAACCTATGGTTTAGTTTTCACAAACGTCCTTCCGTTCACTCTGATATCTGCTGCTTACGTGTGCAGTCACTCAGAGCACAACTTCTGAGCCTGAAGACATAGAAAGAATAATATGCTTCTGTTTGGTTTCCTCTATGTCCACAGCAAAGCAACCTAAAAGCAGACAGAAATATAATTGCATGGATAGTTCCAGGATAGATTAGTGCATTCTAAACCCAGAGAAAAAAACCTTACATATAAGTGAAGTCAGCAGTTTTAGATACTGGGAGTGGTTTATTCTCCTGTAGCTCGAAGGTGAGGCAGTTCAGAAGATAGAAAGAAAATCAGTTTTGCAGTCAGACAGGGTTTGATCCCTGTCTTGTTCTGTGTTATCTATTTGATTTCAAGACTTGAATGCTAAAAAATTAAAATAATACCTGCTTCACACCGAGTAATATTGAGACAAAGATTATATGTGTATAATTCACAACACAGAGACTAGAGTGTAGTGAGATCTCACCGAAGAACAACCTTTACTGAAAAGCTCCAAAAAGGCCTCTGAAGTTTCAGAAGTATTAAGATGGAAAGGTCTCCAGATGGTTAAATACTGTATAGAACAAAGATATTTTGTATTATAGACATGATAGATAACTTTTAGTGTCATGGAAAAAATATATGTCTGAATTTTCTGCACTGTAACACATTAAAAAAAAACTTCCTCCATGCCTTCTAAAATACATTAATTTTTTAATTGAAATACTTAATTGTATAATATACATTTTCCCTTAAATTAAGATTCAAAATTCACCTTGCCAGTCCTAGTATGAAATGCTATCTGAGATGATGAATTGTCTATCTCTGAAACATATTTCATTTATCAAGCCTATTAATAAAGCATGGCTGTTGACGGTATGACTTCCATTTTTGGAAGTGTCATAATCTTGCAGACAGGCTTGCAATAGATGAGAAGTCCATCTCAGAGCTGTAAATGATGCACCCACCTCAGCAACAGCAGTTTTGTTAAATAGCTATCTTCATGGGTGAAGATTAATTCAGGTCATGGTGCAACTATCTAAATCTGCCATCTTTAGGATTTGTGAATTAGAATCAGGGGTTGTAAAGTCTTATAATTAAATGTAGGCAAGACTCAATTCCAGAGAAACATGTTAGCTTGGATTCTAAATGGAGGCCCTGTTGATAGGACTGTTCATACTGTGAGTGGTGGGAGAATCTTGTTAGAAGGGTGTTAAATAGTTTTTACAGTTTTGTGAGGCATGCCACTGCTGTGGCATTCTAGCACACAACTGAGTTAAGTAATTGATGTCTTCCTATGACTTACAAGGGAGCTTTTCCAATGTATAAATTGCCTTATTGAAAGTATGTGCCACAAATTCCAGAGCAACCAGAACCCAGAAAACCTGCATTCATTTTTCAAGATATTCAATCTTTTACTTTAAAATATATATATATATATATATACATATATATGTATATATATATATATATATGATATTTTCACTCAGTTAACAGCTAAAAAACTGCATATAAAAAGATAGTTCAAAACATGTCTATCTCCTCCACATCTTCCATTTACCTTTCATTTTCTGCTGTAACTCACACTGTATTAAGCAACATGCATTTTTATTTTTGATAGTCTATTTTTACATAAAAGTTAGCATATTTTACATATGGTTGTATTTAATCCTGGGCTTCACTATTGGAGATCTTTCTCAAAATGTTTCTTTCATTGAATATATCTTGTGTTTTCACTTCTATGAGTAGCAGATGCCAAGGCAGTATTGAGCAGGGAGTGCCTGGGAAAGAACATGGGAAGTAGCTGTCAGAGACTGGAGAACTGATGAGAGAGAAAGGACGTTGATGAATACACCCTTGACTGCAATCCACGTTGTCAGGAAGCCTCCACTCAGCTGCTGTCAGAGGAGTCCAGGGTCCCCAGGAATAAGCATATACCTCAGGGTCTCTGCCACATTGTCATTGGTGGGGAGTAAGTAGCCCCAGGAATTAACCCAGCTATAACTTTAGCTTTTTTTATCCCCAAAGGTTCTTTTTATCCCCAAAGGTTCTTTGAAACATATCAATGTGCAAAGTTCTTCCATTTTCGATGATAATTGCCTTTGTAATTATCTTGTTGCCTAGAGTAGTGTCATATGGTTGCCCCAGTAGAAAACCAAAGATGCAGGAAGATTAGGTAATTCACTAGATAAAAAACTGAGAGCCTGTGAAAGCCATTAGATGGTTTGGGTGTGTATGTGATATCACACGAAAAAAAAATATTGAGGTATTATTAGCAAGAAATACAAAGGCAGCAGGTGTCAGGACGGTCACAGCACTTATTAAAATTTGTTGGATGAATTAATGAGCCTTTTTGAGGTGGTCAACATTATAGCTCCACAAAATCTTTAAGATTCTTCCTTGGGATAAGATATGTCTACCAACCATGTCAATTATGCATTTCCTCCAAGGAAAGAAAAAAGTAGAAGAAGCAAATTAACACCCAGCTTCCTCTGCCTCCCTGACCCCACCATTACCCATACCTGGGCCCATTCCCCATATGTCTACTCCAACTCAAGGGGAACTACTAATCTGGTCCAAAATATTAATTTCCCCAGAGTATTCCACACTGAGCTCTGCTTACTTTCTACAGTGCTAGAGCCAAGTCAGAGTCCTACTAGTGTTTTCAGGGATTACTCCCTCACCCTCATTTATGAAGTGGAAAAATAATTTTTTAATAAGTATATATGATGGTCTTTTACTTAAACTCTTCAGACTAGATAGGAGCCTCCAACTTTCTACTGTTCATTCTTCATTTCAATCTTCTTCGTGTTCTTTGGGTTCTTGCACATAGTATCATTTTTTAGGAAACAATTTCATATATCAAGGACACTGTTCCTTGCAAGTCTTAATAGTCATGAGAGGCCTTGTTGGTCACTTTTCTAAATATGTGCTCACTATCCAGAGATGACTTACACTATCCCCTTGATTACTTTTTTTATATTATCTGCTCTTCTCTGTGTTCAGGGACATTTTTATTTGGTTATTTACTTTACTAAACGATGATGGTGATGGTGGTGGTGGTGGTGATGATGATGATGAATAACAATCTTTCTATCTTTTTATGTCTCTTTTTGTTTTCATATATATCCTGGAGAGTAGCCTAGAACTTCAGTGAAACAGTGCAAAATTCTTTTGAAATTCTGGGGTGAAACAGTATCTCAAGACTCTTGAACTAATAAACTACTACTAATAAATAGTAGCTCTGGTTGCCTCTACAAGACCTACGCAAGATCAAACCAGTCCATAGTTTAGTATAAAGGCAGAAGGGATTATAAAACTCCACCACTAGTTGAGAAGCTATTCGCAGTTCATGTCTTCTTGGGGATGAAAAGTCAATTTTCTTTAAGGGTGTGGCTCCTGGTAGTTTGGATAAGCTCCAGTGCATGGTGCCATACCCATGCATATATGGGCAGCACTAGTTGGACTCAGTGTGATATATAAAATACAAACACACAGACACACACACACACACACACACACACACACACACACACACACAAGAGGACATAGATTGGAGTGGAGATAAGGAGGTGGAAGGGGAACCTGGGAGAAGTAGGGAAAACAGTGGGAGTAAATATGATCAAGTACATTGTATACCTGTATACAGTTCTTCAAGAATCAATAAAAATATTAAAATGGCTTTATTTAAATAAAAAGAAGAGAATGCCCTCATTTTAGGAAGAAATGAAATTAAAAGAGCTTCTACCTTGCCCATGTTTTCCTATCTAAAATATGGTAAAGTCTTGCTTAAGTGAGACAGTAGAACATGACACTATAATCAGAGCTATCAAGGCATCTCCCAAGGTTGGCTACGCCACTTAACCCATTGCATATCCTTAAACAAGTTAGTTCTCTAAGTCTCAGTTCCCTTATCTTCACTGAAGTAAAAATTATACTCCTGCATTTGAATATGGTGATAATCTAGCACTCATTGTATAATAATGGCTGACTGTATTTAAGGGGATCTCTGCACACCAGACATTTCAAGAATGTCTATCTCATTTCTTTTGGTGGAATCATAAAACTAAAGGTAGGAGTGGGCTACAAAAGTAGAAAAAAGCCAGTGCCAAGAAGAAGCCACCAAAATCTAAATTCTCCAACTGCTGGGTCTTCTCCAGGCAGTCAAATGGTATTGTTTAGTGATTTTACCCATTCTTTAGTGTCTATGCTTTAGTGTTTTTGCCTATTTAGTGTCTATACTCTAGTGTCTTTAGTGACTCTTATTGTTTAGTGTCTTTACCTAATTCTGGGCCAGGTTTGGGGTCGTTTTCATCTTGTTAGTGCAGTTCAAGCTTGTACTTCCTCTTAAGTTAAAACATATATTTTAAAGCTTCTGAAGAGGTGATTCTTTCACACTCTTAAATAAACTTCTAAAATGTCTAGCAAGATGTATTTGGTTTCCCTGTCGACTACCTGGATTTGACTGTTGGCTGGACTATCTGGTTGAAAATTTTTAGATGAAGTTTAAGCCATGGAATTCAAGTTTAAAATAATGACTTCTAATATGACTGCAGATATTCCTGAGAGAAACAGTAGTGCTTTTAACTGACTTAGTACAGCAGTGATTCTGCGAGGCATCTGGAGCTTGGTGACATTGATAATGATTTGTGTTGGAATTGATCTCTCACCAGTGGCCACCTCATCCTGGGATGTGACTTCATCTTCACACTTTTCTCTAGCCCGTCCAGCCTGTGAGAAAGAAGCAGGTTTCCTAGGAGATTGGATGTTTAAAAACTGTTTGCCACCAATAATTCTGAGTCGGTTGTCAGAAGTGTCACGTGAGTCTCAGGGCTGAATTGAACAGTGACTGGGGAAGGTGACAATGGATTTCAAAAGGGAGGATTGCTTTTGTAAAATGAAGGACACATATATATGTCTATAAAACATTTTTCCATTTTCTAAATAATAAGAGAGTAAACATTGCTGGGTTTTTCTGAAGTCCTATTTTTGTTCATAGAACAGATATATTTAAAAGTTACTTTTACCTCAAACAGCTCAGAGAGTTAGTTCCATGCTGAGAAGGGACTTGCATTAATTTACTCCACCATTTATAAATAGCATGAATCAAGTTCTTTTCTTTTACTTATAGAAATGAATAAGTGCTTTTAATATTTTCATTACAAGCATTTAACCTTTTCTTATCCCAGTAGATGGCTTTTCACAACCTGTGTTGAGCACTCATGTGCATTTGGTCTATAGCTAGACAACATGTTTGGACATGCTAGTCTCAAGATCTTTCCCTCTGTCTTCTCCTCATGGGTGACTTTCATCTTCACACTCATGCATTAGCAACTGACCGCCAGGAATTGTCAAGTTTTAGAACAAAAAATGCTTCATATTGGATCCTGGGTGCATTTTAAAAATGTCCTGGCATGCTAAAAGGAGGGCAGTGCTTCCTACCATAGAGCATTGTTTATGCAGCCTGGGAAATGCTTAACTGTGCTTTTGCAAGGGGATTGACACTTGAGGCTGCATACTATTAACTGCCAGTGTCCCTTGAACCACAAGGAATAGCACAGATCTCATTAGAGAGCTCTGAGCTTTAATTCTTGTCATTGAGTCTGCAATTGACCCTACTGAGTGTCCCATTTGGCACTTTAATGTAAGGTCATTAACAACTAAGGGTGATTTCCAGTGCCACAGTCTCCTAAATCACTGACTATCTTCAGTGTGCAGCCACAGGAACTTTCTCACCTACCTTTTAATGGATACTTTGTAGGAAACTGTATCCCCACAATTTTCTCTATAGTCTGCCTCTTTCTTCCTGACAAGGTTTTTAATCTCTTTTCAGATTTACTGTTTCTGAGATGAAAAAAATTAGCTGAGTCAGAAGGATGAATTTAGTTCTGCCCAGTGAGTTAAGGGTAGTATACCAGCACAGATTTTCCCCCTACTGCTTAAAGAAAGAAAACTCCTGGCTAGTGCCAACGCCACTCTCATTCATTCCAGGAAGCTTTCATGGCACATTTTACCTACTTACTGCTTTCCTGCGGTCACTCTTCACATTATGTATTCAAGTAAATCTTTGTCTCTCCGTATGGGTAAGCAAAGTGCCCAGTTAATGTATCCAGATCAAAGTAACTAGGATCAACATATTTACTAGAACCAAGCTCTTTCTGCTGACCAGTGCTTCTTGCTAATATAAGCTGTCGGGCTGCTTGCTGATTCCAAAACAATCCACTAGACAGTTCATAATTTTTCATTCTCATCAACATAAAGAGGGACAGTTTGCACAACCCCAGCCGTACAATTCTTATGCTGTTCCAGGTGAGCCGCATAATCCCGGAGTGCACAGAGTACAAGGGCGAATCCCCTGAAACTGCAAAGTGGTAGACTTGGATCAACTTCTAGTATGGATGGATGTATCTTAGAGCTTCCCAACACATATTACCACAAGCTACATGATTTAAAGCAGAAATGTATTATCTTACTGTTTGGGGGAAGAACAGTCTTAAATCAAGTTGCCTGTAGGGCCGTGCTCTCTCTGAAGGCTCCAAGGGAAAGGGCCTTCCTTTCTTGTCTCTTCCTCATCTCTACTGGTGTCTGACAACCTTGGCATCCTAGCATGAAGATGTAGCACTCTGATCCCAGCCTCCATCGGTATAGAGCATTCTCTCCTGGTCCTCATATGTCCTCCTTCTAGGAACTATAGTTGTATTGGGAGCATCCTAATCTACAAAAACCTTTATATGCAATATTTCCTTCTCCTTATTTTACAGTAAGGTTGCATTGAGAGATTATAACGGACATGAAACTGAGAAACACTGTTCAACCAAGTGTGCCTAGTTTTGGGAAAATGTGTTTCTGTCTTTTGTTCACTTTGCTTATAGCTAGGGCAACAGACTCTTGTCTTGAAACATTGTAGAATAATTCCTAAATTGTCTTTAAGCTTAGAGATTTTTTTCAAATTTCCTTGATTTTTTTTTCTGTGACCTTCAGAACTAAG
Organism: Rhabdomys pumilio; assembly: GCA_030674055.1. NCBI lineage: Eukaryota > Metazoa > Chordata > Mammalia > Rodentia > Muridae > Rhabdomys > Rhabdomys pumilio. The sequence continues at coordinate 20,626,386 of JANHMN010000010.1, forward strand.
AAATTTGTTTTAGAAAATTTTAGTTGCTTTATTTCAAATTTAGAAATTAACTTGAAAATAACTGTTATCTCTATGATATTGCATGACAATAATTACATTTATATATCTTTTAAATTTGTTATTTTTATTATTGTGTATTATTTGTACACAGTTCTGGGCTATGTAAGACAATGTCATGCAAGTATGCAATATACTTCATCCCGTATCATAATACCCTACCTTTTTTTGTCCGTCCCTTTCCTGTTAATTTTCTTTGTTCCCCTAGACAGTTTCTGTGATGATAAATCTTCTCTGTTACTTTGGAGGATTTAGAAATACCCTGGAAACAAATCTCTGTACATATCTGTGTGAGGTTATCTAGGGGCCGTTAATTGAGGTGGAAAGATCTGCTGTAGATGTAGCTGAGACCTTACCTATTTTCCGAGATCTAGACTGAATTAGAAGGAGAAAGCAAGCTGAGTACAAATCTTCACGAGTCTCTGCTTTTTGACTATGGATACTCTGTAAACAAGCACCTTTTGCTACACTTGCCATATCATTTCCTCAGGATAGATAGACCCCATTTTCTGGAACTGCAAGCCAATAAAAGACCTTTCTTCCTTAAGTTACTATTGCCACATCTTTTTATCAGAGCTAGAAAAGTAATTAATTCTGTTTTGTTTTACTTTTGTGCCATAAGGAATGACAGATAGGTGGTTATATAAAACATATCAACATCTATATAAAATCTAGGATTCATAAATAAAAGAAAGATGATATTTGTTTTTCTAAGACTGACTTAATTTGTTTAACATGGTTTTCTATAGTTGTGTCCATTTTGCTGCAATAGATAGGCATTTGTTTTTATGTATGACTGCAAACTATTTTGTGGTGTATATATGCTACATTTTCTTTATCCATTCTTTTCTTGATTGACACCCAGAATGTTTTCATAACTTACTGACTGTGCTGTAATAAAGGTTGACATACAAGTGTCTCTGATATGTTGACTTGTAGCCCTTTGGTAAAATACCTAAGAGTGGAATGCCTGGGGCATATGGATCTATTTTCACTTTCCTTCTTTTCTCCTTCTCCCTTCCTTTGCTCCTTCTCCTTCTCCTTTTCTCCATCTCCTTCTCCTTTTCTCCTTCTCCTTCTCCTTCTCCTTCTCCTTCTCCTTCTCCTTCTCCTTCTCCTTTTCTCCTTCTCCTTCTCCTTCTCCTTCTCCTTCTCCTTCTCCTTCTCCTTCTCCTTCTCCTTCTTCTCCTTCTCCTCCTTCTCCTCCTCCTCCTCCTCCTCCTCCTCCTCCTCCTCCTCCTCCTCCTCCTTCTCCTTCTCCTCCTCCTCCCCCTCCCCCTCCCCTCCTCCTCCTCCTCCCCCTCCCCCTCCTCCTCCTCCTTCTCCTTCTCCTCCTCCTCCTCCCCCTCCCCCTCCTCCTCCTCCTTCTCCTTCTCCTCCTCCTCCTCCTCCTCTTCATCCTCTTCCTCCTCCTCCTCCTTCTTCCTCTCCTTCTTATTCTAAAACTATTGTTATGTGTATACAGTGTTTTAATTTGCTTTATTTCATGTCTTGTGAGATAAAACATTTTTTCAGGTTTAGTGACCATTTATCTTTCAGCTTTTGTGAATGAACTCTTTGTTTCATTAGACAATATATTCACTGGGTTATTTGATTCTTACTTATCTTTTGAAGTTTTTGTAAATTCTAGATATTAGTTTTCTGTCAGATGTATAGATATCAAAGGCTTTCTCTCATTTTTGTAAGCTTCACTTGAAAGGTTGTTTTCTTTGCTGGAGACAGATCTTTAAATTTTATAAAGTTCCATGTGGGAATTGTTGGGGTGCTTTTCCTAAGCAACTGGAGTCCTAGTCAGGAAGTTTTTGCTTTGATTGTGTCTTAAAATGTCAACTCTATTTTTCCTTGGACAGTATCAAGTATTTTGGGTCTTTGATTTGCTTTGATTCAACCTTTTATACAAAGTAAGAAATAAGGATCTAGTTTCATTCTTCTGCATGTAGAGATCTAACTTTTACAAGCACCATTGTTTGAAAATGTTGCCTATTCTCCAAAATATATTTTTTTGCATTTGTCTCTAAATGGGGTGGTGGTAGTTGGATGGATGTATAATTGGCTACTTGATTTTATTTTATTGATCTATATATCTGTTTTATGCCAGTACCATGCTGATTTTACTACTATGACTCTATAGTATAACTTGAATCAACACATTGCTATTTACTTGAGATCTCTTTGATTTTTAGATGGAGGCCTTAAATGCTATCATTTAGGACTGTTTTTATTATTTCCCATAGAATTAGTTATGTTATATTTTCACTTTTATTTGGTCTAAAAATTTTGAAATTTGTCTTTGATTTCCTTGATTACTTAATAATCAAATAATATACATATTTTAAAATATTATTAATTTATATGGATTCTCTGTTTTCTCTTGATTACATCTAATTTCTTTGGTTATGGACTGCAATACAGAACAAATTATTTTAATATTCCCATATTCATTAAGATTTGCATTGTGTTCCATTAAATTATCTATTTTAGAGAATATTCTAAGGCTGCTTAAAAATTCTGCAGTGTGTATTTCTATAGAATGCTTTGTAGATGTTGGCTAGGTCTACTTGATTTATGATGTTTTTTAAATCAGATATGTCTCCATTTTGTTGAAATTACTTCTTTATTCTTAATTGTGGAATATTGAAGTTACCCATTATTTTCTTTTGTATTGGGATTAATATGTATCTTTATATTTAGTTTCTTTTTTTTTTTTTTTAAAGAAAACCAAGCTCACAGAAATCAGTGAATGTAAGTTTAGAATTATAATATCCTCTCAATGGATTGTGTTTTTTAATTAATCAGTATGAAGTAAATTTGTCTGATTGGTTATGGTTTGACAAGTTATTAGATATTAGAATAGTAGCACTTGTTTTCTAGATCCATTTGCTTATAGTACACTTCCCATCCTCATACTCTAAGAGACATCTATCTTTGTTGTGAAGGAATACTTCCGGATACAACAAATAAGTGGGTCCTGTTTTCTGTTTCTTTTTTTTTTCTTCTTCTTTCTTTTGTTCATTCTCCATGTCATGTCTGGGGACACTAACCAGTAGTAGGTATCCTAACTTTCTAGATCTGACAATTTCAGTAGAAAGTATCTTTAGTGTCTTTGTGTATGTTTATTTGTGTGTGTTTTAAATTTAGTTTCCTAGTATGAATTTTGTAACTAGGGAATTAAGACCACCAATAGCTATAAATATTTGAGAAAGATATGTGTCTTGGTCTCATAATTTTTGTTGACTCTCTAGTGTTTGGCATTTTCTTATTATTGCTATAGCATTGTTTTTATAAATTAAATAATCTATTTTTATTGTTATTTTTCATTTTTATTCTATATTTTATTTATTTACATTCGAGGTGCTTTCCACCCTTCCACATCCCCCCCTCATTAATCTCCTATCCCATCCCTCCTCCTTTTTTGCCTTTATACTGTTTAAATTACATGCAAGTATTAAGGTTAGTTCTAGGTTGAGGAACTAGCAATACAATAGATGCAAATAGTCAAGGAACAAGCAAGACAATAAACCCAGATAGTCAATGAACACACACGACAATAAACAGAGTCCTGTGATTACTCCTGTGATCACTATTTCTAAGGACTTATCAGGATGACCAAAATATCTGAGCCTACTTTCCTGTCCTAGCCCAAAGTCATTCTCATGCCTGAAGCCTATTTCTTTTTTCTAGCTTAATATTTATATTTCTGCCTATAATTACTTCTTTGTTCTAGCCTAATATTTACATTCTTGCCTGAAATTTCTTCTTTGTTCTAGCCTAGGATTTAGATTTCTGCCTGAAATTACTTCTTTGTCCCAGCCTAATGTCAGATTTCTGCCTGCAGTCCATTTCTTTGTCCTTGGCCTATGTCAGATTCCTGCCAGTCAGCCCCAAAAGCTCTTCACATCTCTCCATTTTTATTGCATAAAGCAGACTGAGTCTGTCTTAGGTCGTTCTGACAAGAAAGCCTTCCTTACCCATTGTGGAATATGCATTGTCAAAAGCAATGCACTTTTGTTTTAGGTTGGTAAAGCTCTGTGCAGTATCTTATCTGTCCTTGGCTTGCCAGCCTGTTAACTTAATAGCTTTCTGGGGGTCCATTTTCAATTTCAAATCATGAACTTTGGCTGCCAAACTTTGATGTAGTTAGAGACAAGATTTACCATGATGGGCAGGAATAAAAGTATTCCCAGGACAAGAACAGCTAGCATGATCAGGCTACATATGCCATTCTTGAGATTTGAACAAAATGAAAATACTGACCTCAGGCCATGGATAATTTTATTGGAATTATCTGCAGTATCCAAGCTCAACAGAGCAGCATTTTTAAAATTTATAATCTCATTATGAAAAGTTAAAATGCCCAGAGTTGTTAGGACTATGCCAATATCCTACAGGTGTCTTTAAACTGTTTTCTAATTATAATGACAATCATTGTAAATTTTAGAAGTAACAGTACTCCAATGATATTTGTCATGACACTTGAGATGGCTCCTAACTCTTGAACCTTGAATCTCCTTCAGATAATTTGATTAGGTTATACAGCATCAATTTGTTGTTCTAGACACCTATATAAATCCTTTTGTATACTTAATACATTAGTAACATTTTTTTTTTTGTTAAATGGTTAACAAAAATAGCTGTCTTAACTCTTTGTGTCAGTGCTATTGCAAAAGCATTAGTGCTAGCAATTAATGTAATTAAAACTGTTATACCAGCAATTATCAAGCCCGCTACCCTCTTGCTTTTGTTTAAAGCCTAACTCACTTCTTCCAGCACTTTCAAGCTTTTTTCTGAGAATCAAGGTTTTCTCATACTCAGGCAGTAAGACAAAAGTTGGATGATAGACTCCCGTAACAGACATGCCAGGTTTCAACATACTAACACAATTAAAGTTTATACAGTCAATGCAACTTACAATAAATACCTTAGAAAAGACAAAACCAATTTTAGCTTGACAATTAAAAGAGCCTTAAAACATGCACTAACCCTTGTTTAAAATCCAGATCCTGTCCCAACTTTATCACTTGCTATCATAACATCATAGAAAACTGCAGCTAACTTCCCAACGCCCTTTCACACACACTCTCTCAGTCACACACACATGAACCTGGGTCAATTTATTATTCTCATAAGTACATGTCTCCAGGGCTGACCTACTGTGAACAGATATCATATATTAGTCCCTGAGGAAATTGAGTTTTTCTTTTCAACACTCATTGAATTATCTATCTATCTATCTATCTATCTATCTATCTATCTATCTATCTTCATGGTGGCATGGGATCATACAGAATGTCTCATGCTCATGTTGGCATATCAATTAGTGTTGTTATTATGCTGGTCTTGTTCAGACAACCTTAGTGCTGAGATTTTTGAGAAATTATTCATTCATTATGTCATGTTTAGAACACTAACTAGCTGTAGGTATCTTGTCTTTCTGGATCTGACACTTTCTGTTATCTTTGTGTGTGTGTGTGTGTGTGTGTGTGTGTGTGTGTGTGTGTGTGTGT
>JANHMN010000010.1:20631956-20686265 GCA_030674055.1 Rhabdomys pumilio
TGTGTGTGTGTGTGTGTGTGTGTGTGTGTGTGTGTGTGTGTGTGTGTCTGCATGTCTGTGTTTGTATGTGATATTTTTTTCTGAGCCTTAGGTAGGTATGTAAGTTGCATTTCACGTGTATCAGTAAAGTTCAGTTACTTTACTTACCCTGAAGTTTGAACAGTTGTGGGTCTTTCTAATTGTCTTCATTTATTACAAAAGGGAGCTTATTTGATAAGAGAAGTTAGAGAGCTACACTTTTTCTATAGGTATAAGTACATTGGATACAACTACCTAAATATCTACTAAGGTCTACTCAATAAGAGGGAATCCAAGCCTAGTACTATAAACCTAGCAGACTATCTATAGTTGGAGGAGTTAAAGACCTGAAAGGATAACCCACCTTTGCACTATTTACTTTTTCTTATAGATATAATTATCTTTCTCTTCAGTTCAAAGTATCACTTGTATTGTTTGATGACCATAAATAGACAGTTTTCATTCACCTATAATTAAGATAGATATAATAATATACATAGATATTTAGATATGATTTGATATAGTAATCTGAATTGGCAATTATTATCTTTCAGAGCTTGAAATACATAATTGTTGCTATTGGTTATTAAAGCATCTTTTGAGAAAACTTATATAATTCTTGTTAGTCTGCTTTGTGCCTGATTTATGTTTTTCTATTATAGCTTTCAATATGTTTTATTTGTTCTGTATATTATTGTTTTGACTATAACATGGCATGAGTAATCTTTTTTCAACAAATACTTTTTCATACAATATATTCTGCTCATGCTTTTATCATCTCCCAACCTCTTAGATCCTGTCATTGCCATGTACTTATCTCCATACCTTTCTCTGTTTCTCTTTAAACAAGCAAGAACAACAATAAGCAAACACATTAATAAAACAAATTGCAAAACCAGAAACCAAAATATGCATGCAAAAGACCACTATAATAGGAAAAAGTCAAAATAAAGCAACTAGAGACAAAACGTCTTCAAAAATATCACTGAGTTTATTTAGTGTTGGTAAATTATTCCTGGCCATGGGGACTACCCTAAAGTATGTGTAATGTGCTCAGTGAGGCTCCATTGGAGAAATTTTTTTTCTTTGCAAGAAGGTATCAGGCATAACTTTTTGATCAGGCATGAAAGCTGTGCTCAAGTCTCTCTGTCAGTGCAGAGATTCCTGGTTTAATCCTGTGTAAAACTTTTGTATACTGCCATCGTCACTGTGAGTTTTTATGTATATCAATTTAGTTGGGTTTATAAGACAATGTTTTTTTTTTTTTTTGAGTCATCTATCCCCTCTGCTCTGACAATCTTTCTACTTTCTTTACCACACAGATCCATGAACCTTGAGGCACGGGATTTGATGAAGATATCTCAGTTAGGACTGTGTCCTCCAGAGTCTCTCACTCTGTACACTGTTCAGCTGTGGATTTCTAGTTCAGGTCCCATCTCCTGTAGGAAGAAAACACTGTGATGATGACTGCTAAGGCTATTGATTGTCCTACATGAATTTTGATAATAAGGCTCTATTGTTAAAGAGAATATTTACAAATTTTATCAAATACGGAGAAGTTGAATTTGTGTCTTCCTGGAGACTTTATACCTACTGACTACTGTTCATGCTTTTAGAAGGTTCTCTGCATGCTACCATAGGAGAAGGGTATATCATCAATCTACCTACAATCCCTGTGATCTGCAACAGTGACTTGCCTGCAAGAGATACTGATAAAATACTGGCACAAACAATGTGATAGCAACCTACCACTCTGGATTAAAAGCCATTTCATGAAAGAGAATCCAAGGCTTATAGTGCTAGCGTGTCCAAGAACCTGAGAATGGATAGATCATAGGCTTAGAAGAAAATTGATACTATTATTCTGCTAAAGTAACATAGTAATAATATTACTCTTAATGACCTTCTGATATATCATCGAGTAGTTCTAGTTTATTCTCTTCTCTCTTGTATTCAAAAGGCCTATTGTACCCAAATGGATATCTCTTTTTACAGATTTGGAACATTTTCTGGATAATTTTATTGAAACTGGTTTTTATAACTTTAGTGTAAAAATATCCTTCTACTTCCATCATTTGTAGACTTAACTTTTTCTTGTATAACATGGATTTGGTAAAATCTATTAGTCATTTTTAAATTTGTTCTTGTCATTCTTTGAAAATTTCAATTCATCTACTTATCTCTAAATCATAGTAATCTTTCTTGCCTTTGAGTTCTACCTGGTTTTACCTGTTTGTTTGTTTTTGCTTGTGTAATTTATTTTCATTTTTGATTTCTTTAACAGGCTTATAATCCTTCTTTTAAATTTTTTGACTTGGGTTTCACCTACCTCATGCTCTTTGTTGGCCATTCCTTATGGAGTTAGTAATTTTCCCAGTAGCTGTTTTGTCAGGCCTGTCACAGATTTTGATATCACCTGATTCCTACTATTTTCCCCTTAAGCCAAATGCCATGGTCCTTTTGTACTTCTAAGTTTCAGTCCTTAGTGGTTATATACTGTTATATACTCACTGTAATAAACTCACATCTGAAGATTCAGATCTAAGAACAAAAAAGCTTGATACATATAGGTTTAGCATTGTAATATTTTATGATTAATTGATCTTTAATTAGAATGAAATTTGTGCCTCTTTTGTTGAGCTTTAATTTGAAGTCTACTTTATCAGAGAATTTCATTAAAATGGCAACATGTGCTTTCTTCCTCATGCGAAATTTTGGGCACACTCTTTTTCATTCTTTCACTTAAAGGTAGTGCCTATCTTTAAAGCTAAAATGGGTTTCTTATAAACAAGAGAATAGACTTTCTTCCAGTTCTTTCCTTTTTCTTACCTTTCCTTTCCTTTATTCAATCAACTAGCCTATGCATTTTGATTGGAGAATTGAGGCCATTTATTTTTAATATTATCATTGAAAAATGACTGTAGATTGTAGTCATTTTGTAGGCTTTTGCTGTTTGTGTTCTTAATTGTGCTTTGTATTTTATTCATTAAAGCTTCATTTTGTTTACTTTTTAGAGTTTCTTGGCTATATATTTGTTTCTAGCATTATTTTTTTGTTGTTATATATAATTTTATTTTTTTTAGAAGATTTGGATCATGAAAATTTTTTCTTTCTTCTTCAACCAAGGTGTATAGTTTTGTTGGGTACAAAATTATGGTAGTTAGTTGATGTGGTCTTTTTGAACTTTCAGTGTATTGCTTCAGACTCTTCTGACTTTCAGAGTTTCAAATTAGAAACTGGTAGTTATTTTGACATTTTTTTTGTTTGTTTCATTATATGTGGGTTGTGCTATTCTCTTGAAGGTTTCAATTTTTCCCATGTTTAGCATATTTAGTGTTTCAGTTATGAAAAGTTTTGGGGAGTTTCTTTTCTGTTCTTGTCTATTTGCTACTCTTTTTGCCTCTTGTATCTCTATCTTGAGACCCTATCTTCAAGTCCTGATACTTCATCTACTGATTGAGTAATTCTACCTATAAGGCTTTCCCCAAATTTTCTAATTAGGAAATTGAATTTTTCAATTCAAAATAAAATTCCACTTGTATTCTTGTCAATGTTTTTATCTCTTTACTGGATTTTGTTTTGAAATTACAATTTGTCTTTATAATTTTATTAAGCTGCCTATTTCTATTTTCTTGGATATTATTCAGGCATTCACAATTATACTCCTAATGTGTAGTAAAGTATGTTATTTGCGTTTCTTAAGTTCATTAATAAAATTTGTGATTGTTCTTTTAAATTCTATGCTATGGAGTCCAAGTGAATAGTTTCTATTAGAGAACTTTACCAGGAGATTTGATGGGACATACATTGTCTTGGATATTCATGCTGAGGCTTTTACTGTTTGACTAGGATATATAGACTGTTTCTTTCATTATGTCTCTGTTAAGAGAATTTGTCCTTCTTGAGAATGAACAGATTCAGGAGTTGTATGATTGGAGTTAATCCAGGTAAAGCTTGTGGAGGAGATGTTTAATTGGATCAGGCAAAGATAACAGTCTATCTATCTATCTATCTATCATTTATTTTTAATAGAAAAACTGTAGTGTGTTATCTATATCTATGAAATTTTATAACTGAATAGTAAATGCCATTTTTTTCTTTTTTTATGGGATACTTTATTTACATTTCAGATGTTATCTACTTTACTCATTTTCCCCTCCCACCCAGAAACTCCCTATCCCATTCCCCCACAACCTACTTCTATGAGGATATGCCCTCACCCACCCACCCACCCACTCCCATCTTCCTGCCCTCGAATTCCCCCACTCTGGGGCATCCAGCCTTCATGGGGACAAGAACTTCCTCTCCCACCTTTGCCCAACAAGGCCATCCTCTCCTTTCAATACAGCTGGAGCTATGGGTCCCTCCCTATGTGCTTCTTGACTGGTGATTTAGACCCTGGGAGCTCTGGTTGGTTGGTATTGTTGCTTACCCCATGGGTCCACAAACCCCTTTAGCTTTTTCAGTCTTGTCTTCAACTTCTCCATTGGGAACACCATGATCTGTTCAACGGTTAGCTGTGAGCATCTTCCTTGGTATAGTTCAGGTTCTGGCAGACTTCTAAGGAGAGAGCTATATTAGGCTCCTGTCAGCATGCACTTCCTGGCATCCACATCAGCGGCTACCTCTGGTGACTGCACATGGTATGGATGCTCAGGTGGAGCAGTCTCCTGACAGACCCTCTTTCAGTTTCTGTTCCACACTTTGTCTCCATATTTGCTCCCTTGAGTATTTTGTTACTCCTTCAAAGAAGGATAGAAACTCTCACACTTTGGTTTTCCTTCTTGAGCTTCGTCTGGTCTGTGAGTTGTATCTTGGGTATTGCAAGGTTTTGGGCTAATATCCACTTATCAGTGAAAGCATACCATGTGTGTTCTTCTGTGATTAGTTTAGCTCACTCAGGATGATATTTTCTAGCCATCCATTTGCCTAAGAATTTCATGAATCCATTATTTTTAATAGCTGAATAGTACTCCATTGTGTAAATGTACCACATTTTCTGTATCCATTCCTCTGTTGAAGGACATCTCAGTTCTTTCCAGCTTCTGGCTATTTTAAATAAGGCTGGTATGAACATAGTGGAGCATGTATCCTTGTTATATGTTGGAGCATCTTCTGGGTATATGCGCAGGAGTGATATAGCTGGGTCCTTAGGTAATACTACTTCCAATTTTCCGAGGAATAGCCAGACTGATTTCCAGTGTGGTTGTATCAGCTTACAATCCCAACAACAATGGAGGAGTGTTCTTCTTTCTCTACATCCAAGCCAGTACCTGCTATCACCTGAGTTTTTGATCTTAGCCATTCTGACTGGTGAGAAGTGGAATCTCAGGGTTGCTTTTATTTGCATTTCTCTGATGACTAAGGATGCTGAACATTTCTTTAGATGCTTTTTGGCCATTCAAGTTTCCTCAGTTGATAATGCTTTGTTTAGTTCTGTACCCCATTTTTATAGGGTTATTTGGTTGTCTGGAGTCTAATTTCTTGAGTTCTTTGTAGATATTGGATATTAGCCTTCTATCAGATGTAGGATTGGTAAAGATCTTTTCCCAATCTGTTGGTTGCTGTTTTGTCCTTTTGACAGTGTCCTTTGCAATTGAGGTCCCATTTGTCAATTCTTGCTCTTAGAGCATAAGTCATTGATGTTCTCTACAGGAACTTTTCCCCTGTGCCCCAATATTTAAAGATCTTCCCCACTTTCTCTTCTATTAGTTTCAGTGTATCTGGTTTTATGTGGCAGTCCTTTATCCACTTGGACTTTAGCTTTGTACATAGAGATAAGAATGGATCGATTTGCATTCTTCTATATGTTGTCCTCCAGTTGAACCAGCACCATTTGTTGAAAATGCTGTCCTTTTTCCATTGGACAGTTTTAGTTCCTTTGTCAAAGATCAAGTTACAGTCACTGTGTGGTTTCATTTCTGGGTCTTCAATTCTATATTACATGATCATCTCACTAGGTTCTGAGAAAGCATTTGACAAAATTCAACATTCCTTCATGGTAAAAGTCCTGGAATTATCAGTAATTCAAGGCTCATACATAAATGTAGTAAAAGCAATATACAGCAAGTCAGTAGCCAACATCAAACAACATTGAGAGATTCTTGAAGCAATCCCAGTAAAATCAGGGACTAGAAAAGGCTGCCCACTCTCTCCATACGTATTTAATATTAATACTGGATGTTCTAAGCAGTGCAATTATACAACAAAAGGAAGTCAAAGGGATACAAATAGGAAAAAAGAATCAAAGTATCACTAATTGCAGATGATATGATAGTATACTTAAGTGACCCAAAAGCGTCCACCAGAGAGCTCCTCAACCTGATAAACAACTTCAACAAAGTGGCTGGAAATAAAATTATTTAGAACAAGTCAATAGCCTTCCTATACTCAAAGAATGAACAGGCTGAGAAAGAAATTAGGGAAATGACACCCTTCACAATAGTCACAAATAATCTAAAACACCTTGCAGTAGTAATAAAAACTGCATGGTACTGGTACAGAGAGAGGCTGGAAGATCAATGGAATAGAAACAAAGATGTTACTTAAACCAAAGGTCTAGAGCTTAACATGTGGATATAGAGAATTAGTTGATGGAAGGATGATAGGAGATAAAAAAGGCATCTTGTAAGTCAGTAGAGGCTCACAAACAATGAGAGTTCAAAAACCCTGGATCTGGAGTTAGGTTTGTGAGTGTGAAGATAGACACAGCTCAGGTAGTAAAGGGGAATAGGGAAAGGTAAAAGAAACTTACCTGGAAAAGGTGACTCCAACAAAGAAGGCTTATGGGCTATTGATCTGGACTAAGTCTATGGATGTACAGATGGCAACGGGCATACTGGAAGGTCTGAAAAAAGTAGAAGTTATTTAAGCTGAAAAGATGATGCTGGAGAAAATGAGTCATTCTCATAGCTCTTAGGCACCCATCTCTCCTTTTATTTTCTGGAGATAGTGACAGCATGTACTTGCATGTTGTCTGACATCTTTCTCTCTATGTCTGCCCTCTTGATTCTAAACATAAATAGTTAATTTCTTCTACACATATTTGAGTTTTCTTCAATACTTCCTTTGTAAAAGGTTATCTTCTGCTTACTTTATAACCACCATTTCTGAATGAATCAAATGTGTTATCATATTACATTTGTTTGCTTTCTTGTTTGATTGTTCCTGGTATTCAGGAATTCTAATTCTTGTGGAATTATATTTTTTCAAAAAGCTTATTTACTTTTATTTTACATATATGTGTCAGTACCTGAAAGAAAGTATGTGTGCCATGTGTGTTTCTTGTCTGTGGAGAAGACAGAGGGTATTGGAAACCTGGAACTGGAGTTACAGATAGTTGTGAGGTGCTATGTTAGTGCTATGAATTGAACTCAAGTCTGCTTCAAGAGGAGTAAGCATTCTTAATGGTTGAAACATCTCTCTAGTTTCTTGTGTCATTATCTTGTATTTAGTGTCATTGTTAAATCCATTGGGAAAGCCTCCGACCTCCAGACTTATCTTCTATACCTTCTGTTTCCTTAGAAGCAAGCATCTGGGCTTATTCCTACTCTATCTCTATTGTTCTGGGCTTATTTTGCTCTGCTAATTCCTATTCAAATGCAGTAACTATAGACATAAACCAACTTCAAACCACCAGTCCCTTCTGAAATTTGAATGCCGAAAACACATTTCCCCACTGACCAATCTAGATAATTATCAGCTTTAAAATTTTTATAAATCTAACTAACTTGTACATTAAAATCAACAAATCACAATGAAAATAAATATCTGCTTCAGGAATAGCTGTTAAAAATGAAATAGACAGATCTGGTCCTTGGGAGGGACTTTATTCTGTAAGAATAAAGAGAAAGAATAGTCCCAATATTTCTTGGTAATTTTAGCAAGGTGGTTTTTTTTTCCCCCAGTGAAGGTTTTCTATATCAATTTTTTGCTGCTTTGATCAAATACCCAAAATAGAAGTAGCTTAATGAGGGATGAGCTTCTTTTGGAAGTGATGGAGGCAGCAGTATAAGAATCTGCTCACATTGGATCTATAGTCAGGAAATAAAGTATGAACAGGAAGTGAGGCAGAGTATACTACTCATGTCCTATTGCTAATGACCCACTCCATTCAATAATACTCTGCCTCCTAAATTTTTCACAAACTTCCACAAGAGCAGTATAGTCTGGAAACCAAGTATTCAGACATAAGATTCTATTAGAGATATTTTACATCCAAACCACAACACTGACTAAGCATGTAAAATGAATATACTAGGGTAAAGCATTGAAGAAGAAAACCTAGACAACATAAAAACTTCTTTTAAGCATTTCTGAAACATGAAGATTTTTTTTTATTAAAGAGGTAAAATTTTAAGGTAAAAGAAGTAATTAGCTTGTATATACAGATATGAAAAAGAGTCTTCTTTCTAGAATGGTTATAACACACTAAATTCATGTGAAAGACTTGTCAGTAGATCATTGTGCTAACTCATGAAAAATCTGTTTTCATGGATTATTTCCACTAAGTAAGTGAGAGGCATGTTCCTAGAGAAGTGTTTTAATTGCATGTTCAAAATTGTACTTAAATAGAGATGGATAAAACATATTTTGACCTGAACGATTAGCATAGAATGCATTCAAAGAAAAGCTTAGAGAAATCTGGATAGGAAAATCTGGTTTAGAATCATGGCATTAGTTAAATTATGATTCTGTCCTAACATTGTAACCATCTATAGCAAATGTTTATGAGCATTCAAGATAGAAGAGCTGTGCTGTTCCTCCTAACAACGGTGCTCTCATTTACTTTGAAGAATTCCAATAGTGACCTCTGTGTCCTTTAAGGAGATTGTGCCCTTAACTATTGCCAAGAGAGATCTGGATGTGGTCATAGATACCTCTCAATGCAGAAATTGTCTTCCATCCAGTTCACAAGATCATCCATGGGATATTTTACTCCTGTTTCAAAGCCACCCTTTCTCAAGGACCTAAAAGAAGCTGTGCTTTTTATGCAGATGGAAAAATAGCCCTCTTCTTGGATACCAGAATGCCTTGAAGTAGAACAACACTGTCCATATTTCACTTTTAAAAATGTTGTCCATGAAGTTAGATTCCTGTCTTTTCTCTTCATAGCTCCTGCAAGTAACTCCTTAGTGACTACTCCAGACAACAAATAAATGCTTCTAGATATCTTAGAGACAGACAGACAGATAGACAGACAAATCAAAACAAAACAAATCACACTTGCTGTATAGGGTTGGGAAGTCCCTCAGAGATAAAAATTTTCTCTATCCATCTGCAGTCCATGAAAAGAATGATGGTTCTTTCCCAAGGATTTTCAGTCTCTTCTTATTCACCTCTGAAAACATAGCCAACTGTGCAGCTGATGCGTCTCATTCTTAGTTCAACTATAATGATTTAATTAACCTTACATCTTTTAAAAGAAAATATTGAGTACTCAAAAGCTCATCTACAGACTGCATAACAGACTTTTGATTTAAAAACTACTTATTTTTGATGACAAACTTCCTCAAAAGGACTTAACTGACATAGAATTTTAGGCATTGGACAGTTGACTTAGTGGCTCAGAGCATTGGACGTTCTTCACAGGTCCTGGGTTAAATTTCCAGTACCCACATGGTAACAGACAAGTGTCTATATCTGTAGTGTCATTAGATCTGATACCATCTTCTGGTGTATAGATACGCATTGCAGACAAAACGTCCATACACATAAAATAAACCTGTAAAAAAATGAATTCAAAAAATTGTAGTTTTACTGAGACTCAGTCATTTGCATACTTCATAAACCTTTAACCCCATGTGTCACACCTTTGGCTGTGTTCGTCCCTTCAATGTTATTTTTCAGTAACAGTACAAGGCCTGAGTGTTAAAGTTGTATTACATCTGGGTGATACAAACCTGAAAGAGTTAATGTGGGTTCCGTCACTGAGATTTACAACTGGATATGGTAGAATTCTTAAATTCTCATGATCCAAAAAGAAAGTACACGAATACTTATAAAAGTATTTGTAACGATTTAAGGAATGAAACAAAAATAAATGATTTGAATTCACTTTTCTTTGTTAGAGAACAGACATTAAGAAAGATGTTTGAGCACTGAAACATCCTTTGAACAAGTTATATGTATTATTTGGCTAAATTACGTGTATCAGGGAAGAAGATTGCAAAGGAGAGGGATGCTCACTGTTCATTCTTCTTGTAACAATAGACTCAAATGAATAATTGTGGGATAGTAGGAGATAAGGGCTTTGGTTTATCAGAAATGCTCTTAATTGGACTTGCTATATCAGTGGATGCGTCATCTGAATAGACCATCTATTGTTGATAAGTGTTACTGGGCTATTTTTTCATATTATGTGCTCATCTTGTTCTGACCAAGGCTCTGTTGTGCCTTGCATTTTGCCCACTCGGCTTGCTTGGTTGTTTCACCAGAGTTTATCAGCTCCCAAACTAACTCAGGATGTCGCTGAGGTATGAATATGTCAGGTGATTCTGAAGCCCAGAGGTTGATCCTTTATTAGTTCTTCAATATTTGATAATTATAATGAAGATCACAAAACTGCAAGACCTAATTAAGTTTGGAACTTTCCAAAATTGACTTTCTGTAGAGAATTTCATGGTGAATGAATGTGACAATCCAGAAAATTAACGAAATAGCCTCTTGCATGACTATATTTCATTTTCATCTTCATATACAGATACAGAGAGTCCTGGGGCGAAACACAGGGTTGAGCAAGTTCTCAAATTAAGAACAATTTTGCACATGGCCAAAATTTTAATGTCTATTTCATCCAAAAGAGAAAAAAAGAGAACCCCACAAGCATTTATTCATACTGATTGCTCTCATAGGTATAGGCAACTGAATACTTTAAATATGTTTTTACCTGTGGCCTTTGTTTTCAGACTTTAGCCTCACATGAATTAGGTGTATTGTCTCACATACCTGCATGACTACATACTGATCAATGACTAAAATTAACAGTTTGATATACTGTTTCTTTCTCTGAAATATGGGGACGATAAAACTCCATAGTTCCTCACAGGTTAGAAATGTTCTACTAAGGCTGACTTTTCTATTATATGTTTATGGCAAGCCCCTCATCTCCTGGACTGGACTGTCTGTGCTAGAACCCTGCTCTAGGTGCCAGTCTCATTTCCTTGGAAATGTTTTGACTGTAGGAATGAGATCATGTTAGCATCTTAGCAAGAATATTTGTTCATTGGATTAGAACTTGTAGTAATCAATTTAGTTGCACTTGCAAGCATGAACACAGATTCTCCTGAGAATATTGACTGTATTCACCACATTCCACATAAATATTGCCCACAAGACTGAGCACTTTGCTCAGTTCATCAGTCTGTTTCACAGAAGTATAAATAGGTACAATGGCATCATTTCTGGCACCATCATTTTAGAGGTGTGTACAAAAGAGGTGTGTATTGTACCCTCTGCTCTTCATCGGGTACCACCTGAATCATTGTCTACTTTATGGTCTGATTTCCCACTTTCTCTTTTTTCCACTGATACTACTCCAGGAGTCTGGATTTTTAAAATTATGTTTTGCTTTTATAATCATGGGCTTTTATCACTAGGAATGGAGTTCTTGGTGAAACAATCCCTGAGTAAATTGTGTTGTTACCATGAATGTCTGCTTTATCTTGAATAATTTAGCAGATGGTCTTAGTGGATAATTTTCTTTGTCTAGGGTCTTATAGCACAGTGGGGCCTTTCATATACCCAATCAAAGAACTTTGGAGGCTGGATGCATAGGTGGAGGTTAACTTGTTAGCTCCTATGATTTCTCTAGGCATCAACTGCCTTTGATCTTTGCCTTTGATACCCTTCTACCTTATAGGAAAGCAGAGTCCTTTCATCTTTGCTTCTCATACTATACACTGGTTCTGATCTAGGTAACTGCCAGTGCTTGTTCTAGAGTCATGTCCAGAACAACATAAAGCTTACCTAGAAGTAACTTACATTCTCTTTATTTTGACTTTTGACTGCCTACTGCTCAATGACTGAGGATGTTTAAATTGCTGTTGCTATTCTGAAAGAACTGATCTGGAAAGAAATTCTGTATTTTACCGTGGTCTTTACATTTACCTCTAAATTGTTTGCTCTGTTTTGAGAATCCTCAACTGATGAAACAGACATCACCATACCTTCTAATTGACTTGAGATACAGAATCATAATTCATTTTATAACTTCATAATTCAAAAACATGCATCTAACTTCCTTGTCATACTAACCTTTGCTATCAAGTTGTTCAGCAGGTATTTGTTGACCTTCTGCTATGTGCCTGACACTAGTATATGGACTGAGACTAAATAAATGATAAAAACTACAAGTAAATTAATGAAAAAAGAATACAGGTAAATACAAGTGAGCCTTCCAGGCCCAACTCTTCCAATCATATTCCCTTCTATGTAGCCCTTGTAGCAACACAGATTCACTACCTGGCTCTTTCCATGCATTGCCACTCAGCACTGATGCTGGGTGCTAGTAATTTCTTTATATTGCATATGAGGAAGTTCAGGAGGCAAACTCCTTAGAGTCATCACATAAGTAAGTGAACACCAAGTACAAATACATAGGCCTATATATGTGGTGCAGCACATATAGCTGATGTATCGTGATGATAGGAATCTAAGGGCACCTCCGACCATCAACAGATGTCTTTAGAACAGATGTGAACACCATCCTATCACCACACTATCCACTGCATGTTAAATATAGTTTAATAGATGTGGGGAAAACTGATACAAAATCACAAAAATGTCAAATGGAAGAAAGAGAAAAAGCACGTTGTATGGCATAGAATGTCTGTTATTTTTTTCTAATATATTCAGTTACAATTTTTTTTTTAAAATGAGAAAAAAATGTAATGACTTTTATATTTTAAATACAGTTTGATAATCTGCCAAATTTCAAGCCCTGTTGACCAAGGAACTGAGAGATAACTGACTAGCCTGAGATCAACATTCATGAAGTAGGGCTCTAGGGGAACAATGTTAATAAGCCAGGCCTGTTGAAGTACCCACTGGGAACAGGCAGCAAAGCCTAATTTTGTTATTCCTGTAGTTCTTTTTATGTGAGAAGCTGTATTAAAAATCAGATATGTGTTAGGAATAGTTAGAATTGTTGAGAACTTAACTTTTATTAGTTAATTGAAAATAAAGGTTTATAAAAACACAGAAATGGTTTGAAATAAATAATTTCACAACATTTATTGACTTTTCTCTGACAATTTTACACAGGTATGCAATGCGTTCTGAATACCAAGATCCCCATCAACTCTGATTTCTCTCCCACTATTATAATACTCCTCTTCCCTCCAGTTTTTGCCTTTGTTGTTGTTGTTGTTGTTGTTGTTGTTCATGGGTCCCTACTACTTCTTGCTGAACAATTTTCCCCATTTGTTGTGATAGATTAACCATCACCAAACTATTTTCTTCCATGAGTCTTGCTTTTTAAAAATTCCATATATATCCAGTTCATACAGTAATTGCAGTCTATTTCTGGCTCTTTTACTGTGATGTCATGGCCTCCAGGTTCAAATATGTTATGCAAAAGATAGTATTTTTATCCTTTTAAAAGGTGGAATACTATTTCTTAGTTGCCTTACTGAATTTTCTTCATTCATTGATGGATGCTCAGGTGGCTTCCATACCCGAGTTATGACAACAATAATTGATAATTTCACAGGTGAAAGAGGTTTTTAAATGTTCTTACTACAAAAAATGATAAGCAGGTGGGGTGGTAGATATAGGAGTTAATTTGATACAGTCACTCCACAATGAGTGCATGAACAAAATGTATTATATTGCATAAGTATAATGAATATAAATAAAATGATAAAAAGATAAAATTAACAGTTATTTAATCTTCACTGTCCCCATGTCATCAAACTCATTTTTGCTTATGGTTAAAACTAATAGACAAATGATCCAGTTCCCAGCCCCTGTTCATCACTTTATTTCCCACACTTTGTTCATTGCTTCATTCATCTCCCCAGGCATCTGTTCAATCACTTATCAATTCATGAAGTGAGTTGAGTGCCCAGCATATGCCAGACACTGTGGGAAACACAATGCAAATCTGAATGTTCTCTGGAAATAACATACAAGAGCATAAAAGAGGAAGATAGAAATGGCGTTGCTAAGAAACGGTGGTGTGCATGGGCCTTGTGGGTCACAGAAATCACAACTTAAATATTTCCTGTAAAATTTATTAGCTGAGTAGCCTTGAGCTTGGGGTTAAGCTTTTGTTTTTGGTGAGAGACTAGATTGAACCACCTAGCTCAAGGCTTCCTTGCCCTTAGAAGATGTTCCACACACAATGGTCATTGGCAGACTTGTGGATACAAGGACATGGGAAGCAAGGGAGAGAAGAGACCAGTTCTGATCGGCAGAAGTTTTAGTGAGATGATATTCAAATTGGAGACCTGGAGGAAATGTCCTTGATCATCTAAAGAAATAAAATACTTATAATCAAGTCTTGAACATATAAAAGCGTTTGAAGAGATTTATAACAAACTGAAGACTGAGTAGGTAGGTGGTCAGAGAGAATGAAGTGGAGAACATGGAAATGAGGTCATACTGTGAATTGTCCTACTGGGATAAGGGTGAATATGCTACCTGGAAGATGGTGGAGGAACACTGAGAGAAGCTGAATCAGGTCAACATAATTAACTTTTGATTCAAGAAAGGGACCTCAAGAAAGAGACCTCAGAGAAGTGTGTAATGATGGTTGAAGCAGTGTCAAACAGAAAAGCCAGTTAACTGTAATTGTGTAAAAAACTCGATGCTATTACATTCTATTAACCGACTTCTCCCAACACATATCTGTTCATATATTAAAAAACTTACTCTAATGCACTCATATATTCATCATAAAAGATTGTAAGTGGAGAATTGTTAGAGAATCCATTCCACAAATGTGGAACTAATACTTTTTGGATGTGTTATCTTATGCTGAAATTAGCTGTGATCTTATATATATAAATTCATAAATTTATATATATAATTTTTATTTATAATATACATATATATAATGTAAATATATTTATATTATAAAATATATTTTATTGGATATTTTATTTATTTACATTTCAGATGTTATCTGCTTTACCCATTTCTTCCAAGAAACCCCCTATTCCATCTCCCCCTTCTCCTGCTTCTATGAGAGTCTGCCTCCACCCACCCACCCTCTCCCGCCTCCCTGCCCTTCCATTTCCCCACACTGAGGCATCCAGCCTTCACAGGATCAAGGGCCTCCTTTTCCATCAATGCTCGACAAGGCCATTCTCCACTAAGTATAATGCTAGAGACATGAGTCTCTCAGGTATGTTTCCAGGCTGGCTGTTTAGACCCTGGAAGCTCTGGTTGGTTGCTATTGTTGCTCTTCCCATGGGGACACAAACCCCTTCAGCTTCTTTAGTCCTCTCTCTAACTTCTCTACTGTGGACACCATGATCAGTTTAACTGTTAGCTGCCAGTATCCACCTCTGCATATATCAGGCTCTGGCAGAGTCTCTCAGAAGACAGCTATATCGGACTCCTGTCATCATGCACTTCCTGGCATCCACAATAGTGTCTGGGTTTGGTGACTGCACATGGAATGGATCCCCAGGTGGAGCAGTCTCCAAAAGACCCTTCCTTCAGTCTCTGCTCCACATTTTGTCTCCATATTTGCTCCCATGAGTATTTTGTTACTCCTTCTAAGAAGGACTGAAGCACCCCCACTTTGGTCTTCCTTCTTCTTGAGCTTTATGTATTCTGAGAGTTGTATCTTGGGCATTGCAAGCTTTTGAGCTAATATCCACTTATCATGATTTCATGAAGTCACTGTTTTTAATAGCTGAGTAGTTGTGTAAATGTAGCATATTTTCTGTATCCATTCCTCTGTTGAAGGACATCTGGGTTCTTTCCAGCTTCTGGCTATTTTAAATAAGGCTGCTATGAACATAGTGGAGCATGTGTCCTTGTTTTATGTTGGAACATCTTGTAGGTATATTCCCAGAAGTAGTATAGCTGGGTCCTCTGGTAATACTATGTCCAACTTTCTGAGGAACTGCCAGACTGATTTCCAGAGTGGTTGTGCTAGCTTGCAATCCCACCAACAATGGAGGAGTGTTCCTCTTTCTCCACATCCAAGCCAGTACCTGCTATCACCTGAGTTTTTGATCTTAGCCATTCTGACTGGTATGAGGTAGAATCTCAGGGTTGTTTTATTTGCATTTCTCTGATGACTAAGGATATTGAACATTTCTTTAAGTGCTTTTCGATGATTTGAGTTTCTTCAGCTGAAAATTCTGTGTTTAGCTTTGTACCCCATTTTTATAGGGCTATTTGATTGTCTGAAGTCTAATTTCTTGAGTTCTTTGTAGATATTGAATATTAGCCCTCTGTCATATGTAGGATTGGTAAAGATCTTTTCCCAATTTGTTGGTTGTTCTTTTGTCCTATTGACAGTGTTCTTTGCCTTACAGAAGCTTTGCAATTTTTTGAGGTCCCATTTGTCAATTCTTGCTCTTAGAGTATAAGCCATTGTTCTGTTCAGGAACTTTACTCCTGTGCCCATGTATTCAAGGCTCTTCCCCACTTTTACTTCAAGTAACCTTATTTTCTGTTGCTTATGATCTTGTGCTTGACTTTTGCCATCTGGCTGTCTCTAGTGCTGCCTGCACTCACTGTCTCTGACTGGAGCCTGTCTTTCTTGTTGTCTTGGTTGTGTCAGAACTCCTCAGAGTCCAGCTGTCTTTGTGATTCTGGGATTCTGACATCCTGGTTGTAAGAGCTCCTGGGAGTCAGGCTGCTTCTGGGATCCTGAAATCCTGGTGTAACCAAGCTCCTGAGATCTTGAGATTCTATGATCTTATGTTCCTGGGTGTTTTAGAGCTCCTGTGGATCCAGCTTCCTTAGCATGTTGTGGAATTGAGTGAAGTGTTATGATCCTGGGCGTTTAGAGCTCCTGGGAGTCTAGCTTCCTTTCTGTGTTTTGGGATTGGGTGCAGACCTGGTGCCTGATGTCTGCTCAAGGCACTGGTGCAGACTGGAAGGAACCTGTTCCACTGGCTGGCAGGGGGTTCTTGCATCCCTGGGTTCCTGGGGGTCCCTGTAACTCCAGGTTTGGGGCGGGTGTTGTGTCTTCCTCACCTATTATCCTGGGTGCTAGAGCTCCTGGATATATTTTTAAAAAAAAAAAATATGGGTACAAAAAATATGGGTACAAGTCCTGAGGTATATGATAGCATGTCAGATTATAAATCTTGTTTGAAAAATTTAAATATGAATATTTTATTAAAGTGTCTTGTATTAACATCTTGTATTAGCAGGAGAAGACACAATGCCCTTCATGCATGTTCCCTGTAATTTTTGATTTGAATACAAGGCACCAGGTTACTGGTTGGAGAAAAAAATGTAGTAACTGGTTTGCTCTCTATTGTTGTGACAAAACCATGATAACAAGTAACTTGTGGAAGAAAAGTTTTATTATTTTGCTTACGTATCTGTACATACTTCATCACTGAGAGAAGTCAGGGCAGGACCTAGTAGCAGGAACTGAAGCAAAGACCATGGGAGACTTTTAATTATTGACTTGCTCCTCATGACTTGCTCATTGTGCTTCTTACAGCACTAAGGACAACCAGGTTAGGTGGCATTTCTCACTGTGAGTTGGGCTCTGCTATATCAATCACCCATGAAGACAATGTCCATATCCTTGCCCACAGGCCATACGGATAAATTCTCCAGTGAGATTCCTTCCTCCCAAATGACTCTAGCTTTTTTCATGTTAACAACAAACCAACTCACACAATTTAGTACACAAACACACACTATATGCATGTGTACATACATATATTGGCTAAAATTATCAATATGTGAGAGCTAACTAGAGGACACTATGATAGGTAGGGTTGAGGAAAAAAGTAAACAGGTTAAAGGTATGTGACACAGTTGGGAAATTTTGAATATTAGATTTGAAGAAAAGAAGGATAAACACAGCCTTTCCAAATGAGGTATGTATTACACCACAATAACTGTACACTTAAAGTACACGAATATATATTCCAAATGTGTTTTATAAAATTAAATAAAATTAAAGATTATAAGAAGACACTATGTTTTCAGTCAATGCTGCCTCCTGGCTGGTGGAAATCCATCTGTACCTTAGTTCTGACATTTGCACTGACCTGTGTAGTTCTTACCTGCTACAGCCATGGAGGAGCTGTTGAGAGAATCAGCTTCTGTCTTCTGTCTGTTGTGCTCATCTGCCATTTGCTGTTGTGCAATTTGCTCTCCAGCCAGAGAGTTCAGCCTCTGACTAGGGTTTTCAGCAACACACATGGGCTCATCTTGGTTCTATGATGAGCACTGGGAATGCTTTGTGGTTCTCTGATAAGTGTTGGGCGTCCATTGTTCTATGAGGGCTGCCAGGAGTTGTTGGACTTGTGTGGTGGGATCCAGCTCCACATGGCGCACAGCTGACTTCTTCCTGGGGGCAAAAAATCCTACCGAGCCTCCTTGATCAAATTTTGCTTTCTGTAGCTCTTTCCTTTTTTCCTTTATCTTAACTGTTTCTCTCCAAAGCTCATGGTGTCACAGAATCTGCTTCTGATTTACCATATTTCCAGAATTTCTGCAAGATCTTTTGTTTCTCTTTTAGAATACATCTTTTTTCTTCATGATGGTGATAGTCGTGTTTAACACAAAAGGTTCTAAAACTTAAAAATTAAAAAAAATATATTGGAAGTATGTCTTAACACCTTGTGCATTGTGTTATTCAACCTTTGACATCGTGGATAAATTAAAATTATATAAAATTGAAAAAAGCTTCAACCATGGCTTGAATATGAGCAGATGACATGAACAGGCAGAGAGACGATTTTGGAACAATGAAAATACCAATAGTATGAGACTGTGGTGGTAAATCAGCATCACGCGTTTGCCAAACTCTATAGATGGGACAACACAAAGAATGGTCAGTGATGAAGAGCTAACTTCTTGGGGGTGGTAGCAAATGTCCAACACAGTGCACTGGGAAAGGGTGAAGACAGCACACACAACTTTATTTTCTGCATATTTCCTACCTCTGTAAATCTAGAACTGCTGTCTAAAATTGTATTCTCTCATAACCACCACTTCTTTTCACATATGAATATAATTGACTTCCCCAAAAAAGCATTTAGAAGGATTGTTTTGTTTTTGTTTGTTTTTCGATATACAGTAACTAAGTATTTATACTGTCTATTCAATATTGCTTTATACTTCTAGTCCTGGAATAACTGTTAGTAGCAACCTCCACTACACTGAATTCCATTCAGACAATAGGTAACATGATGGGTCCTTTGGGAACCCAAAGGATTCACTTTCAAATATTAGACATCTATTTTGTTTGTTTGTTTGGTTTTTGTTTTTAAATGGTTTAGAGGATGGCTTATGCGCGTGTTCCCAGGTTTTACAGTTTTGCCTTAAGAGGAGGGTAGGTTTTTTATATGATGATTACTTTGTGCTGTGGGCTCAGATGTGACAGGTATAATTAATAACCTAGAAGAAATCATAGTTTATCATAAGAAGCATGTGGTGTGAATAGAGGTGTGTGTTGGGAAGCATTTAGATCTTGTTCACTAGTGGGAAGGAACTGAAACATTTCCTCTTGACATAAAACAGGAATGGAAACTTGCCATTTACACTGTAGGTGCCTTGCCTTTTACTTACTCCCTTGCATCCTGTGGAGAAGAAATTGTATTCAGGCTATGGTACCATGTTTGCTAGTGGCTCTGATGAGCCACTTCCTCTTATTCTGGAGAACATGACATGTGAGCCTGATGCTTTTCGCTTGAACTTCTAAAATTGAATGGTTATATCCTGTAAATGTGTAGATATGCTATCTGCAGCTCCAATCATTGAGACATAAAGCTAAAAATAACCAATGTAGGGAAGTGGGGGTTCTCAGACCTTTAGTGTAAAAACTTGCACTATGAGAAACTGGCTGGCATCAAACAAACTTTCCCACTGAGACCTGCTAGAAAAATAAGATGGATGAAATAAACAACTGTTTGAAGGCCTTTGAGAGAAGCAACTAGTGCTTGAGAAGAAGAGATTACACAGAACCTGGAACTAATTACCTACGTTTTACTTATCCCTTTTAGAAATCAGGTTGTCTTTGGTGCCCAGGAAGAGGCAGAAAAGCTGGGAGAGCCTTGTGCTAAGAGAAAAAGAAACCAACAGAACTGTAGCTACCATGAAGCTGCAGAAAAAAAGTCTATTTCAGGGCTATCAAAGTAGTTAGGAATTGATATACCAAATCCCAGAGTAAAGAGAATCAAAAGGAAGTTAATCTCACCCTCAATACTTTTTCATTGTAGGCACATGCTGAATTCTTAAGTTGTTCAAGGTTATTTTTAGAGGACAAACCATGGCATATTAAAAAAACAGTGACATAGTTTTGTCGAGAGTCTCATGAATTCAAATATAGACAGACAGACAGACAGACAGACAGACAGACAGACAGACAGACATTTAAATAAGCAAAGCAGGTTTAGGATGTGTCAAATACAAAGGAACTCGTAAATATCCCAGGTTTGAAGCCAGATTCCAGGGAGGGCTAAATGATAGAACCATGGAGGAAATGGAACAAGGATTGAACACATAGTATCATGACTAAAAGTGCAGGCTCAGACAGAATACGTAGTATCAAGACTAAAAGTACAGGCTCAGACTTGCTTGGTCCTGCTTACTATTAGAGCAGTGTTTGTCAACATGTGGTTCAGGACCCCTTTGTGGTAGAATGGTCCTTCCACAGGAGTCATCAAAGACCATCAGAAAAGACAGATATTTCAATTATAATTTATAATAATAACAAAATTACAGTTATGAAGTAGCAATGAAAAACATTTTATGGCTGGGGGTCTCTACAACATAAGGAACTGTGTTGAAGGGTCGCCATAGTACGAAAGTTGAAAACCATTGCATAAAGCATTCTGTTAACTTGCCAGGTAGAAAGAAGAACCACATTCTGAGGAATGTCCTTATTTTTATACAAAATCCAAAATATAAGAAGATGCATATATAATATAATAATATAATATAATGCAGATAAGCACATTAAAACATGTCTAGAGTTTGAAGAAAAAAAAGAAAGCAGTAATAGGACAGAAACAATCATCACTCAGAGAGTTTGTAGTGAGCCAATAATGGAAACATTATTTCCAATAATGGAAATATTTTAAACAGTAGCAAGAAAAGGTAGAAAAAGATGAAAGGATGGTTTATTTATACTTCCAAATTACTGTTATATCAGTTTGACCTTCATATGTTATAAATATAAAAATTCTATTTATAGCTGACTAAAAGTATGAAGAGAATTTATAACCCTTTCAACTAGAAGTCCAGAAATGGGTTGGGTTAATATGCTTCTATCTTAACAACAAGATAGCAGTGAAAATGACCTTCAATCAGAAAAGGCTTACCTAGGGCCATAGTTCCAGATATGTCAGTTCATGGTTAGTAGCTCTACCACCTTGCAGGTTGTGTAGAAACAAACTACCATTAACTGAGGAAGAAGAAGGTTGATCACTCCATGTGTGGGTGTTTAAATATGCTTGGCCCATGGCAAGTGACACTATTAGGAAGTGTGGTCTTGTTGAAGTACGTGTGGCCTTGTTGGAGAGGATGTGCTATTGTGGAGGTGGGTTTTGAGGCTCCTATGCTCAAGCTCCACCCATGTGGAACGGAGCCTCCTCCTTGATGACTATGGCAGTCTCCTCTAGGCTGTCTTCAGATCAGGATGTAGGACCCTTGGTTGCTCTTCCAGTACCATGTCTGTCTAGATGCTGCCATGCTTTACACCATAATGATAATGGATTGAACCTCTGAAACTCTAAGCCAGCCCCTGTTTTTCATTATAAGAATTTCTTTGGTCATCTTGTCCTTTCACAGTAATAAAACTCTAACTAAGAAGCCATAGGAACCAGGAAGCTAGAAGAAAGAAACTGAAAGAGTGCCCATAACCTATCTGAAAACACATTTCCAGTGGCCTAATTCCCTTCTCCTGAATCTCAACTCTTGGCCAGTCTATCTTTCCCCATCAACTGTGGATCAAGCCTTTAAAGGCTTGAACTATTAGGATACTCTTAAAATCTAAACCTTGATATTTTTCCAAGATACTGAATGCATTTATGTCTAAAAACCAACTCTGCCATTTGAGATTTGCTTTGAGATCCTACTTTGTGGAAAGCCATCTGTAAGTCTTCACAATAGTTGCAAACAGTGTTACTTGTGCACAAGTTTCTTCCAAAGCTGATGCTTTGTCAATTTTTCATGACTATGAGACAAACTCTAAATCTTTAACCTCTAGGAAATCTGTTCTCAAAACCACTGAGTACAAACTGGGTCAATTGTCTAAGGAAACTAATTCCCATGAGCTAGAGATCAGACAAATGACACAAGACTGTCTTTGCTGTTGAAAAAATAAACGTATTCCACTTCAAGAATAGAACATTACATACTCTTATAGCAGAAGTGATGGAGGAATATAATTGATAGCTCTTCAAAAATATTTGAATAAGCTTTGTGTAAAGAATTTGCAAGATATAACACATAAGTATAAAAAGAAGTTATGGAAACTGTTGATGCCAAAGTAACCTTCCTAGTAGAAGATGTGTTATAAGAAATAGAAAAATGTCCCAACAGAAAATGCTAGGAATCTCACATTTTAGGCTGAATATGAAATAATAGAAGAAAAGACAGAAAATGTCTAATCTGTAGAAGATAGTATAAGTTAAATGTAGACATTTTTCTTAGGTTTTACTGCTGTGATAAAATATCAAAACATCATGATCATAAGCAAGTTGGGAAGGACAGAACATTTTTATTTCACTCTTATTTCCACATCACAGTCTATCATCAAAGGAAATTAGGTCAGGAGTTCAAACAGCGAAGGAACTTGGAAATAAGCATAGATGCACACGCAATAGAGAGGTGCTGCTTACTGGCATAATACTCATAGCTTGCTCAGATGGCTTTCTCATAGCACCCAGAAGTATAAGCCTAAGGGTGGCACCACCCACAGAGAGCTGGGCACTCCTACATAAATCATTGGTCAAGAAAATGAACCACAGATTTACTCACAGGCCAATATTATGGACATTAGCTTGTGTCAAGTTGACATAAAATCAAGCCCCACAATGCTTGTAAACCAGTTTTGAAGTAATATTATTATTGGATTAATCTGTGAATAATTAATAGAATCTTATATACTAACTGGAGTTTTATACCACTCTCTCCCTATCTAGTCAAATCCTAAATATTAGGTGATAAAAAAGGGTTAGAAAAGATTTAATGACTTTAGAATTCTTAAATTGGGAATACAATCAGGTAAATAAAAAAATAGTTGATTATCTAGCAAATAGTCTAGCAAATAGCAATAGCAATTTGCAACTCTCCTGCAGATACAACATACATATGGAGTGGAACATAATGCAATCATTTTTTTTTTGGTAGGATGTTTTGCAAAACCAAGATAAACAAAGACTGGAAACACTGTCATTCAGTAGTGGAATGAATAAGAATTTTCTCTTTACAGAATCTTGTTATATAACTCAGAAAGACAGCAAAGTTGTAGACCCCCCTGCCTCAGCTTCCTGAGTTACTTTTGTGAAGTCAACTCAAATTGATTACGTACTCTGACAAAGGGAGCATATAAAAAAAAACAGAGCTAAACTAAAATCTATTTTTTTATCAATAATCTTAAGGCTAAATTTTAAGTAAAATATAAAATTAAAAAAAATAAGTAACTAAATTTTAAAGGAATAAATCCTGTGTAACTGAGGTTAATTATGAAATCAATTATTGCTATAGTAAATCAGAAGAAACTTGAAAAAGAAACAGGAGTGAACTTTCTAAAGAAAGTGAAACATATATATTACACCAAGAACCAGTTCAGAGCAAGTAGAAACAATGGGAATGCTTAATAAAATGACTGGTTACAAAATTAACAATTGTTAGCCTTTAGTTTAAAAATTATAACTGAAATGAAAGAAAATACCCTAGGCAAAAGGAAGGAGAAATAAACTCAAAATTAACCTGGGAAACTGAGCACACCTACAGTAAGCAAGCATGAAACACTGTGGAAAGGAATAGAAACAGCAGAAGAGGCTCAGGCAGAGTGTCTTTTTGTTAGATGACCCAGCCTTGGAAAGATTTTATATTTTTATATATAAATTAAATTACAAATCATACTGTTCTATCAAAATATCAAAATATCAAAATCTGTTCTATTTTACATTTTTAGACTAAGACTTAAAGTGATACTAAGAAAAAAAAAAAGAAAAGTAATGTGGGTGGACTAGCTGTATCCAAATATAAAAATATACTTTGAATGCAGAAGTAATTAAACAGTGTGGTGCTGCAGGGGCGGAATGCCCGGCACTGCCACAGAGCAGAGCTTCTAAAATAGATTCTGGAAGTTAGGAGAGAGTTGGTGTAGGATGCAGTTGTCATTCCAGGTCTTTAGAAATCTCCACTGTGTAATAAGTACTAATAGAGTAATTAGCTATTATGTGATATGTTTAGATAAAGGCTTTCTCATTATATCCCTTTCTCATTATGTCAAAATGGTTTCCGATTCAGTAAAATGTGTGTTAGACAAATGAGAATTATAAATGTTGGACATGTGCATGAGTAAACTGATTTTTATTCTTTGTGTGGAAAAAAAAGTGCTTCCAAGAGTAAATATAAAAATCATAGAGCATAATCAAAGCCAATGATCCAGGAAGTAGGATATCATGGGATGGGGGCTTGATGGAGGAAGAAACCGGGAAGTCGGATGTAAAAGAATGGAATGATTGATTAAAAGAAAAAGAATTCCAGGTGGCAAATTTATCTCAGATTCCGTTAGAAATGGGTTTCTTATAAGGTTTTCTGCATTAATGTCCATAGTGAGCCCTGTTGGTGGACTTCACTGTCCCATTTTCCTTGTTGGGAATAGATTCCTGCCCAATTAAGCAACTCAGCCAGCAGATATGGCACTAGCAATTTGACTAGAACACGTGGATTCTCACTAAGATTTGGCAGTCCTTAATTGTGTGGCAGAGCAGCTCGGCTAGAATTCATTTTCCTCTTGAAGTTCAATGCTTTGTAGCTCTTTTTCCAACTGTTCCCTTACCTGTGGAGTTCTTACTGTAGAAGCCATCACTGATTGTCTGTGGTGTTTGAAGATGCTGAGGGGAGAGCTACTGTTTACTCTATAATTCAGACATGATCATAAAGTGGCTATTTTAATAATCTATACACTTATAATTCAATTCCTGGGCCAACTAGGAAGAGTCCATGGATTGTCATTTAGTTCTGTAAATAATTTTTTTTCTGGCACCAACAATGTCCCCTCGCAGCTGTGCTGTGGACGTTTGTAATAAAACTTCTTCCTACACAGGAGCCTACAATTCTGTAAAGGTTTGCCATGGCATTTATGTAGTCTGATATTCTGCAATGGAGTCATACCTACAAATATGATGGATTGTATTTTAGGCACAATGATTGTTTCAGTGGGGGAAAAGCCTCCCCAGATGAATTGATACCGGGCTCCATGCTGGGTCTTATGCATTAATCATGAAGTAAGTATCATACTTATGCAAATGTGTAGAAGCCCAATTAGGCAGAGAGCACAGTGCCCTGGGAATAATGTTATGGGCTATTGGGCCTTTGAAATATACTCCTTGGCCAAATTTTCAAAAGCAAAGCAGATTTGAGATGCCTTTTTACTCTTGAAAACAGGTGTACAATTGTCTTCTTGGTGCTTATTTCATGCCTTCAACCTTAAAATAAAGCATTCTCCCAGTTGGCATGATTTTCCCTCGTTGCTCAACAGGAGCAGTGGAATTCTGAATCCCTGACAAGAAAATAAAATGTTCATTCAAAACCTAGACGTGCTGAGAATATTGAGGATACATCAATATTTGGGTTTTTGCAGTACATTTTGAATGTTTCATATATTCAGTTTTCCTCTGGCTAACTCTGCCATCTCTCATATTTTGTGTGATTAATCAAAACATTCTGGCTTCTCTTTTGCAAAGTCTCTGAATACAATGCAAATATTGTGAAGAAAACACAGACTCTCTGGAAGACAAGCTCTCTCTTTTATATATGATTTCTCTTTTCAAACTTTAGTTTGCTAAGTTAAAACTGCTGATGCCTAACCCCACAAATTAATTTTTAAAGTACACTTGTTGAAATCATGGTAATCTTTACAAAGGATATGGTTTTGTGTACAGATGAGAAAAAAAATCAAAGATTGGTACTTTCCCCTTAAACAACCATAGGAGGGTCTTTCTAAACCATGATATTGCTAATGATTACTTTAGACCAGTTGGTTTGTCATCACATAAGAAAGCTGAGAGTAAATTAGGAAAGACATAAATTGTTTTGCAGTCAGATACAACTCTTATCTCCAACTATATAGTTCAACATGGATGTCAGACACATTTTAAACATTTTCATATTCAACTAGAAATCAGATTCTTTAAAAACTAGAGATGAAATCCTTTAAATGCTTTCAGTCCCATCATAAAAAGTTCAAGGAAATAGGCACATATAGTACAACTTTTTCTTGTATGTAGCTCTTACCAGTGGGAGAAAAAGAAATATATTGGAACATGGTGAGAAGAAGAGGGAAGAGGGTAGTATCAGGGCCATGGAGAGAGGGATCAGGGGAAATCTTTGTTTATAGTATATGGAAGTGGAAGCCAAAGTCTGAAAACCAACTTCAGGGAGGAAAGAGTTAATTTTACCTTACAGTTTACAGTTCTCCATTGGTAGAAGCCAAGGTGGAAACTCAAACCCGCAACCTGAAGCAGAGAGAATGGATGAGTGGTGCTTATTGATTTCTCATGGCTTCTTCAGCTTGTCTCTCACGTGGCCCAGAATCACTTGTTCACAATGGGATGGACCCTCTCCTATCCACTGACAATCAAGAACATGCTCCCACAGACTTGTCTACAGGCAAATCTGATGAAGACAATTCTTCAGTTGAGATTCCCAGATATGTCTGGATTTGTGCAAGTTGACAAATGGTCACCAGCACCAACATTAGTCTACTCTTTTGGCTTTTAGAATATCTCTGGGCGTTTCAGTTGCCCTTCTAATTAGATCTGCTTAAAACTTGTACAAAACCAAAGTTTTCTAAATATGATACGGACATCAGTTCACTCAGTTAAAGATTGGCTTGTCTTGACCCAAACTCCAGCATGGTCTTAGTGAGCTGGTATAGTTGATCTTTTGGATATACCTTCTTAATTTTAACAGTATAATCTTTTCCTATCTTGGTCTGGCTGCCCTTTTCATTCATACAGATACTAATAATTTCTTAAAAAGCAGTCATCACTCTTCATTTTGTGAAGACCCTTATAAGGAGAATTCTTGGGTCTAGAAAGATGGCTCAATGGTTAAGAGCACTGGCTGCTCTTAGGACTAAGGTTCATTTCCCAGTAATAATGCTGTGGCTCACAGCCATCTGTAATGTCATTTCCAGAGATCCAGTGTCTTCTTCTGACTTCCACAGGCACCAGTCACACACATGGCAGACAGATATACATTCAGCTAAAAATGTATACATTAACATGCAGATAATAAAAATAGATTTTAAAAATAAAGAAAATTCTCACCCTGATCATTGTTTTTAGAAAGTGTTTCTGGTCACACTTCTTAGTGAATCTTCATGGTAATGCCCTTCAAGAGACAAATTACAAGACTTCCCCAAAGAAGGAGTGTTGGTGTCCTCTGGGATACTCTCTGAGATTTTCAACATCATAGCCAAGGACACAGACTCTAGAGCATATGCCTACCCCTAACATCCCAGTAGAGGATGTTATGATTCTTCAGAAGACACTAAACCAGCCAGAACAAATTCAAAAGGAAAGTGGCTTCATTATGAATGATTCTTGGCCTTCTCCATCATGTGCTAGCTTCTGACTATGGCAATTCAAGGCTTAATTTACAATGAAGAAAGATACAACTCGTCCTTACACATGTCTTATACACACACACACATACACACACACACACACACACACACACACTGACACGCACACACACTTGCATGTGCACACACACTTGCACGTGCACACGCACACACACACACATACACCCAAAAATTAAAACAAAACAAAATAAAACAAAACAAAACAAAAAACCCTACAAAAAAACCACCATCTTCAGTTCAATATTCCCTTAAGAGATTACCTAGAGTTCTTAAATAAAATCTTTACTGAGCTGCTGTGTCCAACTACATATTTTATGTGTAGAAGAACCTAGACAGAAAGAAGGCTGATATTCCTGGACAATGTCCTTTATAGTAGTTTTAGTAAAGAAAATCAGTAGAAATTGATTTTTCAAGACATGTTATACATTTTCTATGTCTTAAGTTGTTCCAAGGAGTGAAGAGATGACTCAGTGGGTAAAAATGCTTGATGTGCAATACCCTTAATCAAAGTAAAAATGAAAAAGTGTCAGAAGTGGCATCACCTACACCTGTAATCCTCTCTTCCATAACTTTCTTTTGTTAAATGAGGAAATGAACTGCCTTAGTTACTTTTCTTTCAATGTGACAAGATACCACGATCAAGGCAACTTATAGAAGAAAGCTTATTGTAGGCTTACCATTTCCAATGGTGATTCTATGACCATAATGGTGTTGAACATGGCAGCAGGCAGGAGGCTGGGGTGCTGAAGCAGGAGCTGAGAGCCTGCATCTTGATTCATTACCATAAGGCAAGGAGAAAGAGGGACATAATTGGGAATGGTATGAACTTTTGAAATCTCAAATCCCACCTCCAAGTGGCTCACCTACTCCAACACTGTCAATTTTTCTAATACTTACCCCCAAATTCTACCAACTGGGAAACAAGTAAACAGATGAAATCATGGTGGCCATTATTCAAACCACCACAGCAACTTAATTCAGTCCTCTTTAGCAGGATAGAATTCTCTGGGAGAATTGGTGAGCTTTGCTATATAGATATGCAAACCTCAGAGAAAGAGAAGACTTTAATTACTTACATACTTGCTATGATCTGGATATAGTTCTAGTGTGTTCTTCAAACTCTGTGTGGAAAAGTAATGCTTATTATGAGGCATTAAGAGAGTTGAAACCGTCTGACTAAGGTGTTCAGAAGTAAGACCTCAGGAGGATGATTGGGAGCAAAAACAAGGTTACAATTGAGGCATCTTAGGAACATATTCTGGAGGCTTATAAGAAAGAGAGACAGTTGCAAGAGAGGGAACATATATATATACACCCACAATTTCTTGCTTGTAAGCATTCCAAGACACTTTAAGACTCTGTTAGAAAGAAGAGCCTCACTGCATGAGGGGTCTGGGCCTGCCATCATCATCCTACTTTTTGCTCAGCATATGTTTCTCCGGAGCTTCACTAGTAACAGAAAATGGTCTTCTCCACCATATCATCATACCTTGTGCCAAATAAATCCTACCATGATCTTGGGGATTTCCAACATCTTTTATAAGATTCTTAGTCCCAAATGTACATTGTAAGAATGACACGTGTCATTTCCTATTGTTTCAGAAGTGTCCAGTACAGGTTTGTAGAGGAAATTTGACTTAATATCAAGATTAACATTGGA
This sequence comes from Rhabdomys pumilio, assembly GCA_030674055.1. Taxonomy (NCBI): domain Eukaryota; kingdom Metazoa; phylum Chordata; class Mammalia; order Rodentia; family Muridae; genus Rhabdomys; species Rhabdomys pumilio. The sequence goes on from JANHMN010000010.1 coordinate 20,661,620, forward strand.
TTCCAGAGCACATGTATGTCCTTGCCTCCGACTTTTATTAAAAGGACATTAGGGAACCTATGGGAAAATGTAGAAACCATGTTCACCTTCTCACTAGTTACTGTAGTTTAGAAAATACAATGATCTCATTAAACTGTGTTATATGTGTTAATATGTAATGGTTTGTTTTTATTTTAATCTATTAGTAAATGCATATTCTTAAATTTTCCAGGTTTTAATTTCAAATATAGAAAGTATGAACAGATGCATATCAAAAAACACAGCTATCTTCTCAGTCTTTAGTTTTGACTAAAGCGAGACAATCAGAGCGAAGCAATGATGAGCTAGGAATGAGAAACCAAGCCTTTAGCCTCAGTGCTCCGCAACCCTTGGGGACTTGCAGATTAAATACAGGTGGGCTTGCTTTACAGAAACACAATATGTTAAGATTAGTATTCACAAGGAAGATAATTAGGTTATGAAATTCAAATTGTAAAAAACGGTTTGATGAGATTCTCTTAAGCACACTGCACCTTACGAATGTTTAAAGTATGACTAGTTTTTAAAACTGCAAGAATATTTTCAACTTCAGAGGATACACGTAGTACAGCTTTGGTGAGCGAGCACCTTGGCCTTAATCCTAGATGGAATTAGTGCCTCACTCTTTAGATATGAGAAAATAATAGTCATTTAATTGGGGTTTAAAGGCAGTGAAGGTGAGAAGTTATATTTGGCATTAAAAAATTTAAAGCCCAGAATAAGAAATGAGGAAAGTTAAAATGTGCCTGAGTCTAGAAGAATGGGGATTAACAGCATTTTCAGAACCAATTGATTTTAGTGTGAATTAGATATTTTAGGTAAAAGTAAGAAAAGGAAAGAATTATCCTGTAAGAAACTAAATTATTTTCTTAGATTTGCAGCACAAGTGGTGCTATTTTAGGCTATTTCAGAAAATCTGAGTGAGGAAACTCACTTGAAATTGGTTTGAAGAAACCAAAGATTGGGCAACATAAACACAATGTTGAATTCAGGAAGCTGTACAGAGAGTTATTCTATGTGGAAGTAACAGATAATGTCCAGCAATGCAAGATGGCAAGGCAACATCAAAATATGCTACTGTCTTTTGTGCTTTGCTATTGTCTTAAGAACAGGGAATATGATTGCAATTGTATACTGAGTTAGTAACTAGAACACTTCTGCTATGTACATACTTGGTACAGAGTCTCCAAGTCCTGATGTACGGAGATTACACGCAGCACTCAGGATCACACCCAGAAGCACATAGCACCCTGTGGTATGGATGGACCTGGAATGCAGTCTCTTCTGGGGGCCCAGGACTTTAGTGATTGAGTAAGCTTTGCTATAAAGAAAGAAAAATGAACCCATAAAGTTTCTTGCTCGCAGCAAGAAGCCATTGCCCACAGACTGACTTCTGTACCTTCTGAGCGTATTATGATTGAGTAGTTACTTAACAAGCAAAGTCTACACTTTACGACACGTTGTTGTCTGCCTTTTAAGTCAGCTGATATTTACATTTTTCAGACTTATTATTGGATAATATTTACTTTTACACAATATTTTAGTTGTTGATTACTTTGCAACAAAAACTCAAAATGTCATCATCTTTTATCCAGAGAAGGACAAGGAACAACTCCCTTCATAAGAAAAGGCATTCTCACATTTTAACATTTGTTCAACACAGAAAGATATGTTGAAAAAAAATCTGGCCAGCTTCTTCATAGGCATGAACATAGGCTCTTATTAAATTTTAATTTAATTTATTCCATTCAATATCTGGCACACCTGGGGGTGGCTTTGAGCTACTGAACATCCCAGTTTTAAAGAATTTTTATGAGAATTTATACATGAGTATACTGTTTTTATATTCTTTCTACTATTTTCTCTGTCAACTTTTTCCTTTACACCCACTTTTTTTGTCAGATGTATGACCTATCCTATAATGATGACTGTCACATGTATCTATATAACACCTTGTAAGTCCACTTAGTGTTGCTACAATGTACATGAGTTTAGAGCTGACCACTTGGGACCTGGTAAATTCTCATGGGTTTGTGTGTTACACTATATGTGGGGAGATGGAAACAACGATGTATTTACTTCAGATAAGAAAGAAACATCAGATCAAGTAAAAATAACATCAAATTGTGAGTTGGTGAATGAATGAATTTTACTAATAGGAACAAAAATGACCCAAAGCCAGCTAAATCACAAAAATATGCCCTAGTGTGGGAAAAGGCTCATAATACCTGAAATTCTGGGCACACTACACAGTCTTCAAGCTCTCTTCAAGCTCTTTAACAGGGTTATGAGTCTTTTCCAACTGATTCAGCTGGTCTCTATCTTTTTTTTAGATGGCTCAGTTTGTCTAAAGTCCTTCAGGCAGATCTGGTTGTCTGAGAGTGTTTCTCAGCATTTAGGACTGCTTTTACCCACTTGGGAGGGAAAGATTAGTGTATGGGGTCAGTTTCAAGCACTTTCTTAGCATTTTGAAGTTGTTTACACCTTTAGATTAATGAACTTCCCTGCAGTTTGGCACGGTTTACCTCCAGTTAGAATATCCTGTGTACTAACAGACTTCCCTCCAAGATGGCCAATTTTATTTTTGAAGGAAATTGCTATACAATAGTGTCTCATTCATGAGGTTGGGGAGACCTGTTTATTTTCTTCTCTCATCCACCATTGATTGCCCATAATTCTATATCTAGACGTGTGGCTCTGTGGAATTTCACCCACCTCTGTTAGCTTGTCAATTGCTGTGGTTATTAAGCAGGTCTTGTTTAAGCAACCCTATTGCTGAGATTTCTTATGTGCAGCATTCTTGCCACATCTAGATGTTTTCTTGTAGCATGTTTTCTATTCCAGTGGCTTCTGAAATCTTTCTACCTCTTCTTTCATAATGGAGAATAAGTACGTGGGTCATATTGCAAAGGCACTAATTGAAGCTGGGTACTTCTCCATTACTTATTCTTTGCATTTTGATGAGTTGTGGATCTCTGTAGAAGCCTCTGTCTTCTGAAGAAGAATCCTGGATGAAGAATCAGAGCTACACTTATATGTGGGTAGAATGGTAAGGGTTTAGAATACACTTAGAGGTTATATTTTCAGAAAATGGTAGGAATAATTTCTCCTCTAGTTTCTATGATCTCCAGCCATGAGTATTTGGCTAGCTTATGTTATGTTCTCAAACCGAAGACTCGGAGGTAGGATATTTTAATAAAGCTAGTGCTTTGACAGGGTATAGTGGGACATGCTTGAAACTCCAGAATTTGGGGGGTAGATGCCAAAAGACCAGAAGTTCAAGCCTACTCTTGACAGAGTTAATTTAAAGTCACCCTGGGCTACACAAATTTCTGCTTCAAAAAGCAAGCTAATGTTATTAAAATTCTTTCACAGGGAAAAATTTAAGCATCATCTACCTCTTATCCTAAGGTTTCAATGGTAAACCAAGGCATAGTTTTACCAAAGTTCACCAAAGTTTCACAAAAGTGGGGAATGATATTATGGGTTTTCTTATAAAGCATGGATGAGGTGTTACTTCTAGGTACTTAAGTACTCCTTTCCCCAACAAGCCACATCTGAAAAGCCTTTCCCAGCAGAGGAAAGAGATGAGGGCTTCTCTGAAGCCAAATAGTGCCACTGTTCTAGTCTTCCTCCTTAGCCTGTATCTGTAATTTAGCCCTCTTCTTGAGGTCACCTGCAGAATTGCCTGCTGGTAGGGAACAGTTGCATACTCAGGTATATGTGAAAACATTCAACAAACCCAGCTGAGATGATTGGTTGAAAGGGGCCCAGTTGCTTGTCTCACTGGACAGTAATGACAGCAAAGACGCATACAGTGCCCCAACAATATTTCAATGCTAGCAGTGCTCCCTGCTTGCAAGCATACTTAAGAATTTAGACAGCTTATCAGAAAACATTGAGTCGTTGAATTTGATAGCTAGAGTTTTTCTTTTTTTCTTTTTTTTTTTAAATGTCCTAAGTACTATATTCTCTTTGAAATAACCTTTCAGTTGGCTAACTTGACTTTCTGAAGATGGCCATGGTTATTCATTAAACTATTTTAGGCCTTCCCTGCTGGATCTGACAAAATATTTCGCCCAAGAAATTTTCCAGTCAATAGTGGAGAAAGTGAAGAATGAATAATAAAAATAAAGAAAAAAACCCCATTTGAACCAAAAATATAAAAACGAATAAAACAAACAAAAGCCCAAAATGAATTTGCATAGAAGTTTGTAAGGACACACACCTGCCTTTTTGTTGGGTCAGGTAGCTTTGTTTATTGACTCTCTTTTTTTTTTTTTTAAATTAATGCTATTTATTTATTTTAGTTGGATATTGTCTTCATTTACATTTCAAATGTTATCCCATTTCTAGTTCTTCCCTCCCCACCCCCAAATCCTCCTGTCCCATTCCACATTCCCCTGCTTCTTTGAGGGTGCTTCCATACCCTCCTGTCTCACTGCCCTAGCATTCCCCTATGCAGGGGCATCAAGCGTTCACAAAAACAAGGGCCACTCCTCTCACTCATGACACATAAGGCCATCTTCAGCTACATATACAGCTGGAGGCATGGGTTACTACATGTTAGTGGTTTAGTCCCTGGGACATCTGGAGGTCTGGTTGGTTGATACTGTTGTTCTTCCTATGGGGTTGCAAATCCCTTCAGCTCCTTCAGTTCTTTCTCTAACTCCTCCATTGTGGACCTCATACTCAGTCCAATGGTTGGTTGTGAGCATCTGCCTCTTTCCTTCAGTCTCTGCTCCACACTTTGTCTCAGTATTACCTCCTGTGAGTATTTTCTTCTCCCTTCTAAGGACTGAAGAATCCACACTTTGGTCTTTCTTCTTCTTGAGCTTTGTGTGGTCTGTGAATGGTATCTTGGGTATTCCAAGCTTTTGGGTTAATATCTACTTATCGGTGAGTGTTTTAATATCTACTTATCGATATCACTTATCGGTGAATACCATTTGTGTTCCTTTGTTATTGATTTACTTCACTCTGGATGATATTTTCTACTTCTATCCATTTGCCTAAGAATTTCATGAAGTCACTGTTTTTTTTATACCTGAGTAGTACTCCATGGTGTAAATGTCTCTGTTCCACTCTTTGTCCCTGTATTTCCTTTAAACAGGAGTAATTCTGTGTTAATATTTTGAGGATGTGTGGCCCCATCCCTCAACGGGAAGCCATGTCTTACTTCTGGATATGGTTTCTACAGTTTCTCTCTCTACATTGTTGGGTATTTCAGCTAATGTCATCCCTGTTGAGTCCTAGGAGCTTCTTGCTTTCCTGACAACTACGGTTTTCTAGTGGCTAACCCCAGTTTTCTATCCCCTCCCACAGCTACACACCCCCTTTAGTTTCCTAACCCTCTGTACTTCTCCTCCATCTCCTCCCACACCTGCTTCTGTTCTCCTTTTTCCCTTCCCTTCTCCCTCTTAGATTGCTCCCTCCCTCTACCTTCATTGAGTTTTTTGTTCCCCCTTCTAATTAGTTCTGAAGCATCCAATCTTTGGTCTTTCTTCTTCGTAAGCTTAATACAGTCTGTGAGTTGTATCGTGAATATTCTGAGCTTTTTACCTAATATCCACTTATCAGTGAGTACATAACACGTGTCTTCTTTTGTGGCTTGGTTACCTCACTCAGGAGGATATTTTTCAGGTTCATCCATTTGCCTAAGAATTTCATGAAGTCATTGTTTTTAATAGCTGAGTAGTACTCCATTGTGTAAATGTATCACATTTTCTATATCCATTCTTCTGTTGAAGGACATCTTGGTTCTTTCCAGTTTCTGGCTATTATAAATAAGGCTGCTATGAACATAGTGGAGCATGTGTCCTTGTTATATGTTGGAACATCTTCTGGGTATATGCCCAGGAGTGGTATAGCTTGATCTTCAGGTAGTACTAGCTCCAATTTTTTGAGGAACCACCAGACTGATTTCCAGAGCGGTAGTACCAGTTTGCAATCCCACCAGCAATGGAGGAGCGCTCCTCTTTCTCCAGCAACTGCTGTCACCTGAGTTTTTGATCTTAGCCATTCTGACTGATGTGAGGTAGAATCTCAGGGTTGTTTTAATTTGCATTTCCCTGATGACTAAGGATGTGGAACATTTCATTAAGTGTTTCTCAGAAAGCAAAATTCGTCAGTTGAGAATTCTGTGTTTAGCTCTGTACCTGATATTTTAATAGGGTTATTTGATTGTCTGGAGTCTAATTTCTTGAGTTCTTTGTGTTTGATGTGAGATTGGTAAAGATCTTTTGTCCTGATGACAGTGTTCTTTGCCTTACAGAAGCTTTTTAATTTTATGAGATCCCATTTGTCTATCGTTGATTTTAGAGCCTCGGTCATTGATGTTTTGTTCAGAAAATTTTTCCCTGTGCTGATGTGTTTGAGGCACTTTCACAATTTCTGTTATAATAGATTCAGTGTACCTGATTTTGTGTGAAGGTATTTGATCCACTTAGGCTTGAGCTTTGTACAAGAAGATAAGAATGGGTCAATTTGAATTCTTCTACATGCAGACTGCCACTTAAACAAACACCATTTGTTGAATGTGCTGTCCTTTTTTCCACTGGAAGGTTTTATCTTTGTTGTCAATGATCAAGTGACCATAGGTGTGTGGGTCCATTTCTGGGTCTTCAAGTTTATTCCATTGATCTATGTGCCTGTCTCTGTACCAAAACCTTACAGTTTTTAACACTATTGTTCTGTAATAGAGCTTGAGGTCAGGGATGGTTATTCTCCCAAAGGTTCTTTTATTGTTGAGAATCCTGGGTTTCACTATCCTGGGTTTTTGTTGTTTCAAATGAATTTGAGAATCACTCTTTCTATCTCTGAAAGAATTGAGTAAGAATTTTGATTGGGATTGCATTGAATCTGTGGATTACTTTTGGTAAGATGGCCATTTTAGTATGTTTTTACTAACAATTCATGAGCGTGGGAGATCTTTCCATCTTCTGAGATATTCTTCGATTTCTTTCTTCAGAGATTTGAAGTTCTTGTCATACAGATCTTTAACTAGCTTGGTTAGAGTCACACCAAGTTATTTTATATTATTTGTGACTATTCTGAAGGGGGTCATTCTTTTAATTTTTTCACTGCCCATTTATCCTTTGAGTAGAGGAAGGGTACTGATTTGTTTGAGTTAATTTTATATCCAGCCAATTTGCTGAAGTTGTTTATCTACTGAAGTTCTCTGGTGGAATTTTGGGGTGACATAAGTATATTATCATATCATCTGCAAATAGTGATATTTTGATGGCTTCCTTTCCAATTTGTATCCTTTTGACCTCTTTTGGTTGTTGAATTCCTCTGGTTAGAACATCAAGTACTATATTGACTAGATAGGGAGAGAGTGGGAAGCCTTGTCTAGTCCCTGATTTTAGTGGGATTGCTTCAAATTTCTCTCTATTTAGTTTGATATTGGCTACCTGTTTGCTGCATATTGCTTTTTACTATGTTTAGGTGTGGGACTTAAATTTTTTCCAAGACTTTTACCATGAAGGGGTGTTGAATTTTGTCAAATGGTTCTTCAACATCTAATGAGATGATCATGTGTTTTTTTTTCTTTGAGTTTGATTATATAGTGAATTATATCGATAAATTTTTATATATTGAACTATTCCTGAATTCCTGGGATGAGGCTTACTTGATCATGGTGAATGATCATCTTGATGTGTTCTTGGATTTGGTTTGCAAGAATTTTATTGAGTACTTTTACATAGATATTCATAAGGGAGATTGTTCTGAAGTTCTCTTTCTCTGTTAGGTTCTTGTGTGATTTTGGTATTGGTATAACTGTGGCTTCATAAAATAAATTAGGAAGTGTTCATTCTGTTTCTATTTTGTGGAATAGTTTGAAGAGAATTGGTATTAGGTCTTATTTGAGTCTGACAAAATTCTGCTCTAAAACTGTTTGGTCCTTTTTGGTTGGGAGACTTTTAATGACTGCTTCTATTTCATTAGGGATTATGGTACTGTTAATGGTTTATCTGATCCTGATTTAACTTTGGTACCTGATATCTGTCTAAAAAATTACTCATTTTATCTAGATTTTCCAGTTTTGTTAAGTATATGCTTTTGTAGTAGGATCTGATGATTTTTTGAATATCTTCGGTTTCTATTGTTATGTTTCTCTTATCAGTTCTGAATTTCTAAAGTTGGATACTTTCTCTATGCCTTATGGTTAGTCTGGCTAAGGGTTTATCTATCTTGTTGATTTTCTCAAAGAACCAGCTCCTGGTTTTATTGATTCTTTGTCTAGTTCTCCTTGTTTCTACTTGGTTGATTTCAGTCCCAAATTTGATTATTTCCTGTTGCCTACTCCTCTTGGGTGTATTTGCTATATTTTGTTCTAGAGCTTTCAGATATATTGTTAAGATGCTAGTGTACATTCTTTCCAGTTTTGTTTTAGAAACTGCTTTCATTGTGTCCCATAGGTTTGGGTTATGTTGTGCCTTGATTTTCATTAAATTCTAAAAAGTCTTTAATTTCTTTCTTTATTTTTTCCCTGAAAAAATCATCATTGAGTAGAGAGTTGCTCAGCTTCCATGTGTATGTGTGCTTTCGGTTGTTTTTGTTGTTATTGAAGACCAGCCTTAGTTCATGGTGATCTGATAGGATGCATGGGATTATTTCAATCTCCCTGTATCTGTTGAGGCTTGTTTTGAGACCAATTTTATGGTCAGTTTTGGAGAAGGTACCATGAAGTCCTGAGAAGAAGTTATATTTTTTTGTTTTAGGATGAAATGTTTTATAGATATCTGTTAAATCCATTTGATTCATAACTTCTGTAAGTTTCACTGTGTTTCTGTTTGGTTTCTGTTTCCATCATCTTTCTATTGCAGAGAGTGGGGTGTTGAAGTCTTGCACTATTATTGTTTGAGCTTTGAATTTGAGTAAAGTTTCTTTTATGAATGTGGGTGTTCCAGCATTTGGGCCATAGATGTTCACAATTGAGAGTTCATCTTAGTAGATTTTTTTCTTTGATAAGTATGAAATGTCCTTCCTCATTTTTTTTTGATAACTTTTGGTTGAAAGTCAATTTTATTTGATATTAAAATAGCTACTCCAGCTTGTTTCTTGGGACCATTTGCTTGGAAAATTGTTTTTCAGCCTTTTACTCTGAGGCAGTGTCCGTCTTTTTCACTGAGATACATTTCCTCTATGCAGCAAAATGCTGGCTTCTGTTTATGTATCTAGTCTGTTAGTCTATGTCTTCTTATTGGGAATCGATTCCATTGATGTTAAGAGATATCACAAGCTAGTGACTGTTGTTTCCTGTTATTTTCTTTGTTAGAGGCAGAATTATGTTTGTGTGGCTACTTTCTTTTGAGTTTGTTGAAAGAAGAATAATTTCTTGCTTTTAAAAATATGGAATGTCTCACAAATTTGTATGTCATCCTTGCACAGAGACCATGATAATATTCTCTGTATCATTCCAATTTTAGTATATGTGCTGCCAAAGTGAGCACACAATTTTTCTTTTAAATTAGAAGATCTATATCACAGATCTATTATGATAGGGAAGCCTATGTATTAATTATCAGAAAGAATTAATTAATGAAGTGAATTGTATCAAAGTAAATTAGCCAAAATATTTTAAAAATATCTGTAACAGAGTAGCATCTCTGCTGACTTATTTACTTCCATTTTCTAACTGTTGAAAATGGAACTCAGAGCCTAAAAACATGCTTGCAAGTGGTTCAGTTGTAATGTATACCCTCAGGCCCTGGGGTGAGTGTTTATGATGCATTAAATAATACAATTTGGTACAGAGTAGTTGTGTGACATTCTTCCTTATGATATATGAAATAATATGTTCTACTTCAGATAGGTAGCTGTTGACAGAAAAAAAAATATAAGGAAAAGACCAAAGTCCATGTTATTGAACCAATTAATGTTATGGTTACTTTCAGAAGCAGAAATGACTGAGACACATGCCAGCATGGGGAGTAGTTAATGAAAGCTGGAAACATGGAACAGACTACACAACTGTAGGCAGCTCAATCAGTTGAAGAGGCTTTTCCAGGCACTTCAAGTGGTATGAACCAGGCAGTTCAACCTGTCTGAAAGTCTGTGAGAAATATATTATATGTACAGAAAGAGGCAATAATCTACAGTTGTTAGGTGTTACGGGAAACAATAAAGAGAGAAAATTACAAATATAACCAAAAAAATGTATGCAGTAGTCAGATGTCCAGAATGAACCCTATGGGGCAGATAACATTAAGCGAGAGTTTGAGGTAATTGAGTGTGACTCATGTTCACCTTATAGTGGAGATTTTTTCTGTAGGGTAAACTACACTGAATTAGTGCTTGTCTATGTCTTCAAAGAGCAGCAGGGGTAGGGGATGGGGCATGGGGGCACCAGAGTTAGCAAAGGTACATTTAACTAGGTAGTAAATTGAACACTATACTCTGCAGGGAAGAAGATAGTGATGAAAGATTTTTTTTCTGAGTCTTTCAACGTCCTCACCCAAAATTGGCACTGGAGGCTCTAACTTACCAGTAGCTTCAAATATCTGACAAAATGCTGAGAAGACAAAGACGTTGGCAAATAACTCATTGTATAATGAAAGTGAGAGATGCTGCTGAGTGGATTACAGTGGTCTGGCTGAGTAGTTAGGCGTGGCTGTATTGTGGATGTAGTTTGGAGGAGAAATAGCAGAATCTCTTAATGGATACGATCTGGTCTCAGTGAATGGGAAATCCAAAACAAAACTTTGAAGGTGAACAGATTGAAGGAGGAGTGCTCACAAATTTGTTTTTACTAAACACTTAAGAGATACACAGGGAAAGCCTTGATGGCATGTTGCCAGTACTGATTTTTCTTTCATCAGTAAGCATCTAAGTTGGTAAAAGTCACCAGGTCTTTCTTTCTTTTTCAAGAAGGAGTTTATAATGAGCACTGATGAATAGAAAGACTATAATGAAAGACAATCATTTCATAGCTTATTCATCAATGAGATGCGAAATATTTGCTTTACTCATGCTTTCTTTTACTGCTAGTTGACAGACTTATTAAATCTTTCTCATACTGTAACTGTCTCCGTTATTTGCATGACTGCTACTTGTAAATGTTTTTGTAAGAGACCTTGCTCATGGGCAGGCTAATATAATACTTGATAAAATATCAATGATGCTAAGAAACCTATTGGGAGATCATATACAATGTACATTACATTTGTAAATTATCAGGTGCTGTGTGAGTGAGCTCACTAATGTATTAGCTCTGCAATTAGAATTACTCCCCCCATTTCTGAACCAAACAAGTTTGTCTCAAAAGTATCACCTAAGAACCCTTGTCTGGACAGGACAAGGACCTCTTATCTCTGTACAGACAGGAAATAGGAAAGAAAAACAGCTCCAAAGTAAAAATCATTGTATTGTTGAGAACAGCTGAAAGGTAATCAGCTTTCAATATTGGTTACTATTGTTTGTCCCATGCTATAAAAATACATGTAATAGAAGCCTGGAACTCAGCTGTGGGACACTCACCAATGAGAGGCAGAAAGAATCCTCTCAATCTGGGCCTCCAACTGACTCCCTCAGCTTGATCATGCTATTTCTGCTAAATGACTGTAAGCACCTGGTGGGATTCTGCTGCTATTTATTCTTTAACTTGGAAGCCTGGCTTGAGGGAACACTATTCTCTACTCAGGACTCTCTTGATCAAGAACTCCAGCTGATAGTCTAACCAGAATTTTCCAGTAAAAAATCTGCTGGATGTTCTCAGTCCCCAATTTGGTGATATCATGTTTAGTTTTCTCTCTCAAACAGTTGTTTCTTGTGGATGTTGTAAGAACATGACTTGATGAGGGTGTATATCCATCTACTGTTTCTATTCATTATGACTTCTCCCTTCTCCTTCCCCTTCTGTTCTCCTTCTCTTCCTCCTTCTTTCTCTTCCTCCTCATTCTCCTCTTTTTTCTTCTTCCTCATACTCTTCCCTTCTCTTTCCCTCTCTTCTGCTTCTCTTTTCTCTTTCTCCTCATCTTCCTTACACTTAAAAAAATTCACTCATTCAAAAATGAAAAACCCAAAGCACTGCTGTTGTAGAATATTCTGTTTACATTCAGAACACCATCTCAAACACTCACTGTTAGGTCGGCTCAGGAAAGATGCCAATTGACATTGATAGAGTCACTGATAGTTTATCTTTTATAGAACATACTGTATAGCATAGATATCATTTGTGATTATGTCTGACCATTGCTTTACATGTCAGTATTTCGAGTAATTAATTAAATGTCCTAGGTCTACTATAGTCAATTACGAAACTCAGCTTCAATTTCAGCATCCTCTCCCCATACATAGCCAATGAACATAGAATAACAGTTAGTGAGTGGTCCTAGTCAGCAGGGTACTGAGAAGTAACTAGCTGAAGAATATAGATGGATGTTATTTCTGGACCTTATCTCAACCAGTTGGCAAAGGAGAGGAAGGAGCTCACTGTATTTGTCTGGGAGTGTTTCTTAATTTATTCCCTCCTCTTATTTCTTTATTTGTTTATTTATTGCTTTAGAATAAATTTAATTCTCTCCCAGACCAGCATGTGGCCCAGAATAAGTATAAAAACTGAGATGTTTGCAAAGGTTCTCTGGACTTGGGAATAAAAAACAAGAACACATCGTGTTGGAGCAAAGGATTGAAGAGACAGAAAGCAGAAATTAAGAGTCAAGAGTTTGGTCTCTTCTAGTCTGTACAATGCTACAAATATTAGAACCAAAGTGAGAGAACAACAGAGAACTGTGAAGTCCCCTATAAACTCTCAGTTAAGGACACAAACAATAGATAATTGTAGGCAAACTATACCCATAGAAAGTCAAGCAATTATGTCTATGTTAATGCACTTACCAGGCAAATATGAATACCTGAGTTTAGTTATCCAGAATTCCCACTTGGAAAATAGTACACTTGGTAGTGAATCCTGGGAAATTTAGTGCTATGGGAAGATAGATAGGAAGGGTGCTGGAGCTCACAGGACAGTCAGCAGAACCAAAGGGGTGAGCTGTAAATTTAGTGAGAAAGTCTGTCTCAAATAAAATAACTGAGGAACAGTTGATATTCCCCTTTGAACTCCACATACATGCATAAAACATAGGCACATATGAACTTGATATTCCTCTTTCAATTCCACATACATGCAAACAAAACACAGGCACCCACAATGGAAATTGGGGAAGATATAATGAATTCTTTTTTACTTCACTCAAGATAATACAATCATTTAATTGCTTAACAGCAGGTACAGAGATCTGAGAAATCTGTACTTAAGTCAAGTTCATCTGTATACAAACAACACCCACTAACTGTGTTTCTAGATCTAGATGACCAAGGTCAACCACTGCACATATTTTTTAATGTTGCCATGAAATGTAGCAAACGCAAATGGCATCAGGCTGCTACTGTGGCAACATGGTACATTGTTTTACACAAAACTTTCAAAAAGTTAAGTATCTAAAGATTGATAAAAAGAAAATGAACTAGTCACAGTTTCTTTTTATTAAGATCATTACGTGCTCACATTATTGTACCAAAGGCAGCATCATAGGTCTGTTTATTTCACAAACACACAGCACTGCTCCATGTGATAAAGTCATGATGATGTAGCTACTAGGTAGTTGGAGTGTTAATTGGACTTTTAAGCTACTTTGCAAGCTTGGAAGATCATGGTGGTGCATGCTGTAGGTCACTGGCTAAAATATTAGTGTGTAGGGCATGGTTGTGTACTTCTTCCGAGAATATGACTACACTTAATTAAATCCCTTTAAAAATAATCTCAAAATCATATAATTAAGTTACCTTTCATGTGGGTAATTTTCTAGATAATAGATAATGATTTCCAGCAATATTTTTGTTCTTATCTCCTACATAGTACATTGTTTTCAGAGTGCTTTTATACTTTACTCATAATCAGTAACACAGACCTCTTAGGCACTATGAGAAAATAGAAAAATGTATTCTGTTATGCTACCGTTTCTATTCTTTCTGAATGTGACCTTATAGTGACTATCTATTAAAGCCAGAAAAATAAGAAAGTTATTTAATAGATTTATATACTCTAGATTTTCTTTAAATACAAAATTTATACTTTATTTTCTCTCTCTTTTTAAGTTATCCTCTGTGCTTTCTTTAACTCACAGCATCATTTTTCATAAATTGTTTATTGTTCACCCCATGTATATATATGTATATATGTGTAGATGTATATTTATACACACACACACACACACACACACACACACACACACACATACCATTATACAAAGCTGAACAGGTTATACTTAGGAATAATGTCTTCTCCCTTGAGAAAGGTTGTTTCTTGTACTCCCAACATCCATCAGTTGCCTGCAGTTCTTTGTGTTGACTTGAGAGGGCTCTTAGCCTTTTCTCAGTTCGCCTTGGCATGTTCATTGGTGTCCTCATTGTTCATCTCACATTTGGATAGTCATGCTGGTGAGATTTTATAGCTATAGCTTTTACATTCCCAGGAAACACAATATCAAAGCAAATTCCTTGATCCTCCAGCTCTGTCAGAATCTGTCTGTCCCTTCTTCAGAAATGCTCCCCGAGTCTTAAGTGTGGGAACTTTGTAGGTACTTCCATTAAGACTGGGCTTCACAACTCCGTATTTTGACTGTGGTTTTCTGTAATGGGTTCTAGCTGTTGAAAAAAGAAGTTTCCTTGATGAGAGATACGGTGATACTTATCAGGCTAGACCCTGAAGGAGGACATGTGAAGTCTGGGCACTGAGTCTACTTCAGATTTTCTGTAGACTTTATTTTGTAATTTGTCATACTTTATTTACTAAGCCAAACAATTTTTTATTTTAAAAGTGAAAAAAATGGGGACATTTGTATGGGCAAGTTATTTTTTAATTAATAGAATCCACTTCATACCACTAAAAGAAATTTCCTTTAGTTACATTAGAACAATTTGTTTAGGGTCAAAAGTGAGCATGGTGCTGTCCTTTGGTACCCCAAATTCTAATGATTTACAAGACCTTGTTAAATAATTCTCTTGGCATAAACACAACCCAAGTGCTCTTAGAGTACTGGTGAGTTCAAGAAATGGCATCTTACAATGTTTTCCTCTTCTTCCAAATTTGAAGAGGGGCAGAAAGATGTGATGGGATGATATAAAGACTAGTCCCTATGTATAGGGCAAAATCCCCAAATTTCTCCTGCAGTCCTTCTGCATTTTATCCATCATTAACATGACCATTGTTAAAGTACCCAATCAAACTGTATGCCACCACATATGGGAGGCAAAGAAACCAAAAATGTCTGAAAACTTCATTGCCAATTTATTCCAGTCCTGTTCCAACAGGCACAATAAACTCCTTCCGGGCACAACAAAACCTGAAGGTCCAGTCTTCTTAGACCACAAAGTCTGCAACACCAGAATTGCCTTTTGATGTAAATAAGAGGCAGGTTAATAAAGCACGATTTTTAAATTCTTTCTTAGCTATGAGCAACCGCCTTGCATGGAAAGCATCTAAAGAAACCTCTGCATTGTTACAGAGATTAAATTCTTGTGGTTCTCTTTTTCAAATATTTTCAATTATTTATCAATCAGTTAAGTTAGATCTGACATATTAAATGATTTATGGTATCATGCCTGAGGTTTATCCCTATGTGACCAATTTCTAATACATTAGTATTTTTGAAATTAAAAAAAAAAAAGATTTATTTTAAGAAAACTGAGTTTAAAGTCGAAAGAAACACTCCCATGGCCTTTATTATCAAATTCCAAAGAATTAGTTCTAAAGGGGGACAGGTGACTAGGGCCAGGTGATGTTTGTGACCTCCGGAGAAGAGTTTCATTTCATCTTTTGGGGGTTTGTTCCTTCAGAATTTGAAGATATTAATAAAAACTTAGAAGAATGCTGGTAGTTAGTGTGGTAGTAATGAAGCAGTATAGGAAGGTCTGGGGCTTTTGTCCACAACTCTTTGTGTGTAGAAGCATTTGCGAATGAATGCAAAGCATATGATACCCCTGTGCAGACAGAAGAGTCATGCTTCCTCAGAAGCAGGTTTAGCTCTGACCCAGTCACTTAGCAGGATGTTAGCCCTGAAGCTGCTAAGAGGAAAGTAACTCACAGAACCTCTGGAAAGAGTGCACTTAGAAGTTATTGTTTCTTTGCAATCTCTTTTTCATTTTTAAATTTATTCTTGATATTTTTCTTTTGGTTCTTTGAGATTTGTGGAAAATATACTTTGATAATTGTTTCCTGCCCTCCAACTCCCACTAGATACGTATCTCCCGTCTCTATCCACTCAAATCTTGTTTTTTAACAGTCCTCTTTGTTTTTAACCTATCAAGTACTGTTTGTGCTTTCCATATACTCTTGTATGCATGCTGTGAACTGGTAGGTAGAAAGCCTATCGGGGATCACATTCTTAAAAAAAACTTACTCTCTTCCTCCTAGTAGTTATCAATATCCAATAGCTTCTTCGGTAGTAGTGAGATTGCATATCCTCTTCCACTATCCAAGCTAGAATTTTGACTGGCCTGAGCCTTCCTAGTTTTGTGCATGTTCTATCAACTGCTGTGAATTCACATGAGCAATTGCCCTTTTACTTTTAGAAAATATTCTTTCCTTGTACTTATCTACTACCATCTTTCTGTCCCCTCTTCCACAATAATCACTGAATCTTGATGGGGGGATGATATAGAGATTCTATTTAAGGCTGAGGAAAATGGAATGCTTTATCTACTTATTCACATATGGTGGCAGTGCAAACTGTTGTTGGCACTGCAGAAATCAGTATGGATGTTACTAAAGAATCTAGAAGTAGATATAGCATATGATACAGCTATATCATTATTTGGCATAAACCCAGTGGATTTCACATATATTGACAGAGATAGTTGCTTACCCATGTTTATTGCTGCTGTATTCACAATAAATAAGAAATGGAAATAACATGATGATTGGATAGTGACACTTACACAATGTACTATTGTCCAGAAGTTAAAAAAAATATAAAATGAAATTTTTAGTGGATACAACTGAATACAATCATTCTAAGTTAGGAAAAACTGATTCAGAGAGACAAATATGTGATTGAGTCTTGTTTCACTTGGAATATTTATAGAGATCAAGAAATTAATAAGGGACCTTGGGGGAGGATTTCAAAGGCAAAGAGATGGAATTCGAGATTTTTAATGGAATGATAATAAGGGAAAGACTTCATCAGTAGGAGTATGGGAGGGTTGTTAGAAAAGATGAAAAATAACTAAAAGTAAAAACAAGTGGAAAATTACTATTGGAGAAGCTTTCCTAAATTATATTTATATATATATATATATATATATATATATATATATATATATATATATGTATATACATATATACTTTATATGTATATACATATAAAGAGTTAAAATGACATTATCCTATAATTGTAGGATATAATTGTATAACAATGCCCCTAGCAGATACCACAGGATAGCAAATTAACAGTCCATTGCCAGGAATGAACTATTTCCTTTCGAGTGGTTGGTGGGTAAGGTCTCACAGATTCCCAAACATTACAGACTATTGCCAGTAATCTTGGTTACTCTCCAGAACTTGGCAGTAAGACCCTGATGTAGAAGACACCCCTTACTTGAGTCATATAGCATGGAGAAAGCAACCTGGTAATCACCTGAAAGGTTCATTTCTATGGTCTAGCTTTCAGGGTACTAAAAGGTGTTATGCCTGCTACTATAAAAGAAGATGAGTCACCAGTGCTACCCAGCTGTGAACCCTGCAAACTACAATGATAACCAACCTGACAAACAGTAGAACGAATGTCACGGGAGTAACTAACCACCTTCTAATTGGATTTATGGCTCACTCTACTATTTGAAGCCTCTGCCTGGCACTATTACTGAGACCAAGAACCTGTGGCCTGACAGGTTATAGGCACTGGAGGAAGATATTTGTATTACTCTGATAAATGGACATAGTATGAAACCTACTCTTAATGACTTAACATTATATCCACAGATTAGTGCATCTGTAAACCCCATCAAAGAAACTTCTTTTTTGAGGTAGATTAACACAGAGATTTGCATTAGTTAATTTGTAAAGAATAAAAGACTGTAGAATGCCCACTTTCATGAGGATCACATTCTCTCAATGAGAGAGATGGTGTGGTACAAAAAGGCACAGCCTCAGCATGAACACAGTTTATTCTTCATTCAAGCCATTGTTTTTGAAAAACAGACATATGATACATTCGTAAGCCTCTTGTAGATGGTGACATATGTTTAGATATTGTTGGTGAGCTTGAATTCAAGACCTTGCACACGTCAAGCATGTATTCTATCATTAAGTTGCATGATCAGTGCCTAGTTTTATTTTTTTAAAGATATTTAAAAATCTTGTTTGTGTGTGTGCGTGTGTGTGTGTGTGTGTGTGTGTGTGAGTGCATGTGAGTGTGCGTGTGTAGTATATGCATGTGACTACAGGTACCACTAGAGACCAGAAGCTTTGGATCATCCTGGAGCAACAGTCAGAGGTTGCTGTGTATTGCTCAATGCAGTGCAGGGAGCTGTACTTGGGTCCTTTGGAAGACCAATATATACTCATAGCTGATGACACATCTCTAAAGTGCCATGTCTCTATTTTCACAATAGTATGGAGCCACAGATTAGTGAGTAGTTAAACAATTTCATGACAGGGAAAATTATTCTCAAAGATTCACAAACTCAGGCCATTAAATGTAGTATGTGGAAGACATAAAATGTGTATATATTGTTACCCATGCACATATTTATGCATGTTTGTACAAAATTCATACACATAGGTTCATAATGACATATAATTTTTTTTTAGCTTTGTACAGTCAGGGGTCAAATTGCATGTCCAGGGCTCAAGGAGAGTGAGGAGAATGTATTATCTCTGAATTTATATCTTACTGATGGGAAAATGTGTGGCTATAGGCAAAACACACACACAAACACACAGAGAGAATGAGTAACAAGATATATGCAACAACAACAACAACACAGCAACAACTTATTTGTGCTGGTTAAGTAAATGGACTTTCAGACTCATTTTTTAGGATGGAAATGAGAGATACTTAAAAATATGTGTTTGGTTGAATTGAACTGGTCTTGTTTGTTGGTGTTTTTATTTTGCATCATTTCATTGATTCTACCTGTTTGAGTCTGCATCCTGGGGTGATTCTGAATAAGCAGATACATAAGAGTTTATATTTCTACTGTGGACTTGTCTCACTAAGTAATCTTTCAAGTCAAGCATCAAAAGGGACAATTTTCTATCATCTCCTTTTTTCAGCACCTTACCTCAAAACACATACACATACCACACACACACACACACGCACACGCACACGCATACGCATGCACACACACACACATAGACACACACTCTCATACACACATCCCTAATTATTATATTTCTAGCTTATTAAAATTTTAATTTATTATCTGGCTAGGAATATTATTTTTCTGAAAAGATGATTGCTATGGTATATTTAGAATTGTAGCAAGTAAAATTATACAGATAAAAATATAGAAATGGGGTTTTCTTTATTCTCTTTTCTGTTTATCATCAAACTAATTACAGCCATTATAATTTTAATAGTTACTTAATTTTTGAGTCCACATTTACAAATTTTACTTCTTACAAAAATAGTTTATACAAACTCTTTCAAATCCTCTGACTTCTAAGCAGTAAATTATAACTATCAAGGTAGATCAACAAACATCAAACTTTCTGTTCTTGTAACTGTGGCAATTCTTTGGCTTCAGTACCTTCCTCTCCTTATACTAAAAACCAAGTTCAAAGGAGGGACTTTAACAAGTGGGGCAAAAAGATGAGAAATTAATTTCAAATTAATAACAATAAATAATGTCACAGAGTGAAAGGGCATGACTGGAAATATGAAGGAAACAGGGAGGTGTCCTGGGAACCCTTCCTGTCGCTACTCTATTTGAAGATCATTGTATGTTACCTCAACCTCAGATGGCTTTTAATACTAAAGGACTGTGGTTTTGTTTGTTTCTCAGAGGATACTTGTCTTGAAGGAAACTGAAGACATAACTAAAATGGTATGTTTTTCTTGCATAGCTGACTTATTTTATAACACTCTCAAGGCTTGGAGGTTATGTAAAAGACAAGTTCTCTTACCACCTAGTAAGTTGTATTACCTAGTGTAACCAAAGAAAAGTTCTCTTACCACCTGGTAAGTTGTATTACCTAGTGTAACCATTTTCTTCCTATGCATCTTGCAAAACCTTTTCATTTGAAAAGATGCTGTCTTGTGTGGTTGAGCAGATAAGAGCCTTTGCATGTATTTCAAATGTGGCAACTTAGTCCTATGTTCTTTTCTCCATCTTTGTATATCAGCATTACTTGGTAAGCTTTAAAAATACATTCTTTCTCCAATGGAGATCAATTATGTCACAGGCTCCCTAGGTAATGCTAATGTGTAGCCAGAGTAAAGAAGCGTTGGTTTAGTCCACAGAGAAGGAGCCTGGTGGCCACATCTGCAGTAATCTTCTAAATTTGGGATAGTTTTAATACCATTAGTACCACTGAATGTCTGCCAACTTGGTTCTGCACATTTAAAGAACGTTGACTTTCAAAGGGGTAAATGTTTTTCAATTCCTTAACATCTATTTAAAGTTTTCCTTGCTGTGCTAATGATTTTGTATCCAATATAAAGCACTGGGGTTTTACTATGTTCTCATCCATGCCCATTAATTCCCACTTTCCACTCTGTAAGGCAATTTCAATTTAGGAAAATGAAGAAAACCTTGGGAAATATCTGCTTCTGACCTATGTTTCTTCCAGCCAGTTGCAAAGGAATCTTCTTGGGCACAGCAGATAAAGGGGCCAGATAGTTTTAGGTGTTAATTATATGTGTCTGGTGTTTATTTTTATATACGGTGAACTATTTATGTAGTGATGACCCTAGTGTTTAATGGGAAAAGGATTGCTGTCATTGTTCAAGACAGTTTAGAGGAATTTATCTAGGCTCCAAGAGTGTCCTTAGCACCCTTGGCTACATTGATTTAATCTTTGAGGCAGTTCTAGGCGACCATAACTAGCACGTCCTTCTGTTTGGGGAAGTACTAACTTTGAACTTTTCCTAGAAGTATTGTTTTTCACAATGGTATCATAACTATTGATAGAAGTGGGCTATTTTGAATTTGTTTAATTTTGACATAGTTCAAAATACAGTCTGACAACCCTATTGTACATCCAGATAGTCTTGCCTGAAAAGCTGAACCAACAAATATTTAACAGTTACAAGAGTAAGGCATCTTGAGAGGCAGTTACTGGATAAAAACTGGGTTCTAGGTGATTTTCAACAGAGCCGATTTGAGCAAAACTAGAGAAATGTTATAAAAATACAATTTCACACACAAGGGATATGTCCCGAGGCTGATGTTAAAATATTAACAGATGCTCTACACTTCCTATGTCCCATCAAAATTCTTAGCCATTTGAACTGAAATGAGAGTTTGTGATTGTAAAGTTCAAAGTAGAAATTTTAAGAATAACAGTTTAGAAAATACAATAGAATCTTGTGACCCAAAATATCAAACTTTGTCTTCTGTCAGAGATCTTCAGAATTATAAACTAGTAAGCATCTGGAAAATCTTGTGAAATATGTATGAAAAACTTTAGAAAAAAATAAAACAATTAGCATCAGAGAAGGATCTCAGAGTTGTGTATGTTTTCTGAATAAAAGAGGGTGAATCCTATAAACTTTTCCATATATATTAGATTTATTATATTTCTCCAAAACAATTTGAAAGGCATTGAATTATGTTTTGTTTCATCTTCCCTCCATCCGCAAAATAAATAAAAGCACCATAAGTCATAAAAGCACAAAAGTTGACTCTAAAATTGATTTTTGTGTAGGTTTATAGGAAAATTGCTTTGATGGTTTTTTTCACTCTCTTGCCATCTTTTCTTTTTAGGGAAGAATGGGTATGTCTATTAAGTTTAACATAAAACTCTACTCTACAAATTTCATTTATCTTTGATGAGCCCTGGGCACAGTGCTGTAATAACAGTATGCAGATAGTAATAACTCAATAGTTAGTCAGAGTCTCTTCTTTTTCTTTTATAATCAGCTGAACATGGTATAGGCCATTCCTCTAAGGAAGTCATCCATGCTGGCTGACATATTACACAGTACTAGCTGTGCTGCACAGAATGGAGCAGAGATAAAATGTAAATGCATCTAAAAAGGAATTGCTCACCATTCTCAACAGAATTTATGGAGTCACTTTGGGTATCTTTGGGCTAATGTTTTAATTAAATCAGCCTGAATGCTCTGAGTGAGTGGAGTAGAGGTTGGGGAAGGCAGGTGGCCATACTGGAGTTAAGTAGATTCTATTTCTAATACATTAGTATATATATATATATATATATATATATATATATATATATATATACTAATTATATATATATATAATCACATATTTGTCTCTCTGAATCTGTTTTTTCTAACTTAGAATGATTATATTCAGTTGTATCCACTAAAAATTTCATTTTATTTTTCTTAACTTCTGGACAATAGTACATTGTGTAAATGTCACTATCCAATCATCAGGTTATTTCCATTTCTTATTTATTGTGAATACAGCAGCAATAAACATGAGTAAGCAACTATCTCTGTGCCTAGTTTCTCCATCCTTCTTTGTCTACTTCATTTCTTACAATACACAGAAGCATCAGCATACCGGTTATATAAAGGGGAAAATGAGAAAAATTGGGAGGGCATTTAATTGTGGAAGTGGAGAGGTCAATAAAGAAGAGGAAGGTAAGAGGAACAAATAACACTAAGAATGTCTTTAAAACCCTCAAGGAATCATATTGTTTTATATTTATATAAAATTAAATAATATATATATATATATATATATATATATATATATATATGTGTGTGTGTGTGTGTGTCTGTGTGTGTACACGCATATATGTATAAGTATTTTTATACCACTTTGGATGACAGTATTCCTCCAAAAAAACTAAAAACTAGTAAATATTGTAGTTGAGTTGTTTGCTTATTAGCACATCGTCAAGAATACTATTGCTGCTACCCTTTACTGCATCTCAGAGGTAGATTGTAAGTCCCTATTGTTGAAGACAGTACATAACTTTGACAAGGCACTCAGAAGATTTGAACTAAAACAACCTTCCTGCAGTCTAGCTTTCACTGTACTAGTAGATGCTATGCAAGCTGCCAAGGAAGAGAAACAATAATATTATGTAGCTGCGATACCTATAATATTATGTAGCTGTGATACCTATGCACTATGATCAGCATGACAAGGATCATTCAATGTACAGGAGAGGCATTTCTGTCTTGGTAGAAAACAAAAACTATCTAATTAGACTTAAGGCCCATTTATCAGGAGAAAAATCATGACTTCCATGATAAGCATAGATAAAACTACATGTGGCTAGTGAGGTCATACATCTGACAGGAAAAGCTCCTACTTTCACTTTACTAGACCACCATAATTTGTAACTGAGTTCTAATACTTATTGGATTACCTACAGTTTGTGTAGCTCTCACCCATTATCAAGGAAGTTTCTCTTTGTGGCAAATGTTGGCAATTAGAGAAACCCACAAATAGTTAAAATGGAAAGAAAACTGCCCAAGGTGTATAGCCTCAATGGATACATACAACCGAGTTCCTAAGGCTCTGGAAACATGGAAAAGATATCAGAAAGACTGTAAGATCCAGAGGATCAGAAACTCTGCTGTGAGCCTATGTTTTCTAGAAATGACAGGGAAAGAAAACCAGGAATCAGAAACATTTGTGTCTCAGAAAGCATTAAGGCACTCCCCCCCCACACACACTTTTACCATATTTTCTTTGAATGAGGTCATGAAAGCTGAACTTGTATGTTGCCTAGGCACCTCTTTATAGCTTGTGATATAAAATTCCTTACCTAGTTGAAGATAAAGACTTGTTCTCAGCATGGTAGACAGTTATGGGTTTCTGTATCAACCGTTACCTACTACAAACAGAAACATCTCTGGCCCATGCTGAAAGTACCACTAAACTATGCATTTAAGGAGAAAGAATTGTAAGGCTGATTGACACTATATTCATTTAGCAAAATACCAATATGCTTCCTCTTCAGGGTCTGTAACTTCCCCAGTTATAGGCTTTGCTCAGGAATCAAGTATGGGTTCCTTTATGATGTGGACCTATATTCTAATCACAAAGCTGTTGGTTACTCCAATAAAGACCATGCCATGATTCTCTCAATAAGAACATCTTGCTGGGTAGGTAGGTATTGTAAAAAAGACCCCCAATTGTCCCTGTCTTCATCTTCTTTAAAACAAGGAGATAAATTTACAGTGAAAACACAAAAGTACACGGAAAAACTTTCAAACACAGGACAACAAATAGAAGCAAAATAATGCTGAATTAAAGCAAGCATTTTAATGTACTAAAGAATAGGAGTGACAATTATCCAAATGATGAACAGTGGTGGAATCTGGAAAATAAATTAAGCAAATGTAATACAGCAGGAAAAATTATATTGCCCCTACGTGTGTG
The DNA here is from genome assembly GCA_030674055.1 of Rhabdomys pumilio. Classification (NCBI taxonomy): domain Eukaryota; kingdom Metazoa; phylum Chordata; class Mammalia; order Rodentia; family Muridae; genus Rhabdomys; species Rhabdomys pumilio. The sequence continues at coordinate 20,686,181 of JANHMN010000010.1, forward strand.
TGTGTGTGTGTGTGTGTTTGTGTTTGAGTATGTCTTCATCTCTCTCTCTCTCTCTCTCTCTCTCTCTCTCTCTCTCTCTCTCTCT
>JANHMN010000010.1:20686275-20751967 GCA_030674055.1 Rhabdomys pumilio
TCTCTCTCTCTCTCTCTCTCTCTCTCTCTCTCTCTCTCTCTCTCTCTGTATGTGTCTGTCTGTATGTATTAGAGAACAACTTGATTGAATTGGTTGAATCAATAATCCTTGGCTGAGTGGGGTCAAGTACACCACAAGAAAATTCACAGAATCAACTCACCTGGGCTCATAGAGGCCCATAGAGCCTGAAATAACAATCAGGAGCCTTCATGGGTCTGACCTAGGTCCTCTGCATATATGTTATGGTTGTATAGCTTTGTTTGGTGAGACTCCTAACAATGGCAGCAGGAGCCATCACTGACACTTTCACCTGCTTTTGATACCCTTTCTCCTTAAGAGGTTGCCTTGTCCAGTCTTAATGTGAAGGAAAGTGCCTACTCTTATTGCAACTAGATATGCCATGTTTGGTTAATATCCCTGGGAAAGCCTACTCTTTTCTGAAGGGAAAAGAAGGAGGAATGATATATATATATATATATATATATATATATATATATATATATATATATGTAAAATATTCATCTTGAGAACAAAGCTATATTCCATTCTCAATGGCCTAGTAACTTTTTACTCACTCCTTATGTAGTCTCTAGATGCTAACTGATGCAACATAGTGAAATCTTGCAAATATTTTAAAGTTTTAATAAATTCCTTTTGGGGTCATTGTTTTCACTGGAAAAAACACAATTTGATTGTTGATCCTTTTGTAAGGAAAGTGCTGTAATAGGATAGGTTGTAAGGAGAGGCTGCAATAATGACACCGAGTAATGGAAGAGTACTCCCTTTATTGAATAGGAAAGCACATGTTTCAGATTATTCTTGAAACTCCCAAACATTTTTATATCAAGTCTTAAGGACAATATTCTTTCCTGTCAATATCTTTATGTTCAAATAACATGTTTATAGATTGTATGTTCTCAACTTTCATTGTAATATATCATATACCATCTAAAAAACTAGATCATTTTATTGCTATGTTCTAGCCATATTCACCATGTATTGAAGTTAAAGAAAAGACTTTTTATTAAATATATTAGTATATAAAGTAATAATATATAGCATTATATGTATCTATATAGATATACACATATAATACATTATTGTATTATATACTTTATGCACACACTCATGCACACACAGACTCACACACACACTCTTGTGTGTGCATGTGTGTGTATGTGTACGTACATGCCCTGAGAAAATCACTTCCTTGTTGATCATGACACATTCCTAATAAGTAAAGAATTCCCTGTTTTGTGTTGGAACTTTAAACCCTGAGGCACATATACACCCATAATTTTAGAACACTCTTGAATAATAACAAGAAATAATAATTCACCCCTTGGTAACTAACATTACCATCACTATAGCAACAAATAAGTATAGTATCTATATGTTTTCCCACATGGCTACTCTCTATATGTAATTAAGTATTCCTGTTGATGTAAAAGATCATGCTTCTGGTCCTTGCTGTACATCACCATTATGCCAGTTTCCAGTGGGGCTTAAGACATCCTTGTACTTTAAGCTTCTTCTAAATTTCCACAGCAGCAACCCCCATATAGAGGACAATCGTAGCAAATCTTTTTCGGCATTTACTATAATTCAGTCTAGTCTTTAAAAGAGAAATGATGGTTAGATCAGCAATGACTTAGCATTATGCCATAATTATATATATATATGTTATAAAACTGAAAGAGCCAAAATAGAATATGATATTATCTTGTGATTAAGGTAGGTAGATCCAGTATTTCTATAGCTGGAGTAAAAATGAGAAATGACATTAGAAGAAGACAAGGGCATCATTTCTCTGAGTTTCTTGGGGCGACAGAAGGTTCTAGTACATAGTGAGAATCATTTGCAAATGGCTTGAGGCCAATTTCATAGATACTCCAAGAATTTAGAACCACGGATCATATACTACGTAGGAACTATGACATATAAAAAGACCTGTCCCTGAGTAATGGAAATCGTGAAAGCTATTGCTGAGGAAAGGCTCAGAACATTTAAAAACAAAACAAAACAAAACAGAAAACAAAAAACAGAAAACAGAAAACAGAAAACAGAAAACAAAAAAACAAAAAACAAAAAACAAAAAACAAAAAACAAAAAACAAAAAACAAAAAAACCTTCTCCCTGACTCTTACATCCTAATGTTTACCTGCCTCAGTGGCAGAATCTAGCCAGAAGTCAGTGATCACCAGAATCTGGATGGTGTCAAAGAGTGGATATTGATTCCTTGATATCATTCTTAGTTTTTCCTTTGTTGAAGGGCAGTCGGTACTCCACAGTTGCAAAGCGTCAAGCATCTATTTCTCTTTTTACTGAGTCTGATTCTTACATTTGACGCTTTGCTCTGTTTTCCAATTTGATTAGTTATCATAGTTTAAGATAGTTTCAAGCAAACTTTCTTTACAGTTTTAAAGAGAATATAATATTCTACTTAAAAAGGTAAATTCTTGCCATTTTAAATTAAATTTCAAAATATTAATTTTTAATTAAAATATAATTACATTATTTTTTCTCTTCCTTTCTTCCTTTCTCTTCTTTTCCTGACTGCCCTATCACTACTTTCTTTCTAATTTATGGCATTACTCCTTTTACATACACATATAAACAAATAAGCATATACATATACATATGTATATATATCTATATATCTTTGTTGAGTCCCTTCACTGTTGCCTGCATATATGTTTCTAGAACAGACTCATTGATATTGTATAACCATTTGAAACTCATCCATAGGAAACAATAATTCTCCCTATCTCAGCAATTCCTAATTGCTCATAACTCTTTATGTAGCAGATGGGGCTGTTGAGATGTCCTCCATGTACATATCTATATCTGTTGGTACTGGCCTTATTCATGTCTTCTTTAGGTATCTATGTTGTTGAGATAGTACCGCTGTACTTTCCTTGTTGACAAAAAAGGAAACAATCTCATAGAAGTCATTCTGGTTCTCTGGATCTTAAAGTCTTTCAGCCCTTTCTTTCTTAGTGCTCCCTGAGTCTTAGACACAGGAATTGCTTGGAAGGTGTATTAATTGTGTCTGGTCACATTTCTCTCAGTTGTTAGCTGTGTTTTAATTGAAGCGTTTTTGTAATGTATTTATCTAAAATCATGAATTATATATAATGATGAATATAAACAATACAATATATTATGTATATTTATATATTTATATTTTATATATATGTAATATAAAGAAACATATATTTAATGAAGTTTACTTGGAGTTATAATGCTCCCTCAAAAGTCACAGACAACTTAATAAAAATGAAACAAAACAACAGAAAAATAATGCTAGTTATGAGAATGAAAAAGTTTTTTTTTTTTTACTTGTAGGCAAGGAGTGGCCAAGAGATGACCAAAACAATATAACCTATTGCTTATGCCCTTGATTTTCCTGAAATCAAAGATAAATGTCTATCACTGAAGATACTCCAAACCTTGAACAGAAGGCTAGGAGAATTGAGTTGGAACTAACCTGAAAACGTTTTCGCTGAGGATTATTTTTATATGCCCCCAAGGTGATATGGAAGTGGTTAAATGAGGGGAGCAATCATTAGTCCTTCTCAGCTATGATACCTTTGAACCACAACAATGGACAGCATAGCAAGATACACCTAAAGTAACAATAGTGGCACTTATCCGCTGTATACGTGGACTAAAGACTTACTTAACAGTAGAGAGATAATCTTTAGTACTGTGAACTTAGCTAAGTACATGGGGAAAGTGAAGTCACAGATCTTAATGGCATTTGAAATATATATCCTGCCCCTTCTGCCTCTCATCCTGATCATGGTAGCTGGAGCAGACACCCAGCTGCTCTGCTCCACCTGTGGAAAAACCCATCCTGAGACGTCCAACCCAGGCCACTGTTCTCAGAACTGCAGCGTTGCAGACTAGAGGAGCCACTGAACTCAGAGCAGCAGACAGCATATCCTGAGACATCCTAAAGGAGAGACTATACTAAGAGCAGCAAACACCTAGCTGGCCTACTACCGTGGAGTCACCATATCCTGAGATATCCTAGAGGAGCCACTGTACCCAGAACAGCTGGAGCTCAGGATTACAGACACATCCGGACCCCAAGGAGTTCTGACACAACCAAGATAACTGGAAAGGCAGACTACAGTCAGAACCAGTGAGTGCAGGTAGCACTAGAGCCTACCAAATAGAGAAAGGCAAGCATAAGAATGTAAACAACAGAAACCAAAGTTACTTGGCATCACCAGAACCCAGTTCTTCCACCATAGCAAGTCCTGAACACCACATCACACTGGAAAAAAGAATTCAGAATTAAAATCACTTCTCATGATGATGATAGAGGATTTTAAAAAGAACGTAAACAATACTTTCAAAGAATTTGAAGAGAATTTGAAGAGAACACATGTAAACAGGTAGAATCCCTTAAAGAAATGCAAGAAAATACAACCAAACAGGTGTTGATTTTCAGAGCTGAAATCAACTAAGTAGAAACAGAAAAAACTATACAAAATATCAACTAAACCAGGAGCTGGTTCTTTGAGAAAATCAACAAGATAGATAAACCCTTAGCCAGACTAATCAAACAGCACAGAGACAGTATTCAAATTAATAAAATCAGATCTGAAAAGGGAGACATAACAACAGAAACTGAAGAAATTAAAAAAAAATCAGATCCTACTACAAAGGCCTATACTCAGCAAAATTGGATAATCTGGATGAAATGGACAACTTTCTAGACAGATACCAGGTACCAAAGTTAAAAGAGGAGCAGATAAACCATCTAAACAGTCCTATACACCCTAAAGAAATAGAAGCAGTCATTTAAAGTCTCCCCACCAAAAAAGTCCAGGACCAGACGGTTTTACCGCAGAATTCTACCAGACCTTCAAGGAAGACCTAATACCAATACTCTTCAAACTACTCCACAGAATAGAAACAGAAGGAACACTACCCAATTCGTTCTATGAAGCTACAATTACTCTCATACCTAAACCTCACAAAGACCCAACAAAGAAAGAGAACTAACAGACCAATCTCACTTATGAATATTGATGCAAAAATACTCAATAAAATTCTCGCAAACCGAATCCAAGAACACATCAAAGCAATCATCCATCATGATCAAGTAGGCTTTATCCCAGGAATGCAGGGATGGTTCAATATTCAAAAATCCATCAATGTAATCCACTACATAAATAATCTCAAAGAAAAAAAAAAACAGATGATCATCTCACTAGATGCTGAGAAAGCATTTGACAAAATTCAACACACTTTCATGTTAAAAGTCTTGGAAAGATCAGGAGTTCAAGGCACATACCTAAACATAGTAAAAGCAATATATAGCATGCCACTAGCCAACATCAAACTAAATGGAGAGAAACTTGAAGGAATCCCACTAAAATCAGGGACTAGACAAGGCTGCCCACTTTCACCCTACCTACTCAATATAGTACTGGAAGTCCTAGCCAGAGCAATTAGACAACAGAAGGAAGTCAAAGGGATACAAATAGGAAGGGAAGAAGTCAAAATTTCACTATTTGCAGATGATGATAGCATACTTAAGTGACCCTAAAACTTCCACCAGAGAACTCCTAAACCTGATAAACCACTTCAGCAAAGTGGCTGGATATAAAATCAACTCAAACAAATCAGTAGCCTTCCTCTACTCAAAAGATAAACAAGCTGAAAAAGAAATTAGGGAAATGAAACCCTTCACCATAGTCACCAATAATATAAAATATCTTGGAGTGAATCTAACCAAGCAAGTGAAAGATCTGTAGGACAAGAATTTCAAATCTCTGAAGAAAGAAGTTGAAGAAGATCTCAGAAAATGGAAAGATCTGCAATGCTCCTGGATCAGCAGAATTAGCTTAGTAAAAATGGCCATCTTGCCAAAAGCAATCTACAGGTTCAATGCAATCTCCAGCAAAATTCCAAATCAATTCTTCATAGAGATAGAAAGAGCAGTTTCCAAATTAATTTGGAATAACAAAAAACCCAGGATAGCAAGAACCATTCTCAACAACAAAAGAACTTCTGGGGGAATCACCATCCCTGGCCTCCAACTGTACTACAGAGCAGTATTGATAAAAACCGCATGGTATTGGTACAGAGACAGGCAGGAAGATCAATGGAATAGAATTAAAGATCCACAAATAAACTCACACACCTATGGCTACTTGATCTTTGACAAAGGAACTAAAAACATCCAGTGGAAGAAAGACAGAATTTTCGACAAATGGATCAACTGGAGATCAGCATATAGAAGAATGCAAATCAATCCATTCTTATCCCCTTGTATAAAGCTCAAGTCCAAGTAAATAAAGGATCTTCACATAAGACCAGATACACTGAAACTAATAGAAGAGAAGATGGGTAAGACCCTCGAATACTTAGGCACAGGGGAAACGTTCCTGAACAGAACACCAATGGCTTATGCTCTAAGATTAAGAATTGACAAATGGGACCTAATAAAGTTGCAAAGCTTTTGTAAGGCAAGAGACACTGCCAATAAGATAAAACAGCAACCAACAGATTTGGAAAAGATCATTACCAATCCTAGATCTGATAGAGAGCTAATATCCAATATATACAAAGAACTCAAGAAACTAGACTTCAGAAAATCAATTAACCCTATCAAAAAATGGGGTACAGAGCTAAACAAAGAATTCTCAACTGAGGAAATTCGAATGGCTGAGAAGCACCTCAAGAAATGCTCAACATCCTTAGTCATCAGGAAAATGCAAATCAAAACAACCCTGAGATACCACCTCACACCAGTCAGAATGACTAAGATAAAAAATTCAAGTGATGGTAGATGCTGGCGAGGATGTAGAGAAAGAGGAACACTCCTCCATTGTTGGTGGGGTTGTAAGCTGGTACAACCACTCTTGTAATCAGTCTGACGATTCCTCAGAAAATTAGACATAGCACTACCTGAGGACCCAGCTATACCACTTCTCGGCGTATACCCAGAAGATGCTCCAACATATAACAAGGGCATATGCTCCACTATGTATAGCAGCCTTATTTATAATAGCCAGAAGCCGGAAAGATGTCTTTCAGCAGAAGAATGGATACATAAAATGTGGTACATTTACACAATGGAGTACTACTCAGCTATTAAAAATAATGAATTTGAGAAGTTTTTAGGTAAATGAATGGAACTAGAAAATAGCATCCTGAGTGAGGTAACCCAATCACAAAAACACACATGGTATTTACTCACTGATAAGCGGATGTTAACCCAAAAGCTTGAAATAGCCAAGATTCAACTAACAGACCACATGAAGCTCATGAATAAGAAAAACCAAGTGTGGATGCCTCGGTCCTACTCAGAAGGAGTGACAGAATGCTCAAAGGAGCAAATATGGCTACAAAGTGTGGGACATAAAGTCTGGAGACCACTCTACATTCGTACTCGTCCCATGTGCAGTCAGCAAAGATAGAAGCCAATATGGATGTCAGGAAGTGCATGTGGACAGGAGCCTGATGTAGCTGTCTCCTCGGAGATCTGCCAGAACCAGACATATACATAGGCAGATGCTTGCAGCTACCCCTTGATCTGATCAAGGGTTTCCAATGGAGAAGCTAGAAAACTGAAGGAGCTAAAAGGGTTGGTGGCCCTAAGAGGAGAACACCAGTGCCAAGCAAACAGAGCTCCCCAGGGTCTAAGCCACCAGCCTGGGTGCACAAAGGGAGGCACCCATGTCTTCAGATGTATACTTAGGGAAGGATGACCTTGTCAGGCATGGGTGGGAGAGGAGATCCTTGATCCCATGAAGGCTGAACACCAATGGGGAGGAATTCGAGGGTGGGGAGGGGAGAGGAGAGTAGGGAATAGGTGGGGGCGCACCCTTGTGGAGGCAGGAGGGGGGAGGAGAAAGGGTGTTCCTGGGTGTTGGGCGGAATGGGGTAAGGAGATAAAATCTGAAATGTAAACATAACATCCAATAAAAAAATAAAAAATAAATTGACAAAATCAAAAAAAAAAAAAAAAGAAAGAAATATATATCCTTACACCTACAGGCAAGCATAGTTCTCACTCCTCATCCTTATTTTCAGAATAAGGAGATTTTGCTGTTTTAAATGTATGCAATATTATGGACTCTATCTCTAAGAACTATTAGTATGGTATTTTTAGTATATACCTATGAATTTAAGTGTCAAGGATGCTTTATTATGCAATAAAAATAAAACATTGTAGCTTAGGAAAACAACGAGCTGTGGTTGTCAATCCTAAAAGCACAGAATTTAGATATTATTTATCTAAAAAAAATCTATTAAGGACACAATTTTTTAACAAATTTTATATTGCTATTGTAATTCTTGTTTTACTGCCTCATTCCTAATTATACCTTTTAATGACTTTGACAAATGGTTTTCTAGAGATAAGGCACACTTTCACATTTCTATGGTTCATGCTGTTGGAATTTTCTTTTTATTTTCTTTGAGGCTGAGCATCTTTCACTATGCCAGACACATTGCCACTTTATACACTTTTGTCAAACTTAAAGCAAGTCTTTCTTTATATTTCCAGGGTCATTGCTTTCGATGTTTGCAATATGTACAGACACCATAAAGAATGTGGAGTCTTTTGAACTCCTTTACCAAGCAAGCCTAACCAAAAGGGGATCTCAACATTATATCTAATATTTAATGCTTTCTATTTCCTCCATTAAATTTTGAGTTCACTTCCAGGCAATAAATAAATGTAATTTGTATTTCTATTTCTAGAATCTAGTTTAATGCTAGTACTTCAATAAATGCCTAATGTAATTTTACAGTATGTCAATGGAACAATGCCAGAGACATATATTATAATGGTTTTGGGTGGTGTCCATATTTCAGCTTTTTCTGCTCATTATGATCTGACAAGGGCCAATTTTCTAACCTTTAAAAACACCTGAAAAACATTTTCTTAAAGTTAATATTCCTTCTGAGGCTATTTATCCATTTCTTGCTGACATTTGATACCCTGAAGAATTGTATATTATTCCAGTTTTATGAGAAGATATTAGTTTTACCTGATTAGTAACTGTTAGATTCAATTTAATTTTAATTTCACAGTCATCATACCAATAATTTATTTAGGAAATATTACATAGCTTCCTTGAGAAAATTGGCTTTTCTGAAGGAAAACTTTCATAGTCTCTGTTTTACCACAATTCTTGGTTTGGTACCGATGCTATTCAGGCTGTCAGTTATTTTTAGTTTTTCATAAATGCTTTGAGTTGACTATAAGCCTCTCATGGCTAGTAAGTAATACCTGTGTTAGTGTTAAAACCATGATTATGAAAGAAAGAGATAGTAAGACAATGGGCATTTCTTGTGTATATGTCCTCCAGCCATGAGTGTAAGTGGATCTCAACTCTATTATCCTTTCAAGTTATAGACAATTATTTTAACTTAGAATATAGTCCTGCAAGGGTTGTTACATTGTTCTCTTTGATTTCTATGAATTACTTCAGAACAAAGGAGAGAGAGAGAGAGAGAGAGAGAGAGAGAGAGAGAGAGAGAGAGAAATTACTAAAAAAGGAGAAGTGTGTCTAATACTTAAATATTAAGTGTTAGGGTATTTCATTTTCAAACTGTGAAACCTAGTATGTTACCATAGTGAACAAATGGGCTTTTTGTCCAGGCAAAGCCTGCTTGCCCTTCTAGCTGACTCCTCCGTGCACACTAATGGGTCTAATGCTAATAGAGTCCAGTTGTGTTTCCCAAACTCATTTCTTTTCTCTGCATCTTAACACTATATCAGTTTGAGGCAAGCTGTGACAGGCGCATTTTCTAAAAGGATACCCATGTTGGGGAGCAACAGCCAAAGGCTCAGTGCCAGGTTTAGCCATTAGCAGTAGGAAGAAAGAAATTCTTGTTTTAGCCTTGATCACTGGAATGCTACCCACTGACATTTGAAATAGCGATGTCCTGTTAATTAAACAAATTGTTTTGCACATCTGCTAGGTGTTTAAAAAATGTGAGGATAGGATTTTCAGGTCTTTGGTACTATTTCACGAGAAGATGTGCATGTATAGTGTAACTATATCTGAAAATAAAAAGGAAAAAATAGGTTTCCTTCCACAATGGTGTTAATGTGCTCACTGCACACAGAAGTAGCAGAGGATAATAGATGGCAGACATTTGGCTTTTTTTATTGGATATTATATTTACATTTCAGATTTTATCCTTTTACCCCATTCACCCCCTCACCCAGAAACCCCCTATCCCATCCCCCCTCCTCCTGCTTCTATAAGGATGTGCCCCCACCTACCCCCCATTTCCATCTTCTGACCCTCGAATTCCTCCCTCTCCAACTCGGTGTCCAGCCTTCCTGGGATCAAGGATCTCCTCTCTCACCTATGCCTGATAAGGCCATCCTCCCCTACATATACAGCTGGAGTTATGGGTCACTCCCTATATGCTCCCATGCTGGTGGTTTAGACCCCTTCTGGTTGATTGATATTGTTGCTCTCCTCATGGGACCACAAACACTTTTAGCTCCTTCAGTCCTCTTTCTCACTCCTCCATTGGGAATCCCTTGTTCAGATCAATGATTAGCTGTGAGCATCTGCCTCTGAATATGTCAGACTCTGGCAGACCTTTAAGGAGACAGCTATATCAAGCTCTTGTCAGCATGTACTTCCTGACATCCATATCAGTGTCTACTTTTGGTGACTGAACATGGGATGGATACCCAGGTGGAATTGTCTCCAGACAGCCCCTCCTTCAGTTTCTGTCCCATACTTTGTCTCCATATTTGCTCTTTTGAGTGTTTTGTTACTCCTTCTAACTAGGACCAAAGCACCCACACTTGGTCTTCCTTCTTCATGGGCTTCTTGTGGTCTGTTAGTTGAGTCTTTGCTATTTCAAGCTTTTGGGCTAACATCCACTTATCAGTGAGCAAAGGGCACAGAGATACTATCCAAATTAATAAAATCAGAACTGAAAAGAGAGATATAACAACAGAAACTGAGGAAATTAAAAAAAAAACATCAGATTCTACTACAAAAGCCTATACTTAACAAAATTGGAAAATCTGGATGAAATGGACAATTTTCTAGACAGATACCAGGTACCAAAATTAAATCAGGAGCAGATAAACCATCTAAACCATCCCATAATCCCTAAAGAAATAGAAGTACTCATTAAAAGTCTCCCCACCAAAAAAAGTCAGGGACCAGATGGTTTTAGTGCAGAATTTTATCAGACCTTCAAGGAAAACCTAATACCAATTCTCTTCAAACTACTCCAGAAAATCGAAGCAGAAGGAACACCACCCAATTAGTTCTATGAAGCTATAATCACACTGAGACCTAAACCTCACAAAGACCCAGCAAAGAAAGAGAACTTCAGACTAATCTCTCTTATGAATATCGATGCAAAAATACTCAATAAATTCTCACAAACCGAATCCAAGAACACATCAAAACAATCATCCATCATGATCAAGTAGGCTTTATCCCAGAAATGCAGGGATGGTTCAATATTAGGAAATTTATCTATGTAATTCACTATATAAACAAACTCACAGAAAAAAACCACATGATCATCTCACTAGATGCTGAGAAAGCATTTGACAAAATTCAACACCCTTTCATGTTAAGTCTTGGAAAGATCAGGAATTCAAGGCACATACCTAAACATAGTAAAAGCAATATACAGAAAGCCACTAGCCAACATCAAACTAAATAGAGAAAAACTTGAAGGAATCCCACTAAAATCAGGGACTAGACAAGGCTGCCCATTTTCACCCTACCTATAAAATACAGTACTGGAAGAAATTAGCCTATCCAGAGAAATTAGACAACAAAAGAAAGTCAAAGGGATACAAATAGGAAAGGAAGAAGTCAAAATTTCACTATTTGCAGATGATATGATAGTATACTTAAGTGACCCTAAAACTTCCACCAGAGTATTCCTAAACCTGATAAACCACTTCACAAAGTGGCTGGATATAAAATAAACTCAAACAAATCAGTAACCTTCCTCTACTCAAAGGAGAAACAAGCTAACAAAGAAATAAGGGAAATGATATTTGTTAAATACCATATTTTTAGAAAGTTTTCAATGGAAATAGGGTACAGGAATGATCTCTTTCTTTATCTCCAAGATATCAAGATGGTCTGAGATTTCAGAATGACAGATAAGGCTAGCAGTAGGGAAACTCAAGATAACCTCCTTGTTTAGTCTTTGAGTTACCTGCCCCTGAATTCATACTTCAAGGATTTTTAAAAGCCTGTTTCACTTACTTGCCTTCATGGAGTCAGTGTACAAGGTATACTGGAAGAATGTTTATGAAATCTGTAGGTATAGCATAGTGTATTAATGTTTAAGCTATGTTAAGAAAAACTGTTGAAATTATGTTAAGACGATGTGGACTTTGATAGCTGGCCATTTTTATCATATTACCAACCACTATATCAAATGGAGACATTTAAGTTTATCTCTTTTCTTTCTTTCTATTTCCAAATAAGTTCTTTTAAGTTTTACTTATTGTCACTTCTGATTAAGGACACTACAAGAAGACCAAAAGAGTCAACTAACCTGGACTCCTGGGAGCTCCCAAAGACTGAACCACCAACCAAAGAGCATTTATGGGATGAACCTAGGCCCCAGTATATTTGTAGCAGGTGTGCAGCTCAGTCTTCAAGTGGTTCTCCCAAGAACTGGACAACTGGAAAAGGCGCTGTTCCCTGGATCCGTGCTTACCTGTGGATTCTGTTTCTCTAACTGAGCTGCTGCCTTGTTTGGCCTCAGTTGGAGAGAATATGCCTAGTCCTACAGTGACTTGATGTGACTGGGTGGGGTGATACTTGGGGGTTCCTATTCTCAGAGGAAAAGGGAGGTGGAATGAAGGAGGGGCTGTATGTGTGGGGGGGACTTGGAAGGAGGGGGCTGCCATTGGGATGTAAAGTGAATGAATGAATGAATAAATAAATAACAATAAATACAAATGGTTTTAGCTAATAAAAATGATTTTACCACTCAATTATTAAAAAAACTCTGGCATATAAACATTATATTGGAAAGAATATGACAAGACATTCTTGTAAATTATTTGTGAATTAAGAACATCACTTTAAATTTACTTCTAGAATTATTACTCCAGGGGTAACTGTGCTGGGAGAGATACTGAGCCCTTTAGTTGATAATCCTTTTCATAATCCTTGTAAAATTTCCTCAGTTCTGTTTGAATTCATGTCCTCCCATGATTGTTTACTCATACTCTTTTGGCTAAAGGCCCGCATAGACACTACATAGCCACTACAGGAGAAGTTTTGTAGTGTTTTGTGAGTTGTTGATGCTGTTGCTGCATGTTCCGAGTGAAACATGATGATCACAGTCAATATGTACACATGAGCCGTTGTTTACTACATCAATATATATCTAATGTGAAGCTGTATTTTCTAGGATTCTCTTGTTTGTGTAATTCATGTTTACAGTGAGCCACAGGAAAATTTTATGCAGGATTTGGTCTATGAATATGAAATAGTAGTCATTATATTTGAAAGTATAATTGCCAAGCTGTGATCCAGCTCACTGCCTGCTCTTGTAAATAGCTGTACTGAAACACAACCACATTTGTTTATCCATTTTCTTCATACACTGAGAGATTTGAGTGACTTTCAAGGAAATCACATGTCCTGCAAAAATCTACAATGTTTTACTACATTGCTTTGTATTTTAAAAATAAGTTTGCTGACCTCTGTATTCTAGGTTGTTGAAGGGTTGTCACTGGTACTGCTGCTTGATCTCATTTTTGTAAAGTGCTTACTTAGATTGACTCCAGTTTCTGTGAGTCTCAAGCCAGGCATGTGCAAGCTTTTACAGCAGTCTGCAGTCACTTTATCTGTGGGTCATCTGTATTCTGAGGTTAGGAGTAGTAAGAGATAGAGATACATTTTGTCTTGTGAACTGCAATGTGTTTACATGTGTTCTAGTTTGTCCTTTAGTCTCTTCTCTTCTGTTAACTTTTCTTTCTAACTGCTTTCCTTGTTTGGTATCTGTGCCTTCCCAGTCACCATTAAAAGCAAAGAGAGTGTGTTGGCTGAGTGTTCCATTTTATTTGTCTGTTCAGCTGGCATGTTCATGGGGAATGCTTGCCTGTGTTGGAGGTTGATCTTCTAGCAGGAATGTCCAATGGTTGAGCATGGATATGCACCTGAGTTGGAGGGTAGGTCATAGCAGTGAGTATAGAAGAGCTGAAGAGGAGAGTGGGTAGTCTATGGTATCTACTATAGAGGCATTTTAATCAAGCAAAAGGGCTGCTCTGGCAAAGGATCATGTGCAAAGACCTTCTAGGTCTTTGTGATCTTGATAGAATGAAAATGCTCTATATACCTTCAATCCCTGTAGCTGGTATATAGACACTCCCTTAGTACATACCTTTAAGCTCAAACTAGAGCTTGAGTGGCAGACAAAGTGACAAAACAGAAAAAAAAATTGACAGAATGGATTAGAAATAGAGTATACCCAACTCTCACAACTATCAGGAGAGGCTTCGTAAGACCAGTACAGGTAGGAAAGCTCAGGAGTGCAGTTCATTTGAGTTCAGACATTACAGTGGAGTTTAATCAGTGGAGTTCAGTGCAGCTCAGCTGAATTCATTTGAGTTCAGTTCCTGAAGTTCAGAGGCAATTTTTCAAACAAAGCAATTCAGTGAGAAGCTGAGAGAAGCCAGTTTGAATCAACTTGGAAAGGAGTTTTGATCCAGCACAGCTGAGTTGAATCAGCCAGCCAGAGTTCAGAAAGAACCTTTCGGGTAAACTTATTTAGCAATAAACCTCCGAGGTGGCAATTACATCTGGTGAAAAAAAAATACTTTTGCAATCCACAGGAGACATGGAGAGAGTGCAGTGGATGCTGTAACTGGTGTTCTGTTGCAGCTCTAGGGACAACCCTGAGAATTGGGTCTGGTGTAAACAAATATAAGAGAAGAGATAAAAGGAAGAACCTCAGACATTGAAGATATAATAGAAGAAATAGATACATAACACAGAGGAAGGTCTGCTGTCAATACTGTCAAGTCATTATGTCACCCCAGCTTTCCTACTACAACAAACACTAAATATTCCATCACAGCTGAAATAGAAGAAAATGATCTTAAAACTAATTTTATAGACGTGATATAGGTTGTTAAAGAGGAAATGACTAAATCCATTTTTAAAAAGTTGAGAAAAGAGAAAAAAAAGCCAAGCAAACACAAATAGTTAAAAAACAAAAATGTTCAAGACTTTGGAAAAAATAGAAGCAATAAAGAAACAGAAATTGAGGAAATTCTGGAAACGAAAACTCTCAGTAAGTAAACAGGAACTACAAAGGCAAGCTACACCAACCAAATACAAGAGGAGAGATAGAAGGAAGAACCTCAGGCATTGAAGATACACAAGCCAAAGAAAATGATCTAAAAAATTTCTGACATAAAACACACAGAAAATCTAGGATACTATGAAAAGACCAAACCTAAGAACAATTGAAATAGAGGAAGGAGAAGAATAGCATCACAGAGTTCCCGAAATATGAACAAAGTTTTTATAACCTTAAGAAGACAGTATAATGGTTAAAGAAGCATATACAATACCAAATAGATTGGACCAGAAAAGAAAATCCCCTCACCAAATAATAATCAAAATGCTAAACATTCAGAACAAAAAAGAACATTAAAATCTGCAAGGGATAAGAACTAAGAAACACATAAAACAGACCTAATATATAAGTTCTCAATGGAGATGTTAAAATCCAGAAGGGCTTAGACAAGTGTTCTGCAGACTCTAAGAGACATTAGATGCCATCCCAGATTAATATACCCAGCAAAACAAGTATTCCATGATAAAGTTAAATTGGAACAATATTTGTCTACAGAAGGTGCTAAAAGGAAAAAAATAGGTTAACTAAGGTTTATCACACACATAAAAACTCAGGAAATAATAATCTCACATCAGCAAAACCAAAAAGAGGGAAGCATACCCCTCCACAACCACCACCACCACCACCAACAACAACAACACCAAAAACACCAAAAATAACAACAACAACAACAACAACAATGTAATGGTTTGAATATGCTTGGCCCATAGGAAGTGCTATTGTTAGGAGGTGTGGTTCTGTTGGGGAAAGTGGTCACTGTGTAGGTGAGCTTTGAGGGCTCCTAGTAATCAATGTCTGCCCATTATATAAGAACTCTCAGCTTCTTCTAGAGTACCATGTCTGCTTGAATGATGCCATGCTTCCCTGCCATCATAATGGACTGAACCTTTGAAACAGTAAACTAGCCCCAATTAAATGTTGTACCATATAAAAGTTACCCTGGTCATGGTGTCTCTTCATAGCAATAAAACCGTATGACAAACAACGACAACTAAAATAACAGAAGTTAACAGTCATTGTTCATTAATCCCTCTCAACACCAGTGGTCTCAATCTCTCAAGAAAATGAAGTAGATTAACCAAATGTATAAAAGAAATAAGACTCATTTTTCTGCCACATACAGGAAATACATCTCAACATCAAAGATTAACATTACTTTAAGGTAGAGAGTTGAAAAAGATATTCTAAGCAAATGGACCTAGGAAGATAGCTGATATACCTGTTTTAATATCTAACAAAATAGGCTTCAATCCTAAATTAACCAAAAGAGACAGACAAAAACACTACATAGTCAACAAAGGATGCATAATCATCATGTTTTAACTTCTATGCCTCAAAACAAAGGGAATCCTAGTTTGTAGAAGATGCACTAAACAAAGAACTAAACAAAAACTAAACAGAGAAATGATGGAGCTAACTGTTGCTATAAACCAAGTGACTTTAACAAATATTTCCCTCAAAAGACTGGAGACCCCAGGGAGTTTAAAGATCTGGTGGGATGGAGGGTGGGGGATGGGGACAGGAGGCAGGGAGGAGGTATGGGATGTGGAATCATCTGAGGGTGGACAGGGAAGGGATTAAAATTTGGATTTATAATAAATAAATTTATTAATTAAAAAAGAAACACTACTTCTGCTTGATTCACATATAGACATTCACACAGTGGGACTGAAAGACTTTGATACCCTACTCTCACCAATGGCGAGGTCAGCCAGACAAAAACTAAACAGAGAAAATGGAGCTAACTGATGTTATAAACCAAATGACTTTAACAAATATTTACAGAACATTTCATTCAAACACAATTCCTTGTCCAAGCTAACTAAAATACACAGAGAGACTATCCAAATTAATAAAATCAGAAACAAAAAGGTGGACATAAAAATAGACACCGAGGAAATTCAGAGAATTACAAGGATAAGCTACAAAAACCAATACTCTACCAAATTAGAAAATCTAAAACAAATGGGTAGTTTTCTTGAGAGGTACCATTTACCAAAGTTAAATATGAGTTGATAAAGATTTTATATTGACCTATCAACTCTAAGGACATGGAAGCAGTTACTAAAAGTCTCCCAACCCCCTTCTCCAAAAATAGATACAGTTCCAGATGGTTTAACTAAGAATGCTACCAGAAGTTCAAACCAGTCTTAATGCCTGTACTCTTCAAAATTTTCTAGAATATGAAATAGAAGGAACTTTGCCAAATTTATTTTGTGAAGTTAAACAAATACCTAATCCACATAAAGACTCAACAAAGAAATCAAATAATTAAAGACCAATATTGATTATAGACATAACTGTAAAAATTATCAACAAAATATAACCTGAATCTAAGAACATATCAAAAATATCATCTACCATGATCAAGTAGGCTTCATCCCAGAGATACAGTCCTTCTTCAACATACTTAAATTGAAATATATAATCCACCATATAAACAAACTGAAACACAATATCCATATAATCATCTCCTTAGATGCAGAAAAGGCCTTTGACAAAATCCAACATAGGTTTATGGTAATAAACTTGGAAAGATCATAAATACAAGGTACATACCTAAACATAATAAGTCAGTATACAGCAAGTTGATAGCCAAGGTCAAATTAAATGGAAAGAAACATAAAGCAATTGCATTAAAATCATGGGCAATATAAAGCTGTCTGCTCTCTATCTCTATCTCTTTGACATGGTACTTGAAGTTCTAGCTAGAGCAATAAGACAGCTAAAAAAGATCAAAATGATTCAAATTGGAAAAGAAGAAATCAAACTATTGGTATTTGTGCCCCACGCAATCGTCTCGCCAGCAAGAATGCACGCGGGCACCAGGATCCTTCTGCAGCAAACGTTTATTGCGATGAAAGGAGGAAGAGAGAGAGCCTCAAGATGGCACTGCTTTATATACACCCTAAGGTGGCGTGGACATATCTGATTGGCTGCTTGCTCAAAAACCCCGTATGACGCCCCGGGCTGGGCAGTGACTTGGCTTGCTTTCACCACTTGCACATGGGCAATTTACTTGTTTACCCACAGGAGCGCCAGGTGCCAGCACAATCTTGTAATGGCGAATGCTGTCACCACTCGCCAAGGCTCTCTACAGGTATTTATAAAATATATGACTATATATATATACCCCAAAATTCTACCAGGGAATTCCTACAGCTGATAAACAAATTTGACAAATTTTTTGATACAAAATTAACAAAGAAAACAACAAAAAGCAGTAGCTTTCTAATATACAAATGATAAACAGGCTGAGAAAGAAATCAGGGAAACAAAACTTTTCATAATAGCAACAAATAATATAAAGTAACAGTGTAGTTCTAACCAGGCAAGTAAAAGACCTACATTACAAGAACTTCATGTCTTTGAAGAAAGAAATAAAAGAAGGTATCAGAAGACAGATCTCCCAAGATCATGAATTAGTTGGATTAATATAGCAAAAATGGCTATTTTACCAAAAGCAATCTACAGATTCAATGCAATCCCTATTGTAATTCCATTAGAATTCTAAATAGACATTGAAAGGACAATTTTTTATTATATATGGAAACTAAACCAAACCAAAACAACACAACGACAACAACAACAACAACAACAACAACAACAACAACAACAACAACAACAGGATAGCTAAAATAATCCTGAAAAATAAAAGTACTGCTGAATCGTTGAATATTTCTTTAACATCATATTTGAATTCCACAGAAGCAAACTTTGAGACAGAAATTTCTGGAGAAGACACTTGCTAATGCACTTTCCTCAAAAAATATCTAAGTGAATAAGCCAAAAAGATTATTTTTTCTTCCTAATCAAGTATATCTTGATTCTGATTCTTCAAAGCATTAGAATATAATACAGAGACTTCAATCTTGCCTACTTATTGTCCTTGGCATAACCTCCTATATCAGTTATTGCCCTGGGAAATACAGCAAAACCGCAGTTGCCTTTGGATGTGAACAAGCCAAGAATCTAAAGCTAGTTCTTTGCAAAAGTTTGCAAACACAAACTTCGAGTTAGTAGAAATTCCAAGTGATTGGAGACAACCATGAGGTTGAACTCAGATAACCTGGTGTGGGAGCTGGCAGAAGTACTGGAAGAGTAGAAGAAGATTGCAACCCAATTGGAAGAACAACTTAGGCTGGCCTGACCATCCAGTTCTCCCAGAGACTAGACCAGCAACAAGGAGTACACCCAAAGGGATCTTTAGCTCCAGATACATATGTAGCAGAGGTTGGCCTTTCCAAACAGCAACATGAGGGGAGGCCCTTGGCCGCGGGAAGTTTGATACCCCAAAGTAGGGGAATGCTAGAGCAGTAGAGCAGGAGAGTGTGGGTGGGTGGGAGTACATTCTCATACAGGCAAAAGGGAGGGGGAGGGCAGATGTGGGATGGTGGGGTGTCAGAGGGGTAACCAGGAAGTGGGACATCATTTGAGATATAAACGAATGGAATAATTAATAATAATAAAACAAAAAATCTTGCATTGTGATTCTCTAAATAGTTAAAATATAATTTAATAAAAACAAGCATGCGATATGTTTGTTATAGTAATTTTGAGTGAAAATCATTTTTCAAATGATTTTTTAAATAATTTTCAAATAAATCTAAAAAATGATAGCAAGTGCATGCCCAGTGGCTACTGTAATATGCTATGGCACAGAAGAAACTTCTATTTGTTTCCTTTTGCATAGATACTAAATAGAATATTCCACTCTGTCATTGACATCATTTCTGATAACACTGTGTAGTTCCCTTTCCTCTCTTATGCTTTAATCTCTACATAGAATAATGAACTATTTTTGGAATGTAATCTTAATAAACTATTTGGCTTCACACATTCTCAAAAGAAGCAATCACTTCTTCCTATCTATTCCATTGTATTTCTATAGACTTCTATTCTACAAGTATTTTTTTAAAGCTTACTTCATTCCATTGGCTACATTAAAGACTCCACAATGAGAGGAATTGGGTCTTATGTTTTCAAATTTGCATTGTTCAACCATGATAGAGTTATGCCATCAGTAATGTTCACAGTAAATACTGGTTAAAGGAAGAAGTAAGGGATAAATCCACCTTCCCTTCAGATTTCCCAGTTCTTACAGCATCTGCTCCTTTTTGTGCCTTTAACTCTCAATTAATTTCTTACTGTTCATATACAAACATATTGAAGAATTTTCTATTTAACCTCACACTTATAAAGCTTTCTTTGATATCATAATTAGATGTTAGATAATTGGAAATACTGATTTATTTTAGATAGGCAGTTATTTTATTTATACCCATGTCAATGGTATAGATGTCTACAATCATTCGTTCTTAATTCTGCAAACTTACATGTTCCAAATATCAAAATAATGTTCCTGTAGTTCATCTGGCAATGCATGTTAACAATTTCTGATTTAGTGTATGTGGATATAAGGCTATTGTATACTATTGTCTTACATATAAGACTATGTATCCTGAAATACATCAGCTTCAAATATTTGGAATGTTTGGTAGACCTAAATGATATTATGGTGATTTACATAACACGTATATGATCTACAGTTTTTTAGCAGTAGTATATAAAAACTTATCAAATGACAATTCAGTAGTCTACTGAAAAATGGTAAGTCTAATTATTGAAATTATTAAAATATCTACAACAATTCTCTTTAGTATATTTATCACCTGCTATTTGTTTTCCTAAAAAGTCATGCAAAAATACAATCTCTTCAGTGATGATTTTTAAAAGTGAGGATTTGGTTGATAATTAAGGCATTAAAGTAAACCCCTCAGGAATAGGATTTGTTTCTTCAGAGAACAACTTCACTCTATAATGTGTATATACACCACAAAGTCAACTGTCTGTGAGGCAGAGGATAACCTGAGCTTAATTTCAGATTTCTTGGCACCTTCAAATCTGTGGAACATCAATTCCTGTTGTGGTTTAGGGTCCTAAAAATCAGGAAGAATGCTGAATTCTCATTCAAATGATCACCAAATAACTGAGATTTAGTTTCATTATGCTTAAAAAAAGAATCATTTTACAGACTCAAAAATGGGAACATAGACAGAAATTACAGAATCATTTTAGTATTTCCTGTGTGTACTATTACTTTATCTAAAGTTATAAGATCATCTTTTTGATATGCTTGCTTACTGGCAAAAAATCATCTTGTAAAGATAAGACAGATGTTTGACAATTCAGTAATGTACATAGGTTCACATCATCCAGGCAGTCATAAAAATTTAAAACATGACCCATGTTCAACAACTCTGGATTTCTCTTAAATTTGAGACTAGAGTTTCAGTAAATTATAAGTCTGCAGATCCTCAGTGACTGTGGTTCCATTGACTGTTAGCATGTTTAGCAATGGAAATCAATGGAATATCCAATGGACTGAATGTTCAAGAACAAGTTAAAACTCCTTTCTTGTAACAAACCTGTGATGTTTTTGTATTTCATCCTGTAGCTTCAAATTCATTGTGTTGAATTATTCCAACACATCAGCAAAAAATGCAATCATGTGAAAGTACAGGTTGAATAATTCTGTTAGAGGTGCCAGAGATAACTATGTCTAAAATTTGGCTGAATTGTGGATATAGGGAAACAGTTTAGTGAGCATCTCACGAAATTTCATTGACAGTGTATCACTATATCCATGTAGTGAAATTCAGCTTATGGATGCTGGGACTGGAAATAATTAAACTGCTAGTTGACTCTCTTAGGTATCACTTAGGTGAGGTACCAGCATAAGTCCAAAAGACAAAAATTGAAAGAAAGAATGGAGCCCCCCACCTTGTTCTTTATTTATGGTCCTCATTTTTTCTCTCATTGTTACCTTAGCAGTATCTCCACACCAGCAACAAAACATTTTTCTAGTTATAAAGGATTTCACATTGTGTGTTTCAAATCCTGCCCCAGGCCCAACTCTTTTCATTGCAAACACCCAGAGTTGTCAGCATGGCTGTTGGGAGACTCCTCTCACAGTCTGAGGTCCTTGTATATAAATGTCCCTTCTGGTTGCTGGCAATATTACCAGCAGCTATTAAAAGTTGTCTCCAAAATCATCCTCCCCTTTCTCTGGTCTTCTCAGGTTCTAACATCATCATTTAAAAACCCTCTTGGCAAGATTTGTTTCCTGTACATACAAGCTGTTTAAAGCCTTTGCATTCCCTTCTTAATTTGGCAGTTTTCTAGGTGCCAAGGGAAAAGTGTACATACTCAATTATCCAACTAAAATAATAGGTGTCAATTATCTCATCCAACTGGGCCTTGATGGATACAATGGCAAAGCCATTGAATAGGACTAAAATATGCCAAAGCATAAGATTAGAATCCAGCTTTTCAATATACCTAATAAGGCAAATGTTCAAATAGAACGTAGAACCTTGATGACTTTTGCCATGGTAACAAGCACGGAGACTGATGTGAAGGTGCAGCACACTAATTTCTGTCACATATTTTTTTTCTTGTAAACTTCATCTAGAAAGTCCACTTGTCCTTTTTATAAAGTATAGTTATGTGGTGTCACAATTAAATACAATTTCTCATATATGGAGTAGCGCTCAAGTTAATCGAGAGGACATAGTATTGTTTATTAGCTAACACGCTAATGGAAAGAAGACTGTTAAATCTAAAATCTTGCTTGGCTCTCTGATCTTGAGACTACACACTACACAGACAATGTCCAAACAAATTTGCTTGTTTGCTTGATGTTTTACTTTTTCAAAGTGCTACTGTACCTTGAACCTTGCTTTAGCATAGCTAATCACAAGCTTATTTTTACTCTTTCAATATTTCTGGAGTCATGATTTTAAATTTAAAACTGGTATCTAGTTCATTGAGTATATTACTATTGCACATTTTATAATTTATTCCTAGAATTCCTCAGGTATGTGGATGATGTCAGAAATACCATAGCAATCAACTCTAAAATTGGGTTTTAGGTCTTGTGAAAAAAACATTTTTTTTGAAGCTTTATAGTCTGAATGTTTTTCCTTTTTCATCCCCTCCCTCTTTTTTGTAGGCTATTCATTAACACTATAAAATGAGAAGAAAAATCAAAGCAAGTCTCTTGGTCACCACGCTGGAATCACACTGCATGACAATTTCTTTCCAGTGAGTAACTGTGAGCAGGTAGATCCTGCCCAGAGTTTCTCAGCTTACTGGGAAGTAGGAAGGAGAAAAACAAGAGAGGCCATTTTGCTTTTGTTTGCAATTTACAATAGTTTGCTGTGTTCTTTTTGACCGGCTCCTGTTTATAGCCCAATAGATAGATGAGAAGAAGCCCTGAGACCCTGCTATTGTTTGTATGTGTGGTGTGGAGCTCATAGTATGAAGTCTTTCTCTTCATATTTTATCTAGATAATTTCAGATTAGATCATGTCAAATAAAACTCCAAATCACTAGCCCAGAAAAGTCCAGAGAAAAATTACATCTCTGAAAAAGAATGTCAACAAACAGAAAGCCTCCCTTGAAACTCAATTCAGACAACAAGCATCTGCAAATGAAGTACTGGCAAAATAGTCTGGCTCTTATGTGAACATTAAGTGTGCTTGCCAGACACTCCTTTGAATTCCTGACTATCATTACCTTATAAATAATTTGGGGGAAAATGTCATCAAAAGCTTCTGTAATTCCCTTGCTCTAAAAAATGCAGCCCAATCTTCTTCCTTGCTATCATTGTCACAGAGATTACACACAGGGTGCTAGCAGCCGAAAGGAACACACTGCTGATGCAAGGAATATGTTTTCAATTTTTAATGAAGTGTTGCTTGTCCACACATTATCTCTTCTAGGTTCCAGGCTGTGTGCCAGAGATAAACAGAGCCTAGCCTCGTATCTATTTTTTAAGTGACCAGTCCTTAGGGGTAAATTCCCTGTTTCCTTCAGTGAATTGATCCAATGTTTAGTGATCATTAAATGCTTTACACTGCTTACATAATATGATTATTTGGGTATGAGAAAGATTGGGAAAGTACTTTTTAAGAAGTATGCACTTTTTAGGTATATTGTTCACTGAGGTAGAGACTCTGGGATTTCTACCTAAAATGAAAAACAATTACTCCATGGCTAATATGGGCAAATCTGTCAGATAAGTAGGAATCAGAAGGAGAACTATCCTTCATACACATAGTGCAAATAATAGAACTTCTAAGAAACATTCTGGGAAAAGAAGAAAAATAAAAGAAGGCCACACTTAAGTAGCTGCTTGATAGAAGGAGATGGCTTTTTAAAAAGGGAAGCAGGCTCAAACCCAGTGCATTGCTCTAGAAACAGATCCTAGTGTATGTATCTCACTTGGATCTGTTTGCATTTCAGGAAGAATCACAGACAGATAATGTCTTCTCTGCAGAGAAAAACATGAATTACTGTAGCTAGACAAAGAATGACTTATTAACATGTAAACATGGTGCTTCTTGAAGTTCACTGGGGCCCAACAAAATTTATATAATTCTTAGAAAAAAAGCCAGGTGTAATGACTCATATAATACCATTAACACTTTTCTCATTTGTCCTCTAGGTAAATTTGAAGTTTGGTTAGAAAGGTAGGTTACAGAGAATCGTGTTGTGACTTTGGTTTCCATTCTTTTCACTTTCAGGCTGCTACTCTGGTAAATAAACAAGAATATTGAGGATATCAGCAAACACCAGAATGTTATATTTGGGATGATCCTTTAGAGTTCTCAGACAATGGAATTAGAAAAAGACTGTGTTTGGCAGGAGACTGCTTTTCAGATTTAAATACTTGAAACCAGAAGCTGAAGAGAAAACATTAATGAAGAAAAATACCTAGGCAAAGCTATAAAACCTCCCAGGTGAAGGAAATGATTATATCAGAAAATTTAATAATAGAGCAGAACTTCTCAGAATCAAAGAAAACCAAGGAAAGCATTAGTTCCACACAGGAGTGATGCTGGTCCAATGCATATGTTATAAGATGGGCCTTGATTTGAACAAGCTAAGTATTCTTAGAAAAAGCTATCAATCCTCATGTTGGCACAAATGAACATAATACAGAGACACAAAAAGTTTGCCGAAAAAGTAGGCAAACTATTAAAATATGGACATATTAAACATATGCTAGCGCGAGTGCGCACACACACACACACACACACACACACACACACACACACACACACACAATCCAGAAATTATTTTCAGTTAGAAACCTGGTACAGATATTTGTGAAAGTAGTAAAAAACTAATGATAATAATTTGAGATTTATTACTGTAATTATAAGGGTTCATAGCTAAGTAAGATTTGTGATTTCTTTCTTTCTCTGGTACTGTATAAAACACCTTCCAGCACTATGAAAGCTAGTCAGAAAAAATTAAAGTTCTAGATGAGCATCAGCTTGATTTGTCTGTGTTCTGTTTCTCAAGTATATGGTATCTTCAGCTTTGGAAGGCAATAAAAAACAATGGCAATAGCCTACACTATTTTGGGTCTGTGGAGCCTCATATGACAACAACTCCAACAGAAGTAACACCCTAGCAATGGGTTTTTATTGTTATGCTTTGGTATCTAGAGGTGGGTTTGTTGTCCCCTTAAAGACTAACTCCATTGTCTGGCCTCACAAGATATTCCTACTGGTGTAATAGTGGCATAGATGTCTTGGGAACAACCAACCACTTTATGAAATTTAATGCCCATTTTACAAGTTGAAACCCATACCTGGACAAAAACATGTGGCTAGGCAGGTCATAAGCCCTAGGGGAGAACCTACTATTATCACTCAGTTAAATGGACATAAAATTAAACCAACTTCTAATGACTTATACTTATACTCATAGATTAGTGCACAAGTCAGTCCACATTAGAGGGACTCTCTCTCTCTCTCTCTTTCTTTCTCTCTCTCTCTCTCTCTCTCTCTCTCTCTCTCTCTCTCTCTCTTTGCAATAGATTCAGATTAATACAGGTACTCACAACTGATCACTATGTAGAGAATAAGAGGCTATAGAATGATCAGCCATAAGTGAAGCATCAAAATCCCACTCCCTATAAACAATCAACAAAAAAAGAGGACCCTAAGTTGGGTATGTGTGAAGGAGGACTGGATTTTGAATGAGTAGACGGAGAAGGTGAATCTGATCAAAATGTATTGTACATCATTCTCAAAGAACTAATAAAAATAGGAAAAATATTTGAGTTAATTAAAAATTCTTTTATAATATAAAATATCAGCAAAAGTGGAAATAATTGAATACTCTGGATTTAATGGAAGAAGCATTCTACTATAAGCAAAACACTAGATACAATTTTGTTTTATTTAGTAGATAATTTGTTCTTTCTTGCTAGAATTAGAAAGCAATTAGAAGCATTGAAATTCTAGACAATGCTGACTCCTTGGTGTGACAATAGGTAGGCAGAATTTGTGTTTTTCAAATATCTCCAGGTAAGCTGAGTAAATGGCTCAGTAATAGAGCATGTGCCTATGATACATAGGGCTTGAGTTCAGTCACTCTAGTAAGTCTCATACAAAAGAAGCAGCACCTCTCTAGGACATTCAGATCTCTATCTCTTTCACCACAGTAACTTTACTTTAAATCAACATGCAACAATAGGTTGCTGGAATTTTTCAAATAGACAACAAGATGATTATAACATCAAATATTTAACCTAGTTGTAAGTCAAATGTACTAGACATTAGAAATGTCTCAATACAGATTATAATGTATTGAGAAAGCTACTTGTAACTGTTGAACTATTTCCATGGTCTTGGCATAGAACAGACATTTACATAGTAACACCAAAAGTTTCCTATTTTTTTAATTTACAATGATCACCTTACAATATAATTATTACTATCAAATTACAAAGGAGGAACATGAGAAAGAATGTATTATTTTCTAGAGCTATTATAGGTAGCCAAGACATAGCCATGATCTAAATGCATGAGTTTAGCTGCAAAGTTCATGCTTTGCCAACATGAGTTTATGCCCTCAAAGAACCAGCACATACTCTCTTTAAATATCCCAACACAGCTTCCTAAAGAAATCCTCATAATAACATGGAAGATCTTTGATGAGCTCATATTGTAAAGGATATATGCAAGAGATGTTACATGGATACCCCCACAAATAGAGTCATCCTACAAAGCTAATGGCATATGACTATGTAAGGAAGACTAAATGCAAAGATACCCAAACCAAAGGGCACATCATTGAGCATGTTCTAAGCAAGAAGGGGATATGGGGAGAAGCACAGGCAGGAGGAGAAGGAAAGAAGGAAGAAAAAATGGAGGAAGGACAAAAGAATGAATATAAGTTTTTCACTCTTCAGGAAAGTATATTTTATTTGATGTAAATATTTTCAAGTACAGTAATAGTATCCCAGTAAAGGAGTGATTACGAATTCTAAACATTTGCATTCTGGTCCTTCCTAGCCTGCTTAATCTTTAACAAGATGTTCAGTCTTTCTCCACATCTCTGGTGTCCCATTCTTAATTTGTTTCTGGCTATGTCCATTGTGCTCAGACACTGGTAAAGTTGGGAGAGTCTAATTAATTACTCAAGGCCTAAGAAAAATCACTGTGTACTCACAAAGAAATCTATACTTACCTTAATTATAACCAAAATAAGAACTATTAGAATAGTTTCTCTGTGCATATGAATAAGAACTTTATACATTTACTCAATTTATATGCATTAGATGTAACTAATTCTGTGACTCTGAATATAATTTGTGGATATGTGAAGTGTATTACTTCTACTTGTTACAGAGGCTGTTCCCCACATTCTCCTTACAATACGCAATCTTAGGCATTGTTGGTAAATCATAATTAGATCTTAGTCATTAGAATTAGGCAAATTGGTGAGATCAGTGTTGTTATTTGGGGCAAAGTTAGCTTCTGTGTCTCTGTATGGTTTCTGGTTTTAAAAAGACATTTTTTTGTTTCAAATGTGTAAAAATAAAACATGAAAGAAAAAAGTAAAATTGCTTCCAGTGCAACCCTACATCTAGTCTTCAACCTCAATATTCAGAATTCAGTCCATTAACCAAGCAAATAAGGAGACCTCTGTCTGTCTGGAAAGTATGATGGGATCCACAGTGTCTTGTCATTACTGCATTTTTAAAAAAACAGACTAGCCATTAGCCTTATGGAATGATTTAGTAGAACTCTGCTCTAAGCATTTATTGTTGCCAGTATTATACTGGATATGGCCTCTACTGACCTTTAGGAGCTGATGTCTGTAGCAACTTGCAAAGGGTACTCACTGGTCATTTGAGTATTTATACCATAGAAGTCAGTAGATTATGACCTCTCTTGTTACAGCAGCCAACTATGCTTCTGTAGAGTAAGCAAATCAGCTTACGATTTCATTGCAGAATAATAGGAAGTTGACAATCTCAAGTTGACAACTCTAAGAACAAACCTTTTGTCTATTGTGTTTTGCAAGAGAGGAAGCAGTTGCACAAATCAAATGTAAGATGTTTCCCTTTACTTGCCCTATCTATAGCCAACCACCATGTTTAAATTCTTTATCTTTACAATCTAAGCCAGGTTATAAAACTTTGAGATTTCTTTTTAAATTAAATTAAATTTCCTTAATTTTATGCATATGAGTGATTTGTCTGCATGTATGTCTGTGCACTTCTTTTAGAGGCCAGAAGATATTTTTGTGCTCTCATGGAACTGGAGTTACAGATGGTTCTGAGTTGTCATGTGAGTGCTAGGAATCAAACCTAGGTCTTCTTAACCACAGTGCCATCTGTCCAGCTTCTGGATTCTTGTTTTATACTTAGATGAAATGGCCCAATTACCAAATGTGATGTTTCCAATACGAGCTTCATGTGGAAGTTGCAGTCGAGTTTGTTAAGGACTAATGGCCACTGAGGCACAAGTCCACCTTACACTGCAGCTCAAGTCATGAGACTCTTTCTTTAATCCTTGGCTTCTCTGAATTATTATAAGAAGAAGCCAGGTGGAAGAGGTGAGAAGACTTGAGTCTAAACACTGAGGTCCTTTGAAAGGAAAGGTCTGGGAAAGCTTACTTCTAGTTCTGGATCTTTCTGTCGCTACACAGAGGATTTTACTAGACATATTCTCTCCCTTCACCATTGTACATATTATGTGTAGAACCCTGCCCAACCCACAGTGCCACCCTGTGATTTCCCATCCAATGTCCATGCTGTGTGTTAGGACACAGACACCCTGGTGCTGGCTGAGACTAGCTAGGACTGCTCTCTCATTGTAGGTTTCTGGGCTGGAAAGCTGTGAACTTCTCAGGTGCTTTGTCATGTTCTTCTGTACAGTTGTCATGGACAAGGTGAGGTTCTGGTTTCTACTTTCAGACTCTTTAGTGTCTTTTCATGGTTTGGCACCCAGGAAGAGAGGATCTGGCTTTTGGGGGGTCCTTTCAAAGACTAATTAATGTAACTTCAGAAAAGTCACTTAAATTTCATTTCCACCCCCATTGAATTGAGAAAAATTTTACATTTTAAGTGATCCTTGGCTTACAGACTATTCCTCTGGGAACCTATCGCATTTGCTCAGTGCCTGGTGTATGTCAGTGCTGCCCAAGGCTCTTCTAGACACTCACTCCCAGATGCTATATAAAAAAAAATCTACAGAGATGCAAAATAAAAATAACTTTTACTTCTAAAGTGTTTACAACCTAGAACAACAGTTTACCAATCTAAGAACCGTAGAAGGAGCAAGAGAAAATTTAACTTTCTCTTGGATAGATTTAAGGAGACAAAAGAGAGAGATCTTGCTTAAACTACCTCTTCCTCAAAAGTCTCATACCAAACCTAGTTTCCCTTTAAATATATTAACTCTGAAGCCACATGAATGGGAAATAGAAATGGAGAAGTAAAGAAACGGGATAACCTCTCACATACTAGCCTTAAGAAATCAAGAACTGGCTGTTTTGTCATTTGGTATGGCACCAGTTGACTAAGGCTGCAATGACAAATGGCTACACTAGGGAAACTGGAATAACAGAAATTTCTTTCCAAAGTTCTAGAAGTGAGTGCTCTGAGTTAAGGTCCGAGTACCTGTGCATCAGTTTTGCCCAAATCATCTGTCCTTGACTTGTCCCCACATATGTCATCATAAAGCATTCCCTTCTGCAAATGTCTCTGCTAAACGTTCCTTGCTATAAGGACACCAAGCATGTTGTATTAGAATCCTCCCCAAATAACTGCTCTCTCAGTTACTTCTGTGCAACTCTGTCTGCAAACAGAATGACATCCAGAATTACCTGGGGGGCAGGGGGAGAGACTTCATACATGGATTTTAGAGAAACAATTTAGTTTAGAATATCCACCAGCATAAAATTTCTTCTGCATTAGCAAGGAACTTGGCCACGATGACGAAAATGAACATCTTAAGCATTTTTCAGTCAAATGATCCTTGAAAAAAACAACTTTTTTTTTTCTATTTACAGATCCCTTCCACTCTGCATATGCTCTTCTGATGGTTCTTAATATATGGAGCTGTGTAAAGTGACTAAAGACTGAGAATTCATTAAAACTGTTCTCAGTTCGTCTTAATTCTAGAAAGAGATTAAGAACATGGCCTTGACATAACAATGTAAAGACTTCGTACAATACATTTGGGTCATATTCTTTCCCTGCTCCACTTCACATCATTTACATTGTTTCAAAAAATAGACCAATTTATTATTAATAATTATTATCATTATTATTATTCAATCTATTTTTTTTCTTGCAGTACAGTCTTTATCCAATTCCTGGTCTACCCTCTGACTGTTCCTCATCCCATGTGTCCTCGAGTATTTCCAAGAATATTGTCCCCACACCCTGCCTGGACCCTAGCAGAGCTCCTCATTCCCTGGGTCCTCACGTCTCTCAAGAGTTAGGTGCATCCTCTCCCACTGGGGCCAGACCAGGCAGTCCTCTGCTGTATATGTGTCGGGGCCTCATGTCAGCTGGTGTATGCTACCTGGTTGGTGGCTCAGTGTCTGAGAGGTATCGAGGGTCCAGGTTATTTGAGACTGCTGGTCTTCCTATGGGGTCATCTTCCTCCTCAGCTTCTTTTGGCTTTTTCCTAATTCAACCACAGGGGTCCCTGGAAAGGAACCAAATTTTTAAAAAGCACTCAAACAAAATGAAACACACACATGTATGCATAAACACGCAAAAGCACGCACACACGCATGCATGCACGCGCACACACATACATGCACTAACATAGAAATGTAGTCTGTTTTGATGTATTTTTAAACCTTGCTCATACTTGCTTTTTCTTTCTCTTTTTCTTTGAGCATAATACTAAGAACTGGGAAGGGCTGGAAGGAAAATGGAGAGGCAGATCACGGCAGTAACTGAATTCCTGAAGCTATTCTCATCTGGCTGTCTTCTTACATTCTTTTCAAGAAAATATTTAAAACTGTTAAAAGAAGGTGATGTAAAAATGGAAGGCTCTTAGCAGTTGCTTTGTTTGGGAAAAGATTTTTCTGGAAATGTATCTTGCATCTGAAATTATGCAGGTTGAACAAAGTACCTATGTGCATTAGCGTTCTATGAATTACAAATTTTGTTTACTTCATCTATAATATGCCTACAGATAAGCTTAGAATTGTCGCCCTAACCTATGCCACAGGAGACTGAAGAAGAGCATCCTTTCCCCTTTCTAACTTCAGTCTTTCCTGTCAACCTTACTATTTTTATAAAACCATATTCTGCTTTTCTATGTTTATTTTCAAATATGCTACCCCCTCTTTTTGTTTTGCAACTTTCTAAATAACTAATTGGTTTTTAATACTATTAAGACAATTGTTCAGGCCTGGGCTCCCTCTCACGGTGTGGGCCTCAAGTTAGACCAGTCAGTGGTTGGCCATTACTACAAGTTCTGCTCTGCCACTACTTCAGTGCATTTTGTAGGCAGGACAAATTGTAGGTCGAAGGTTTTTGGCCAGTTAGATATTCCAGGCCCTCTGCAGGAAGTCTTGCCTGCTCATAGAAAACAGCCAATTCAGGCTCCATTAACCCATTACTTAAAGTCCTCACTGGGGTCACTCTAATAGATTCTGGAGAGTTTCCACTGCACTAGCTTTACACATTGTTCTCCAAATGTCTGCCAATTCCAGTCCTCTGTCCAAGTATTCTCCATCCCACCCTAGCTCACAAGGTCTGTCCTATTTCCATCCCCACCCACCCCAGTCCCCCCCACAAAATCTATTCTATTTCCTTTTCCCAGGCAGGTCCATGTGTCTTATCTTAAGCCCTCTTTGTTTCTTAGCCTTTCTGGGTCTGTGGATTGTAGCAACTCTATCTTACTTAACAGCTAATGTCCATTATAAGTAAACGCATATCATGCTTCTCTCTCAGGGTTTGCGTTACCTTACTAAGGATGATTTTTCTCCTAGTTCCAGCCACTTATCTGCAAATTTCATGATGTCATTGTTTTTTGACAGCTAAGTAATACTCCATTGTATACATGTGCCACATTTCCTTTATCCATACTTTGGTTGAGGGATATCTATGTTGTTTCCAGTTTCTGACTATTTTTAATAAAGCCATTATGAATATAGTTGGGCAAGTGTCCTTGTGACAGGATGGAGTTTCTTTTGGGTATATGCCCAAGAGTGGTATAGCTGTTTTGAGGTAGCTTGACTCTCAATTTTCTGAGGAACCATCATACTGATTTCCAAAGTGGCTGTACAAGCTTGCACTTCAATGAAGATGAATTCTCTTTTCTCTACATCTTTGCTGGCAAGAGCTGTCACTTGGGTTTTTGATCTTAACCATTCTGACAGGTGTCAGACAGAATCTCAGAATAGTTTTGCGATGCATTTTCCTGGTAGCTAAGTATGTTGAACATTTCTTTAAGTACTTTTCAGACATTGGAGATTCTTTTGTTGAAAATTCTGTTTAGATTTGCACCCCAATTTTCAGTTAGATTATTTCGTTTGTCGGTGTCTAGTTTCTTGAGTTCTATATATATTTTGGATATTAGACCTAGTCAGATGTGGAATTGGTGAAAAACTATTTCCATTCTATAGGCTGTGTGGGGAGCTGACAGAAGGCAGCTATCTTCCTTGCAGCCATCTTGAGTCATATACCCTGACAAGAGACTTGATTACATTAGCCTACAACAGCTGAGCACACTCTGAAAACATCTTGCTTTAGATACCCAGGATCTTCCCTTGGGTGTGTGAGACTTAAAGGTGTGATTTAGAGCTGAGACTTAAGGGCATGACTTAGAGATCAGATTTAGAAATAAGACATAAGGGTGTGACTTAAGGGCGTGGCTTAGAAGTGAGACATATAAAAGGCGAGGCAGACAGAAGAGTTGAGTACAACTTGGAACGGAGAATTAGGTATTAGGCACTTGGCACTTGGAGGAAGAACTTCGAATTAGTTCAGTACAACTTGGAGTTAGTTATTAGGCATTAGGTAGAAGACACTTGAACAGAGCATTAGACAAGCAACAGGCATTAGGCATTAGACATTAGGCACTTAGCACTTGGAAGAAGTAACTTGGAACTTGGAGGCACTAGGGACTAGTAACTAGGGACTAGGAACTCAAGACTTGGGACTTGGACTAGGAAGAGAGACTGAAGAATAAACGGGATTGAATCACACCCTGTTTGGTCTCCATTCTTCGAGTCCATCCTCATTCTCTCTGTTGCTGAACCCCAACTCATGGACCGGAGCAGCTTGGGGCAGTGCAGGCTCTAACAACTTAGCTCTCATGGCTTTTGGCAGTGCAGGTCAAACACTGACAGAGCGGTCCAACAGTTTGGCCCTCCCAAGTGTGGACCAGCTCGGGCCGCAACAAGGCTGCACTTTTATACTATTGATAGTCTCCTTTGCCTTACAGTAGCTTTTCAGTTTCATGAGGTTTCACTTATTAATTGTTGATCTTAGTGGCTGTGCTATTGGTGTTCTGTTCAGGAAGTTGTTTCCTGTGCCAATGAGTTCAAAGCTGCTCTCCACTTTCTCTTGTATTATGTTCAGTGTATCTGGTTTTATGGGAGCAGATGCAGAAACCCACAACCAATCATTAAGTAGAGCTTAGGGAATCTGAGAAAGAGGAGGAAGACAGAAAGCCGAGGGATACCATGAGAACACAGTCTACAAAATCAACTATGCAGAAGTTCAACTGAAGCAACAATCACAGACTCTGTATAGGTCTGAGCTAGGTCCCTCTGAATATTTGTTATGGTTGTACAGATTGGAATAGATCCGGATTCTTATACCTTGTTTGCCTGGAAAGATTTTTTTTGTTGTTTGTTTGTTTTTGTAAAGGAAAAGGAGGATGAGTGGATCTGGATGAGTGGATCTGGATGTGAGGAGAAACATGTGGATGGTGATGAGTTGGGAGGAGTGGAGAGAAGGGAAAGTATGGTCCAGATGTAATGTATGACAGAAAAAGAAAAGTTGTTCCTGCATCAATACCTAAAATAAAAAAGCATTCTAAGTTAAAGATACCAATTGGGATATTAAGATTATTAGGATAACATGGGCAAAGAGATTATTTACTTAAAGTCCCACAAAATATCTCTTACTTTCCCAGGTGAAACACCTCTAATTGAGATTTATTAGGTATGATCTAAAATGTTGAGTGATGTGGATTTTGGTTTTTAGCCTCAATATTTTAATACCACAGTGACAGGAGTCTTTTAATGTGAGATGGTTCTTTGTAGGCTTGTGTTACCTCATGAAACAATCTCCTAATGTTAAGCAACATTAATGATTCAGTATTTTAAAAGGCTCTCAATTTTAATGGCTTGTACCTACATGCAAAATAGAATTAAAACTTGACTTTTTGAGTTAGCAAAATAGTTGCTGGACATATTTGTTTTCTCTTTATGATAATAAAGGTTTTCTTTCTGCCTGTGCTCTCTGAAAAGAAAACAATGGTGAGTTGGTGAACACAGGTACTCAGAGCAAATGAGAACTTACTATACATTTTTGGAAAGTGTCTTTCTATTTTCTGTATCAATAACACCAATAATAATACAATAGTAATAGACATACTAATATCTAATACTTACTATCATCTTATTGGCTAGCAGGCACTATGCAATTATTACTTCATTTGAACCTGAAAATGAAATTGTTCTCCTATTGTTCTAATTTATAGAAACAGCAAACTGAAATGTTAGAAGAACAGAGGGTCATGCACCTAATAAGTAGCAAAATCAAACACACCATCTTTCTCTGAAGGTTCACCATTTTAACCATTATGATTTAATGGCCAGCAGATACTCTAGCATATTATCTATTCATTTGAAAAGGAATTTTGGGATTTAGTATTAAAAACAATTTCTATCCCAAAACTATTTCTCTGAAACTTCATTCTTATAAATATATAAAGTTAATTTTTATAAATATGTAAATTTACTTAGGAAAAATTTCTTTCTCAAATACAGGTAATAAGGGAAATGGAAAATCAATATTCTGGAAGTAGAGAGAAATTGTGATAGAATATTAAAATTTTAATAATGCTGCATTCCTTGCCACCAGTGTCATACCTATGCCTGAGTCTTGGAATTACCCTTGGGGGTTTCATTTAGAATTGGCACGAGATCTTCCAACTCGGGTTTTTCTGTTTTCTATACTTCAATCATTTAGTTTGTCTGATTCTCTTTTTATTCTTTGATCTTTTATATGTCATTTAAAGCTTTTGATTCCTGTTTTCTTCTGTATTTTCTTAAGTTTCATCCCAGAAGACTGCTTTTAGCATATAGGCATGTTTCTAAGAAAATTGTTTAGAATGTGTACTTCCTGGAGCTCAAGTTTCAGGAAATGAAGTGGCTCTGTGAAAATCTAACATAAAATCACCCCTAGGTAAAGTTGAAAATATTAAAAGAATTACTGGATCTTTAGCCTGCTACCTCCTATCCTATTATTAATAAGCACTAGTTTCTTTTTACATTTTCTTGAAAGAGTCAGAAGCTTTTGAAAAGTAAAGTTAATTAATATTTCAAGACAATTGTATGTTAATATCTGCTGTGGCGTGTCTCTCCATTTTTTGGTTTTCATTAATTCCAGATGTAGTTAAGTTGGCTATGAGGGATACCCATCACAGAATATCATGAGATGATTCTTCTCCTGATCTCAATCCTGTTGATACTCGCAATATTTATTTGCATAATTCCACATTTATTTCTATCTTAGCATTGTTTAGTGACAAAGGATACTGTGACATTTTGAATTTTTTATATATTTATTTAACCTAAGTAAGTAGGCAGAAATTTTAAATAACTATTTAGAATCAACTGAAGTTTTCAGCCTTACACTTTTTTTTTTAACATCCAATGATAGTTCAGAATGATTTTCATTAATGAACTATCAGGTATTGGGTCTAAGCCCTGATTCATGCCTAAATATTTGCAAAAACATCTTGTCATGTGAAAGTGTGCAATTTGATGTCAATCTTTACAATTTCCATTCTAAATGCTGTCCTATTCTAACTGTATAAAATTTCATTGGGTTTTATAGACTTTGAGTATTCTTGATTTTTGTGTGTGACTTTTTTATTAGCAAATCTTTATACTAATGTTTATAAAACTATAAAAATAAAAATGTGCAATTAAAAATATTTGACAACGGGATATTGTTCATTAGGAAAATAAAACAAATATATATCCGTAGTATTGTTATTTTGGGTAGATTTGAAACAATAGCTTGGCATACAGGAGAATTACAATTCAAAGCTCACAGCCAGTGCAGCACGTGGATATATGTTAATCCTTAGGACGGAATGGGAATGTTTATGAGAAACTAAAGAGATCAAGTTAGACTCTGAGATGAAAAATAAATATAAGCATATTAAAAATGACTGCAACTTAAAGGAATTGAGAGAGACAGCTCATAAACCATTGTTTTATTCATTTGTGGCTAAATTGATTTTACCTCCTACAAACACGTGGGTTTATTTTGTTACTGTAGTCTCCAGTAGTTGTTGACAGCATGGCATTCTTCCCCTTAAATGAGGATCTAGCCATTAATTAATAGAACCATCTTTGAAAACTGCTTGATCGAGCATCTGATCTGCTCATGGCAGGTCTCCAAAGCTCTCCCGATGCTCTGTATTCTACAAAGTACAACTGTAACAGCCTGGAGGGTCTGTTAAATTGCACTTAAGTATAACCTTTTTTAAAAAATATTTTTAACAAATTAAAACATAAAACTAGTATAATATTCAAATCTCGTTTTTAAAAAGTTTGTTATCTATATGGGTTAATATAAGCCTTTTCATAAAAATATGTAAATATATTTCATTATATATATGAATATATAATGCAGTAGTGAAAAATATTGATTTTTTAAAGGTGAATTGTCTATTTATTAGCTGTATGAGTACTGGTAATCAACACCTGATGAACTTCTCATACATACCTTGTGGTTTTCTTTGAGAATTAGGTATGAAAATGTTTCATATGTTCATATATATTGTATCAGGTGATGAGTGTTCAAGCATTTGTTGAATGTTGAGATCTGAGTTTCTGAAGTAAACTACTTGAGAATGCCATACTAGTCTGTTGATTTTTTATTCTACAGGGAATTAGTGTCCTTGTCCTCTTGTTTAACACACACATCATAAAAATTGAAATCGGAGTTCCTCTTTTGTTTTTAATATTATTCATCTCCTCTGTAGCACCACTACAAAACCTCCTTGAATATTTATCATGTTAAAGTAATTCAGGATATCAGGACAATTTTTTCCATGGATGAGAAGACACACTTCAACTGAGTCTGTCATGTCAATGGTATGACAATTTATAGCTTTGATACTTTGTAACTGGCTAATAGCCTCATTTCCTTTCTTTTGAAAATTTCTATAACAGTACGATTTTTGGAAAACATACTTTTGAAGTAGTCATAAAATTATTTCTAGCAAGCTTCCTTTCCTAGGAATAGGAGGAGTACCTGCCAGATACGAATAAAAACAGTGTCACTGCTCACAAAATCACCCCTGATATAATATTACCAGCTACATCGGGCTGCCTAGCTTTCTGTGGAAATTGTTTGAACATCATTCTTTCTCATTTCTTTGTTTTTCTCTGCATGACCTCCCCTTTACTACCCTTTGTGCCTTAGTTTTCGATTGCCCCGCTGTGTTATTCTTCAACCTTTTTACATATTTATTGTTCCATAAACCTAGATGTTGATTTTCTTTCATAGTTGATTTAATTTATTTTGTGAGTTTGTGTTCAATTTATGGATTTTGAGATAAATCTCTCACTGGTTCTTTACACTATAGACTGCATAAAATCTGATTTATAAAAGTTCACTTTGTTTTTGATGTAAAAGCAAATACTGCATTTGATTTGCCCTTGGTCACATGGGGTTATCGAGAAGAGGGAATGTTCTTGATACCGGTTAAGTTGGTCTTTTTTGATTTTTCAGCTGAAGCAAAGAAGGGAATTGACATTTGCCTGAGTTTGATATTTGAGCTGACTCTAATCTTTGATTATTTTCAAATGTTTATGTAAATTTGGGTCTCTCTAAGCAGTCAGCATTTACAACAAAACAAGCTTTGTAGAAAGAAACCATTGTTATACTTAAAGGGAACAAAAAATATACCACCTTAGAGTTTACAACATTCTAATAAGTATTGTACACAGACAAGTGCTAATAGGTAGTATACCATCTTGGGGACACATTGTTATCTTTTGGGTCTTAAATGTTGACTAGAGGTTGCAGTCTTTCTGTACCCTCTTCAACAATTTTCACTGAGCCTTAGGTACAAAAGTTGTTTTTGGGATGTTATTTTACCCTCCCCCCCAAACGTCTTATCTATTTTCTTCCTAATTCGAGTATCCATTTTTTCCAAATCTTTCATTAAGTATTCTTTCATTTTTTTTAAACATATCATAGCTTAGAGAAATGCAAGAAAGCCAAACACAAATCTCAAAACATAATGTTTTTCTGTTCGAAGAACTGCAAATATGTTTTCTAAAATAAACATTTGGGCTAGCCCATTGTTCAGGTGAATCTGTCCTTCACAGCTGGAATCATAGTGTACCAACAAGATATTCTTGTGTATTTATTTAATTTGGGGAAATAGGGTCTCATGAAGAATAGGCTGACCTGATGCTTGCTGTGTAGCCAAAGGCAATCTTGAACTTCCAATCTTCCTTACTTTACCTTCCAATCATGAAAAATCACAGTGCCAGCATGTCTGTCTCAGGAGGACATTCTTAAAGGCAACGGCAGGGGTTTAGGGGTATGGTGGGAGTAGGGGTTGATATAATGCTGAAGGACATCAGAATCGTGCATTAGTGTCATTTTAGCTGGTAAATGAATAAAAGGAATACAATTATGAACATTCTCAGAATCCCCTGGTCTGGAATCTGAAGACAATTGTCAAAATAATTCTACAGGTACTTAGTGAAACCTAGTAGCAGCATGTGCAGATGCATATCTGTAGATTTGCATATGCCTGAAATGATGATGGAATTGATTTACTTTTTGTGCAATATTGCCTCTCACCTTCAGCAAGAAAAAATAAAGTCCCTCCTGACTACCTCTCTACTAGATCAAATTCCTAACACTAAATGTTTGACTGTCACATTGTGAAGAAGCTTTCTGAATACAAACTCAATTTTTACACTAAGATTTCTCCATGGATACTCCACTGTATTTGTGATGTCTAAATTGTTCCTCCAAATGAAATATGCCTCAGAAGTCACCAATGTTGGCTTCTTAAGGTCACTTGAAAATTTTATTTTCTGGATCTTTTTGAAAAGAGGGGTTTCCTAGGAAATGTGTGTGTTGGCGTGTGGCTCTCTGGCTCAGCGGACACGGTGCTCTTTGTCTCCCAGCTTGCTGTCCTGAAGCAAACACTGTTTGTTAGAAAAGATAGGATGCTGCTTCAACCTTGAAGGGGTGGGAAGGAAGAAATAGCATTTTCTCAATATAACCCTCTGTGATAACACCAAAATGTGGTACTTTATGAATGCTGTTTGAGAGATTCCATTTTTTGATAACTCAGAAATTGCATTTTTGGCAGGGTGGTTTCAAAGGAGAAACGCTGGGGCTTTGATTTGGTCCTCTGTTTCTATCTGCAACTTTAATCTGTATAAGGAAGGCTTTCTTTGACATTTGGAGCAGCATTCCTGAGATTGATGCTGCTGTCTATTATTATACAGGAGAAGATTTGATACTAAAGGTTCCCGCAGCTCCCATCAGCTTTCTATAGCGGGGCTGCTCTCCTGACATTTAATGTCCCTTAAGCCCGATATGGTCTGATAACTTCAACATGCCAGCTGCTTTGTGGGGAAATAAAGAACCACCGTGTCCTTGATTCTTTGTAGGGACTGTCACCACCCACATCACCACTTACCCATCACACTTCCCTATAGCAAGTGCAAATTAACAAGTACTGGGAAAGTACATTTCGCTTGTATTCCTGCTGTTGTGAACCAAATGCACCAAGAGGAGACCAGGCAAGACAAAAGTAGTCTCCTTAAAATTGATGAAAGAATCTAGCATAAATTATGCCCCTCTTTGAGGCTTCTAGATAATCTTCCTGAGGTTGAACTTTATGTGAGTTCAGATGAAAGAAATATTTCCTGTACCTCAAACAGCAATGTTCCCAAGACTCACTTTTTAATTTCTGTGTGTGAAAAGGTGTGCCATTTCTGTAACTGTCTTAGTTATCAGGAATTGAGTTTATCCTTGCAACAGTGACTGAGTCTCTAGGTTGGAACCTTGTAAAACAAACCTGCCTCTTTACACTTCTGAAAAACAGTCCATTGTATGGACTGGTCACTATTCAAGGAATGAAAATTCTTCAGTATCCCAAAATCAAAATTTTCCAGGACATGTAGTTAATTGAAAAAAAAACAAGGCTTTTTATATTTTATTGTTCATAATATGCTGTTGTATTTGTGTCTGAAACATGTCTGTTTATATTCATGTAAGAAAACAGAAGACATACTTAAGAAACATTGACTAGCAGAAAGCAAATGAGGGAGAGGAGAATGCTGGGTGAGGGAGAACCCAGAACACTTGACTTAGATTCTGTTTACATTATTTTTAGTTGCTTAGCAATTTCAATGAGCTAGGTCATGTTTGTAAGTTTAAATTGAAGCTTGGTTTGGTATCTGATATTATTAGCTAAGATCTTGGAGACTGGAGGTACTGAGTTAGGCCACCAGCCCATGAGTTGTACAGCTGAGTTATAGTGACCCTAATGTGTGTTCTATTGCCTATTTGCTTATGTGGCTGTGATTTTTAGATCATTATCAACCATGGAAGGTGCACAGTGCTAAGGACTTACATGTGAGCTCAAATGCTTTTCCTGAGTACCGTGATATACTTGAAATGAGAGCAAGAATGCTGTCCCAATTTCTCAGCATGAAGACTGATTATTTTTTTAAAATTTTCTGATATTATAAAACCAAGATAACAGTTTATAAAAATGCTGTTTCTCAGTCTATTGCTCAAGAAGAAAATTAACCTTTCTTATTTTATCAGCTTGAGAACTATTCAAATCCAATAACAATGAAATAATAGGATGTGAAGTTTCCAATGCTATCCTTCTGACATTACATTTTTTTAAAGGCATCATTCCACTGTAGTCAACATGAAAAGAGTGCATGAGTTGAACAACACAGCATGATAGGAGCATGTTGTGATGGATTGGTATAACCAGAAGGGGAAAATGACATATCGTTGAATAATATGTACTAAGAAATATAATATTATGAGATGAATTAATAACTGATTGATAAGCTAAAGCAAAAAACCCAAAGCCACAAGAACAAAAATAACTACAAGACAGGTTAGCATTTACTTAACAAAAACATCATACCAAAAATGTTCCAGAAATGTGAATTTAACCCCAAAAGTTGGCTGACTCTGAGACAATAACACTAGAATTTATTTTAATTTTTGTATCAGAGAACATAGGTCACCCTGGACAATGTAGGCCATAACTGATA
Source organism: Rhabdomys pumilio (assembly GCA_030674055.1). NCBI lineage: Eukaryota > Metazoa > Chordata > Mammalia > Rodentia > Muridae > Rhabdomys > Rhabdomys pumilio. Next base: position 20,728,501 of record JANHMN010000010.1, read on the forward strand.
GGTTAACATGAATGGTTTTGCACTCTCTTTGATATTTTTGAGCTAGGTTCTTACTATGCCACATAGAAATCCTTGAACTTCTACCATAGCCTCATAAGTACTGAGGTAAGAGAGCATGCAGCACTATTCCTGAACTGGGTCTGGTATTATCAAATCAAGTTTCTGATTCGGGTCACATAGATCAGTGGTTAGTTTGTTCTTGGTGATGCTTTAGCACCAACCTGTTTATTCCTCAAACATCATCAGCTTGGTCTCTGTGATAAGAGTAGGAGAGTCAGGAAAGACACAAGCTACCCAGATTCAAAAAGAGTGGAGAGGTTGCTATGGGGCAGAAATCATACTTTCGGTGGGTAATTTATCTACCTGAGTGCATAGGAACAAATGATTTTTAGGGTTTTGAAGTATTAGAAGGAAAGACAGAGGTAAGATATCACAATACTGACATGAGCCGTTCCTTCTTATTCTCAGTACAGCACACCAGGTCGGATTATTTCAATTTATTCTGTGAAATAATTTTACAGCCCTCTGTCTATGGGGAACATGACAGCTGAGAACACTTTGTTGAATGGCCCTTCATCCAGTTCTCCTGCCTGGCAATAGAGGTCTGATGAACACAGCTCAATCCTAATGTTCCTGTCATCCTACTATGCTCCAGAACTCTGCAGATTCCCAATGGAGATTATGAAAAAAGTAGAATGGGATTTATAATCCCAGTGCTTCCTTGCGTCTCTCTCACTGGGATGCTTTTGTTCTTCCATGTCAATTTACAAATAACAACTGGAAGCCAGTGAAGGAGCATAAGCTCTGACCCAGTTCTTTCGGCTTACTCTGCCTTTGCTTTTCAGATAACCCTAATGAGGTAATGTTTTTAGGCGAACAGAGGAGTTTCCAAGTTCCACAGCTATATAAATAATTTAGCAACCTTTAAAATGAGTTTGTATTAATGCAGTCAGGGCTCCCTGAGTGTCGATAATAGTAATTTTACTTTCTCTACTTTTTTACTGCTCTAAATCTCCTCTGCTCATTACTATGCAGGGATTGTGTTTTAAACTCAGTAGAATTCTCAGCCATTTCATGCAATCATCCCGAGTCTTCCAAAAAACTCGGAATTTGGTATTGCAATCTATATATTCTTTTAGCTGAATTACAAGTTGGACCTTTCTGGGTGGTGCCTGGTTTTGTAGTTCTTATAGTCCCTTAGGGCTGTCCAAGAGAGCAATAACTCCTGCCCAGGGTTTCAGCCCTCAGCTGGGCATTTTCCAGTGTTTTTAAGCCAGTTTGCAGATGAGACCACTGCTATCCCTTGAAAGTGGGCTTACTGTCTGGTATCCCAGGAATTTGCACAAGCTACTTTGTGATGGTTGTCTGATGCTGGCCCTCACAGTGGGGGTTCCCAGGTATAATAGAATTTCACTTCTAAGGTAGCAGAGAAGCTGCCTCGCAAAGGCTCTTGCAGAGAGGCTGCACTATCCTCCCCATCCGGATCTCTGTGCTAGGAGTCTTTGATTAGAGCACTGCAGCTGCTGTACTTCATTACTGTACATTTTAGAGTCAAGTTCGACTCCATCAGTGGGCTACCCCCTAACGTGCAGTACTCACTGTGATAATAGCTAAGGATATCACAGCCAGGAGGAGTGCACAGTACCTCCAGAGCAACACTATTCTCAGGCTTAAGTGTGATTCCAAAGAAGATGAGTGCTACCTTACAGATTAGCTGAGAACCACGGTTCCTAAGGGTTCATGTGAAAGGCAGGGGTTTGTCACTATGACTCATTTATGCCAAAATTCCTACGGTATTTTCACAGTCACAGGTAGGAAAGCCAGGGAGGAGCGATATAGGATTTTGGCACATTAGAAAAGCTTCTTGAGCACTGTTTATGTCATGCCTGCAATCCTTTTCCTAACTCATGAACATTGGATGCTATGAAAAGAACCTTAGGATATGTAACATTTACTAAGAATTGACCAAGGATCAGTAACTTTTAACCACTCAGGCAATGAGTATGAGAGAAATCATATTCAATGGCTAAATATTAGAGAGACAAAAATATGTACAGTGCATTCAGCAATGATGTGCCCAGTTAGGACTACAGGTATCTGGTTGTGGGTCTGTATAAAACATCTGGATTTTAGACTTGTTGACAAGAAAAAGCTATTTGCTGGGTAATGAGCATTTCAGGAATATCGTTTTTAGAAGGACACAATCAATGCCTTTCCCTAAGCTGTACCTATCTTACCTTCTCTGAGTATTTATGTTTTCTTCTATGTTCTTAGAAACCAATAACCATGTTCAGGTTACACACTATCTCCAATGTCTCTTTCTTTAAATGTATGTATGTGTTTTAATTCCATATTCTCCATACGTCTACATAGAGGAGAAATCTATAAATAATAGGTAATATATTCAGCAACCACTGATCTAACAAGTTCTAATGACAAAGGATACTTTCTTTTTATTATGTATTAGGTATCCTGGTAGGATTTAATATTACAGCTATAAGAAAAACCTAGTCAACACAGGGTTTGTTTTTCTAACTTTAAATGTCATGAAAGTGAAACACACAACTGATACAATTTACATAGTTTGTTCAGAATATATACTATCACCTTCAAACAATGGAATTCTGTTGCTCCCTTTTTTTGGTTTTGATTTCCCATCAATTTGTCTAAATTTACAAAAGATGTTGGCCCTGACTTACTCTCATTAAGTTTCATAATTCACCACAGGTTGATTTATCTGATGACTTCATTTATACAACCGCTTATAGGATATGGTTTTGATTTATTAAGATCTCTGTTGTATTTCCAATGAGTGCTATTCCACTCTCAATAACACCTCCTCTCCAATAATCCTGTTTTTTTCTGAATTATAACTCTGTCTTACAATGTAACCACTGCTTTAGTCCTCACACTAACACATTTTCTTCTGATAGCTCCATCTTTGATCTGTCATGTCTGTCGTTATCAAGCCATCAAATTATTCTTTTATTAATAAGATATTTTACTTTCTTGTCTAACTCACTCTAAAAAATCCATTTCTGTGTTGCCACATTTATCTTTAGTCATCACTTTTCCCCTGAAAATCATCTAGAAAAATAAAAAGAACTTAGAAAATATATTAAATATTATATTACGTTGGCTTATAGGGTGAATTCCAGATTGCCCAACAATGGCTTTCTCTCAAAAGAAGGTTCAAGAATCCAGTAGTTGATTAGTTCATGAGGCTGAATATCTCAGCTAGTCTTCAGTATACATTGGAATATTGAAAAAGTCTATAGTGCGAGTGAAGGAATGGACCTACTAGGGAGAGCAAGAGCAAGCAGACAGAATAAGCTTCCTTCTCCCCTACTTTTTACATAGACTGCTAGCAGATAGTGTGGTCCTGATTAATAGTATATTTTCTCAAAAGATCCATATTATAAGTGTGTCTTTCCTCCTCAAATGATTTAATTAAGTAAAAATTCCTCATAGGTCTGCCATTTGGGTTTTAGTTAATTACAGATGTAGTTGAGTTAACAACCAAGAATAGCCATCACACCCTTTAATTCCCACTTACTCTTAGGATTCATACTCAACTTTAATACCTTAGGATTCTGGTGCAGTGATGAGGCAGTTTCTTATGCTTTCACAGTAGCTTATTTCTTCATAGTTTTTGCCCCTTATAATCATTATTTGGTTGATGTTTTCCCTTCTCTAATGTTCAAACTATACTGAAGTATGTAACTATTTTGCTTATATATTGGTTCTTCTTATTTTCTAGATTATTACACACCCCCAGCCCCACTCTCCTGCAAAATAAGATCAAAACAAACCAAAACAAAACATGCTTGTTTCTTTGTCTGGTATGTATACTGTATGGCCATATGTTTTTTTTTTTTTCCCTCTGTTGCCTTTGCTGTGTCAGACTTAGGATGTTTTCATGCTTACTGGAAAGTGATTCTGGTTCACAGTCACTCTCAACATGCCTCCAATTCTTGCCATTGGTGTTCTAATTACAACAGGCAAAAGGGTCATGTGTGCAGCAACCCTGTCTATGTTTTCCACTTACCTGTTAAGCAGCACATCTCAGCCATCCACTTACTTGCCGTTCCCTGCATCTTATCAACATGTAAAAATTGAAACGTCTCCAAATTTCAGATAATAAGATGAAACTGTGAGTTCTGATCCTACCTTTTCTTCTTCTGTCTTTTTACCTGTGCAAGTTTTGCTCCTACTGCAGGGATCTTTGATGCCATCCGTATTTGGTCCTACAGATAAATTCTCCTATTTAAATTGCCATTTTCTTTCTACTACTGAGATTCTGTAGATTTCTTCCTGTATGCCTACTTCTGTCATCTCCAGTCCCTGGGTTTAATTTCTAACCTACAGGGTGTAGTTAACACTTATTCTCCTTGCACCTGAATGATATAATCTTAGTTACTAAAGAGTTCCATTTCAAATTTCTGACACAATTCCCAGCCTTTCAATTCTTCCTGGAATTTCAAATACATTTCTGTAGTAAGTTTACTGTCCCACTTTCAGTATTAACTGTTTCTGTGTTTCTCCAAAGCTCCTATACTCTTTATAACTTCTAATTTCTACTTGGTGATTTTACATTCTATTAAATTCAGAAATTAGAAGCCATAAAATGAAAATGACTCCTCTATCACCAAAATTTCCACTATTGTCCTCTTATTACCAAGTGATAGAAGCTTGCTCTGATTATTTTGTTAAAAATATATTTCACACTTTTGTCTGAGTCTTAACTTTTCTGACCTGTTTTAGGTACTTGCTTCTACACTACTCTTTTGGGTTCTTTCCTTTAACAATCTTTTTTTCCATATAGGTTGTTCCCAAAATGTCAGAAAACACTATCTAATGACTTATATCTTTATAATCACCTTTATTATTGCAATTTTTTGAACTACTATTAATGGTACCACTTTAGTATGGAAACTGGGATTGTTAGCAAAAACATTCAGTTGTCACTATTTTCATTTTCTTTTCTCCTTTTGAGCATGCTTGTCTCTACTTGTATTCATCCTAAGCTCTTTTATTTATTTATTTATTTATTTGGAACTCAAGTCTCTAATTTCCTCATCCTGATATTTCTGTTCCTTTACCTTGTTTTTCTCCACAAAGCATCTGGAGAGTCCTGTATCTCCTAAACATATTGGATTATATTATTCCCTAGCTTAAAATATCCAATGACTTTCATTTTGTATAAAAGCCAGTATTGTTGTGCTCTTACAGAAACGTTAATAAAGACTGAGAAAATGAACCATAAACATTTCTGTCCTCAAAAGACTTAAAATGTTTGAGACATAATTGTATTCAACAGATATTCACAAAGATAATCACCAACATTTGGAGTATAATAAGATGAGAGTCTAATGTGATTTAAAGAATATTATACTAGTTATTTTTCTTGTAGAATAAGATTAAACCTGGGTTCTTGTGGGAGAATCAGAGTAGTAAAATGTTGAATCAAACAGGTACCTGAGAGAGCATTGATGAAGGTCTCTTAAATCATTGAAGTAAGGTCCATGGGGCTGGCATGTTCAGATTATGATAGATAATTCTGATGTAGTACTGTAGAGATAGATAGTAGATAATCTGCAAAACTCCAAAATGTGTTTGGATCTCATTCGAGGGCTTTATTTAAAATTAAGTTTATCTTTTTTTTAAAGTTTATCTTTTAATATGACAGTCTGCAAACTAATCTACATGAAGATGCAGGCAAATTATTTATTGTACATTTCTGAGAAAGGGATACGTGAAATTTAGACTATGGGGTTATTAGTAGAAATGTAGGATCATTTCAGTAAAGACATTTTACAAGTTGAGTTGACAGAGCTTGATGGTTGATTACAGTTTGAAAACTTCTGTCAGGAATAATAAATGAATCAAGTATGTATCTCAAGTTTATAATGGGAGTATGTGGCACTGGCCTGGAGCTTAGAAAGGGTGGATGCATGCCTAAAACCCTGAATTTTCTCATCCTGAGAGTAGGAGGAGTTTGGCTGCTCCCTTACCTTGCTCAGGCATCATCAGACCCCAGCAGACAGACTTCATAGGTCCAGATGTCCTGGGATGCACATTGCAACTGATAAGCTCACCTATCTCCAGATTTAGGAGGGTTGGTTGCGGTTGATCTGACTATTGGGCATGAAATGTGCTGAACTGGACACCCTTCTACAAGACTTTATGAGCTTTCTTCCCTTAGACCCTGCTGTCCCTGAGTATGTAAATGAAGCACCCTCAGTGTTCTTACACCAGCAAATAAAATATTACCACTTAAGCCCAATCAACCATTCCCCCTGAGTATAAATAGTCCCCTCCCCCTCCTAAATAACTGAGCTATTCTCTGATGAGGTCTCTTGCATATTTTCCCCTGTCCTACACATCATCACTGGATCCTTTGATTGACCAGTTTCTGAAGTTTAAAACAGCAGGGGTAGCTTGTTTGATAAATATAGTAACTATTCTTCAGACACCGGCATTAAGATTTTGTAAAATATCTGTATATTCGAGATTAAAGCATAAGAAATTTTTGACATATCATCTTCCTCAAGCAAACACATAGTTTAGCAAATGTCACTCCGATTTTTAAAGAGTCCTAAATCTAAATATTTCCCATGATCTCTCGTAGTTTTATCATAAACTATAGTCTTACTATTGCTCGTCTAGGTTATTGTTTTGTAATCCACCTCTACTATCTTCTTCATAATCTCCAAAGCAGATAGAGAAGCATTTTTAAATATGAATTCTGCAATCTCACATCCTTATTATACTTTACTGTAAAATACATCCTCACCATTGAAAAAGGGTCCTAAGAGCTTTTGTCTTCTTCCTTAAAACTGTATCTTATCTCTCATTCCATCATATAGTTCCTGGGCCCATTGAACTTCCTGTTTATTCAAAGTCTTGGCTCTATTTATCTGTTTTATCTCTCTCACTGTCTGAGTTTTATTTAAATGACACTTTGGTGACTTCGTTGGTAGGTGTGCAGTGATTCTCAGAGTAGAGTTATTTCCTGGCAAAAGTATATGACATACCAGAAGACGTACTGGATGACTTCTGTTTGCACATGAGAATGCAATTTTTGTGCCATTATACATTCTTTGGGGGCTGTGATACAGAAGTGGTACACCAGCAGGAAAGGAGGATATGGCTGTATGAATAAAAGTGCTTTATTGCTTTGTTCAGAGGAAACAGCTGCTGGTTAACATATGCCTCCTGATCTTGATTGATTGTGGAATGACACTGTGAAAATTGTGACTGTGATCATTTCAGAGCACTGAGTGAGAAGAGCGCTATCAAATGAAATAATCCTTGCTTTACCACACTCAACATTTCCGGCTCTTGAGGTGAAAGGTAGCCACTGAAGATTTTACAGTAAAATGTTAAAGCTCTGTTAATGTGGGTGTAACAAAGCTTTATTAGACTTCACCAAGGAGTACACCCCAGGAACATTAACAGTGCCTCAGAGTTGCAGCCTATTACTTTTAAGGTATACTTTTTTAATGTTGAAAAATGAAAAGGTCTCAATTAAAGCGGCGAAGCGTGAAGAGTATAATAAGTAGAAATTCAGTAAATATGTGGTTTAGAATTCATGAAATTTGCTGAATGATTAGAATCACAAATTTGAGAGAAAAAGAGACTTCTCAACTAAAACTAGCATTTCCACGTTAGGAACCTCATGAAATTACCCTAAAAATGACCATAATAAGATCTAATTTCTGTACCTATTCAATACAGTGAAAGGTTAACTTCATGAAACCCATGTCAAAGTATCCAGTAAATTTTATGGGAGGGGGAAGCAGAGCTCAAGGGAGCAGAGATAATAATATGATCATGATGGAAAAAAGAAAAATAGAGAAAAATGATTACAGTAAAGATCATTAATATGAAAAGTAGGAAGTACTGAGAGATGAAGCTCGTAAAATATGCCATGCATTCTGGATGCATGAATGTATGAGGGAGAGGCACTGGAGGCAGAGTTAGTAAAAGATCTGGGTTGCAACATGAGGGAGAATAAGGCAGTGAGAGCAGAAGATGCCAATGGATTTTCTAGCTAGAGGTGAATGATATTGATTTAAAGTTAAAATAAAAAATAAAGTAAATAATAAAAGATAATTTAAGAGTGAAAGTTGTAGTCCTCAGAATGAGTGGGGAAAAATGCTAGAAACTTTCTAACAGACTTCTATTAATGTCTGTTATGCCAAGATTGTGACGTGCACTGTACATTTGTTACTAAAACTTATCAATTCAAGAGTAATTTGACTGCAGATGGCAATATATTAATCATAATTCTCTTAATGGGTGGAAGAATCCTGTATCCTTTTCAAGCCTACAACAACTTAACTCCTAAAGTACTTATGCCTTCTACGGACATAGAAAAAAGCATGGTAATACCATAAGTAAGTAACCAAACACAACCTGACACAGCAGGGTGTGTGTGATTGTGAGTGTGTGTATGTGCATCCATGCATCCGTGCATGAATCTATGCGTGCGTGTGTGTGCGTGCCTGCGTGTGTGTGTGTGTGTGTGTGTGTGTGTGTGTAAAGAGAGACACACACAGAGACAGAGACAGAGACAGAGAGATGTAGAGACAGAGTGAGACAGAGAGAGAATGAATGTCTTTTCCCTATGTATCAGAAGGGTATGGGGTCATGCTGTAGGCTCTGAGAGTGGTAAGAATTTAATTTGTAACTACAGGCATTGAGAAAATGGTTGCATGTTTCCCAGAGCAATCAGTTTGCTGGCATATTTAAATATGCTGTCAAGTGGTTAATGAAGAAACACATAACTAGTTAAAATGTAGAGAATGCACATCTGTGGAGCACTCAGCCGTAAATGGGATATCTTTACCAAACCCCTTCCTCCTCAAGGTTCAATGTTCGCTGTAGAACATGGGGCTGAAAAACCGACTGTAAGTCTAGAGATCTAGATGGACTAAACAATGACAGTGTCTTCTGGGTATATTAGGACTGCTGCATTCATGAACTCATATCAGCTGTGGCTGTCTGAACAAGGCCTATACAAGATCAACCCAGTCAACATTCCAATGTAGAAAGAAGGGGACCTTCTTAGTCCCCAGTTCTCACTTAGGAATTATTGATAGTTCACGGCTACTCGGGGAAGGAGAAGAGATTTTTCTTTAAAGGATATAGCCTCTGGTAACTTGACCATGTCACATTACATAATATCAATGTATATCAAGGTAGAAGAAATTACACTCAACGAGTTAGTAAAACAAACAAACAAACAAACAAAGAGGACATAAAGTTAAAAGGGGCTTGTGGAGGGCTGGAAAGGATCTGGAAGCAATTAGAGAGAGGAATATGGATGAGCATGCTCAAAATACTATTTATGCATACATGAAATCCTCAGAGAATTAATGAATATACAATCACCAAGGGCAGTGTTATTTATATTTTTCACTTAACTTGTGTGAAACCACATATAAATATGAGTGATCATTTGATCTTTCTGTACTTCTGGTATAGGCCTTATCACTTACACAAATTGACCCTCCATGAATGTTTTAACTGACACAATCTCCAAGGCATCCCTTGGAAGCCTACTTCATTTCCTTGTGTGTCAGGAAACATCCTCTTCTGCCTCTGCTTCTCTTTATAGTATCTCTGTCTGTTAATCCCTTTGGTGAAAGGATAATACTCTTCTGTGGGCCTTTATACTCAAACTCTTGCTGTATCTCTCTGCCAGTTACATTGTTCTGTTTGTTGTGCTGACGACTTATGTTCTCTCATAATTCTATAAATTCCTAGTGCCTTCCTGAATCTGATGGTTGTTGAATAATACTTGATCCCTGTGTTGTAGCCTGGTGTTTCAGCAGTGACTACACAACTAAAGAACTGATCCCTTCCTCCAGGATCTAACAGTTCCCAATAATTCAGAGTCAGTGGGCAGTGCTCTGTGAGTTCCTTCATCCATGACTGATTGTTGGGAGGGTTTGTGTTGGGCCAGGACAGATAACTATAGTGAGTTCATGACTGCAGGGTGGCAAGAAATCTAGAGAAAGGTACTTCATAGGCTTCCCCTTATCTTCTGGCTCATACAGGATTCCTGCCCTTCTTCTTTAGATGAAATCTAGGACTTAGATGTAATCAGTAATCTTCATTGTAACTTGACATACATGAAAAGAAAAAAGATCAATTGAAGAATTGCCCCTATCATACTGGCATATGTTTGAAGGATGCTCTCTTTGTTATTGATTGATGTGAGAGAGTTCAGTACACTGTGAGTGGTAGCATCCATGACCAGGTGGACATGGGCTGTATAAGATCCCCCAAACAACAAGTAAGCAGAGTTCCTCTATGGATTTTGCTTTGGTTCCTGCCTCCAGGTTCCTTCCTTCTATTCTTGCCCTTGCTCCCTTCCACAAAGGACTGTATTATGAAACTGTAACCCATCTATACACTTTTTTCCCCAAGATGTTATTTATTACAGCAAGAGAAACCAAATTAGGACAGAAGAGTGTGTGTGTAACTTGTAAAGATAGAGCCATGGCAATTATTTATCCTCTTCATCTTGGGCTACCGTGAGTCTCTGCACTCACCATTATTCATTATAATGAGAAGCTTCTATGATTAAAGCTGAGGCCACTTTTTTTTCTATGGAAATAAGTGCAAGTACTTAGAGAAAGGCTTTTTGCTATATGTTTGATTAACAACTAGAAATACAGTGCTCACAATGAGCCCAATACCTGCTCAGACCTGGGTTGTTTGCTAGGTTTACAGTACCAGGCGGTATTCAGAATATGCCTTCACCATTGAATGGTCCTCAAATACAACCAGTGGGCCAGTAGTTACCATCACAGCAGAGAGGCTGCCACTTCGACTATGAGCATAACATGCTTCCCATATGGTTCTTTTCATTTCCTTTATCACAGTTAATTCTCTTCTTCATCCCACACTCTCATCTCTCTAACTTCTTTCCCTCCATTCCTAGCTAAACCTTTCTACTTCTTTACAAAACTGTGATGGTTTGTATACATTTGGCCCAGGGAGTGGCACTATTAAAAGGTGTGTTCCTGTTGGAGTAGGTGTGGCCTTGTTAGAGTAGGCATAGCACTGTGGTGTGGGCTTTAAGACTCTCATCTTAGCTTTCTGTTTTCCAACTCCTTCACTGCCTAAGCTTGGCTGTCCTGGATCTTGCTCTGTAGAATGACCTTGAACACAGAGATCTGCACACCTGTATCCTGGAACTAAAGGTGTGTACCACCACACCTGGATTTTAGTTTTTCTTCTCCTTGAACTTGCTCTGTCCCAGGCTGGCCTTGAACTCAGAGATTTGCTTGATTTTATCTCCTGGGATTAAAGATATGTACCACTATGCCTGGTTCTAAATTTAGCTGGCTAGTATCTTGCTCCCAAGTCCCACTCCCTAATCTGTTCTCTCCTAGAACCCAGGATTCAGATCTATTTCACTTCGTAGTGCCCCTTTAATTCCTGAACCATATATTTTATGTTTTCCCTTTCTAAGCTTGCTACTCTTGTTCAAATTGCTCTTCATGAGACTTAACCAGAGAACAAAGTCTCTGGCGGGCTTTTTTTGAGACTTCCTTTGTCAATCCAAAAAGTGTAGATCTCTTTACCTTAGCTTCAGGTAGACTCTTCAGACAAGGCCAAAAAGCAGCCATGTTCTTCACCAAGATACCACAGAAACCGTCTCTAAAACATTCTAGAACACATACTGAAATTCTTCTACACTGAACCCTCTTGGACCAAGTCCACACAGTTAAATCAATTAAGCCCCATTTAAAGCATTCCACTGCTTTCCACATCCAAAATTCCTCAGATTCGAATTCTTCTAGACAAAAGCATGGCCAACCTATCACAGCAATACTCCACATCTGGATATCTGCTACCAACTTTTGTCTTAGTTAGAGGATTTGTTGTTGTTGTTGTTGTTGTTGTTGTTAGAGTGTTATTGCTGTGAACAGACATCATGACCAAGGCAAGGCATATAAAGGATAACATTTAATTGGGGCTGGCTTACAGGTTCAGAAGTTCAGTTCATTATCATCAAGACAGGAACATGGCAACAGCCAGGCAGGCATGGTGAAGGAGAAGCTGAGATCTATATAAACTTCTAAAGGCTGCCAGGAGAATACTGACTTCCAGGCAGCTAGGTTGAGGGTTTTAAAGTTCACACACACAGTGCTATGCCTACTCCAACAAGGCCACATCTACTCTTACAGGGCCACATCTTCTAATAGTGCCACTCCCTGGGTCAAGCACATACAAACCATTACAAAAACAAAACAAAATAAACAAAAAGTAGGATCTTCTACTCCTCTGTGCTAAGGTAACATTTCCATTCAATTCCTATTATTCTGTCTTCTAAAAATACTTCATATTAAATGTTGAATTACTGAGTCAAAGCTATGGTCCTTATGTGAGAACAAATATGTAGTGCTTGTTCTTTAGAGCCTGTGATTACTCCACACAAAATAATGTTTTTTCAATTCCATGTATTTCCCTGCAAATTTTGTGCTCTCTTTGTGGTCTCTTTGTTCATTACAGGTGAGTAATACTCTATTATGTACCACATCTTCATCTCCTCTTCACCAGGAATTTGGCATCTAGGTGTGGGGAGCCGACAGAAGGCGGCTATCACCCTTGCAGCCATCTTGAGCCATATACCCGGACAAGAGATTTGACTACAATAGCCTACAACAGCTGAGCACACTCTGATAACATTTTGCTTTAGATACCCAGGATCTTCCCTTGGGTGTGTGAGACTTAAAGGTGTGTGACTTAAGGGCTTGACTTAGAGATTAGATTTAGAGACAAGGCCCAAGGACATGACTTAAGGGCATGACTTAGAGGTGTGGCTCAGAAGTGAGACATATAAAAGGCAAGAGGCAGACAGAAGAGAGATCAGAGAACCAGATAACAGATTACTTGAGATAGTACAACTTTGAGTAGCAATTAGGCATTAGAGAAGCAGTACAACTTGGAACAGAGAATTAGGTATTAGGCACTTGGCACTTGGAGGAAGAACTTGGAATTAGACATTAGGCACTTAGCACTAGGAAGAAACTTGGAAATGAAGACTCCCAAATGAGGGAGACCCTTATTCAAGTCTTGGGAAGTTGCAAACACCCACAAACTCCAAGACATCATACCTGGATGCAATCAGCAGAGGTTTATTAGGGAAGAGAGCTGGCACACTCTCACAGGAGTACAGTTTGACCCCAAGTGGTGGGCTAAGGAGCTTTTTATAGTAAAAGATAGGGAAAAGAAGGAATTTTCGCGCGGTTACACATGATTGGTTGTTTTATAAATTTTGAACTCAGCAAGCTGTAACACTGGAAAAGACCTCAAGTGGAGGAGGGGTAACCAAGATCAGTGAAAAGTTAGTTAGTCCTTGGAACAACCCAGATGTCTTGCATCTTTCTTTGTGGCCAGGAATGTGTCTTCCTGCTTTGGGCCTATCCCATCCACAGGTGGATTTTCTTCCCTGAGGCTTGAGAAATGTATCCCGGGGCAGTGAAAGGCCTGGAATCTTATATTCAGTTCTGCTTTCTTGGAAATAGTGAGCCTGTATATATTTTATAAAATGGTCTTTATAATTTTTCACTCTACAGAACTTGGAGGCACTAGGTACTAGGAACTAGGGACTAGGAACTCAAGACTTCGGACTTGGACTAGGAAGAGAGACTGAAGAATAAACAGGATTGAATCACACTCTGTCTGGTCTCCATTCTTCAAGTCCATCCTCACTCTCTCTCTCTTGCTGAACTCTGACCCGCAGACCGGAGCTGCTTGGGGCAGTGCAGGCTAACAAGTTAGTCCCCAAGGCTTTTGGCAGTTCAGGTTGAAACACTGACAGAGCGGTCCAAAATTTTTGGTGCCCAACTTGGGGCAGCTCAGGCCTCGACATCTAGGCAGCTTCCATTTCCAGACTATGGTTAATGAGGCAACAATTAACACACCCACATGCACACACATATATCCCTCTTGTAAGGTACAGTATTACTTAAGGATATGCCTAGGAGTGATTGCATGGTTATATTATATATTTAATATCTTCTATTAAATGTATATATATATACACACACATATATATACACATTATTATATATATGGATATGTATATAAACATATATAATATATATAAATATATGGATATATAGATATATAGATATATAATTCCTACTAATTTTTCTTTAATTATATTTCAGATTCTATTTTAATCATGAGCATTCTCTAGGCCAGGTTGTCAGTGCTTTGTGCTTTGTCATCTAGACACAGAAGTACAGGATTGTTCATCCACTGTTCCATATATATATATATATATATATATATATATATATATATATAGAGAGAGAGAGAGAGAGAGAGAGAGAGAGAGAGAGAGATAGAGAGAGAGAGAGAGAGAAGAGCTTGTTATATGTTAGCATTATTTTAGTTTTTGAAGAAGCTTCCAGAATTATTTCCAAAATGACTCTTTAAAGCTAGAAATTCTGAAGTAGAGCCTGTACTTCTACTCACAGCTTTTATTTTAACTTAGCTGACATCCCTCTCCACAATATAAAATGTTTCCTTTTCTACATATTCAGGCCACCATTTTTTGTATTGGTATTCTTGATGATCAATATTCTGATTGATTTGAGATGAATCTCCAAGTGCTTTTAATGTGCATTTCCCTAGTGCTTAAGGATGATGAATACTTTTTGAGCGATTCCTAGCCTCTTCTTTCTTTTAGAACTTTCTGTTTGGTTGCACAGTAGGTGAGGTATTTTATGCAATAGATTTCTAATTTTATAATTATTCTGTGATTTTTTTCTTATTTGAATCATCCTATTTTACATTTTATATACATACACAAACACACAGACACACAGACACACAGACACACAGACACACACACACACACACACACACACACACACACACACACACACACACTTTTAATTTGAGGGAGGGTACAGGAAGATCTACATGTCCCAGCACTATCATAAGATATACCCCCATTTCTACTAATTTTTCTTTAATTATATTTCAGATTCCATTTTATTCATGAGCATTCTCTAGGTCAGGTTGTCAGTGCTTTGTCACCTAGACACAGAAGTACAGGATTGTTCATCTATTGTTCCTTTTACAGTCTTTCACCATGCAAACTTTTGCAAATTCTCAAGCTATAAGGTTGTCTGTCCTTCTATTTAAATTAGTGCTTCTCAGCCTTCCTAATGCTACAAACTTTTAATACAATTTTTTATATTGTATTGATCCATACTCCATAACATTATTTTTTATTTCATTACTATAGTTTTGTTACTGTTATGAAACATAATGCAAATATTTTTGAGGTTTACCAAAGAGTTTGTGACCAACACATTGAGAACTGCTGGTTCCAAGTATTTGTCTTTACTGAAATATCCCCACACCACTCATTCATTTAAAACCATTTATTTTTCTTGTGCATATATCTCATGTCATCTTTTTCTTTTCTTTTCTTTATAAAGTTGTTCTTAATTACACATTCATTCACAGCGGCAAATTTGTAATTGACATAGATTTATTAACTGCTTTTCTAGTTCAATCTTTGTGAATATTCTGTGAAGTGAAGATATATTTTTTTCCACCTTCAAAAGCAGTTTTGTTAAACAAATGATTCCACATGCATGAGGTGAAAATTTTCCAGTTAAGAGTGGTAATGGTCAGTCCACTGAATTAACAATGCTGTGTTAATGTATGAAATGTTTCAACCACTGAGTTCTACACAGGCAGAGAAGAGTGTTTTTTTTTTTTTTTTTTGAATCTTTTTCATCCTTAATGCTGGCCTTTAATGCTTAATCAATAAACATTAGGTGAATAAAATAAAAGGATAATGTATTCACTTCCAGAAAGTGATTCTTCTCTAAAGTTTTCCTCTTCCTTTCAATTCATTTTCGCTGTCCTCCTTTTTTCTCCTATTCCAGAACATTCCTCTCCTTTTCTTCCTTTTATTGGCATGTCTTCTCATTCACACTTGATTATCTTTCTTTCTTTGACACTGAGGATTCTGCCTAATAACTCTAAACTATGTTTAGATGTTGCATGAAGTTGACTCACTCCTAAACTCTAGAAGACAATCAGCAAGGCTGTCAAGGAATAAAGCCTTCTAGTTATTTTATTTCATTAGTTTATCAACAAACACATGAATATTTAATTTGTACAGTTTTCAAGGAGATGAATAGACTTCAGAGAAGTGTGTACAGGGTGTAATTCAAGCTTCATTACTGGAAAAATTTCATTTAGTAATCATACAGAAAATCTTTTATCAAAATTAATTGTTCATTTTTTTCCAAGGCATCTTTTAGAATAATTTAAGCCTATAAAAAGAGTATATTATTGTGTGTGTTTCATTATCCATATCTACACAAATTTAACTGATCTTAACTAATATCTAACTAACTGATAATAACTAATGATATGGATAATTTTTGATAATAAACCACAATATATAGTTCAGTCCTTCAAAAATAATACAAAATTTTGTCACTTTTATTAACCCCGAATCTCTTTTCACCTTAACTTTGTTGAGAATTACCCAAAATTACCTGCTCCCTACATCTTACCATTTTATAGAACTGATGGATATTTTTTTTTTTTTAGGAAATAAAATTAGCTGTGACCAGAGAAATGTTTGAATTCATTAATACATATTAATATACATTGAATTTTCAGGGATATATTTAGGCTATGATACCAAAGTAGTTGTTAAGTCTCCTATTGACTGTTGTCACTGACAGATGTTGGTGCTGCTATGACATTGTACCTGACCCTGGAAGGACTTAGCTGATCCAAGTGAAGTTTAAACACTTTTACTCACGTTTCTTAGCTGTCTTGATAAATGGAAAGATAGCTCAGAATCTCAACTACAAGTTTGTTTTCTCCTTTGCTTAATGGAAAACTAGGCTATTATAATTATTACTTTATTATGACCATATTTTTTTTACCATTTTAAAGCAACTAATTTGTAGTATATAAGCCAATTTAGCTGTCCAACCTTCTCAAAAAATAAAAACAAAACAAAACAACAACAACAACCCAGACATTTGAGAAACTTCAAACAGTCAGAGTCTTTGAATCTAAGCCATTTTTCAAGGCAGCATCTACTTGGCATAAAGTGAAAGTGTGATTTGGCAGTTATTTATTTATTTATTTATTTATTTATTTATTTATTTATGTTTGATCAGTGTAGCTAGTCTTAGCTTTATCTCACAGCTGAATTATCTGGTTTGGCTGTCTAAAAGAATCAAATAGGACAGATAATTTTCAGTTCATTCTGCATGTCTTGTATTATAAACAAAGCTTATAATGAACAGGGTTTACTATACTACAGAGAACGATTGACCATCCTGCTTTCTTAAGATTATTATTATGTTATTAACTGGTCAATTGCCCAAGGTCAGAATGTTCTTTCTGCTAGTCTATGATTTGTTTTCATTTCACTTAATATAATCCAACTTGATTATTCAGAGATATTTAGTAACTTGTTATAACCCAACTGTGAATCCCAAAGAGGTTTTTAACTGAACATATAAACAAGGTACTACCTGAACTGAAAGATATCATTTAAACAAGGTAGTACCTGAGTTTCTGTTTCTTAAAACACAGCTGCTCATCTCTCCAGGCTATTGAACTGCTCTGGTCCAAGAGTCACAACACAGCTGTACTGAAGGAGAATTAATACAGGAGATTCATTTGAAATCCTTGAACAGAAATGCCAGCATGGTTTTACCACTAATGTTCTAACCCAGTACCATTAGGCAAAATAAGTCTCCCATTTTAACGATGGTTCTAAATAATAAAAATGCTATCAATTTATACTGTTTTTATAAATGGCAAGTCAAAGATCATTGAAAACAATTTTTGCTTATTCAGTGACCATCGGAAAGAAGACTTTGATCAAAGCTGGTTTGTAGCCCTTTTGAGAAACTTCATCTGATGGCTGGTGGGAGGAAGACTGTGAGGTTCTAAGTAATTTTGCTTATAAAAATAAACAGCAGTGGCTATGCTGTCTTCACCCTAAGAAAACCAGAGAAGTAAATTCCTTCTCTGGGAAGAGCTGGTGTGCTCTAGTAACAGTGAGAGCAATCTGATCACTGTTCTTCACATATTAGGCTCTGTCTACTGGTAAAGTACTGATGGGTGTCATTTTGGACCTTGAGTCAAGATCAAATGTCTTATGAACAGTTTGTTGCAGGACAGAACTAGAATAAAATTGTGGTGGACACTTGTAACTACTCTTGTCAATTTGATTAATTGATGAGAAATCTAGAACATTAGAAAAGCCAAACTATGGGTATTTCCAGAGACAACTAATTGTGTGTGAAATTGGGTCTCTGAGGGATAACTTTGGAGTATGCTTGGCCCTGGCCATGATTGTTACTGTTGTTTGATGCCTGGCTTCCATGAAATGAATACCTTTTTGTACAAGATATATTGCAATATTACGCCTCACCTTAAGACCAAAGTTTGAGTCCTCTACTGAAATGATGAGAAACAAAACAAAACAAAACAAAACAAATCATTCCTCCTTTTAAATTTTCCTGTTCTCAGGTATTTGCAACACTGATGAAGAGTTAACAAAACACAGATTTTTGGATTTTTACCTTATGGTTACACACACACACACACACACACACACACACACACACAGAGAGAGAGAGAGAGAGAGAGAGAGAGAGAGAGAGAGAGAGAGAGAGAGAATCATACTCCTTAGATTTCTTTCTTTCTTTCTTTCTTTCTTTCTTTCTTTCTTTCTTTCTTTCTTTCTTTCTGATACCTTTCTATGTAGTCCATGCTAACCTTGGACTTACTATGAAGCTCACCATGATCTCCCTCTTGTAATCTAACCTCTTCAATGCACCACAATGCCTAGGCCCAGAACTCTTTCTTTGTCTTTAAACTATTGTTCCATTTCTCCTTCCTCCAAAGTGGGTTCAGTACTACATCACCCTTTCTGTATACTTTCCTATTACTAACCTCCCCGGCTCATCATGAAAGTCCTCAAACTCAACTTGATACTATGCAGGCAAAATTTGTATGATTTTTTTTGCTTGTTTGATTTTTTTTTTAAGACAAAGTCTTACTCCATAGTCCTGACTATACTTGTATCCACTATATAGGTCAGATTGGCTACCAAATTACAGAAATCTGCCAGTCATTTCCAGCTATTAATATGCTTTTATGCAAGTTTGGGAGATATTATTTATTCCCAAAAGACTTCAAAGTAACTTAATTAATTTCTAACTCTTAAATAGTAGAATGGTTTTAAAGGTTCTAGTCCAAGGTCAGCAGGACTCATAGATTTGGGCCTAAGGTAAAGCAGAAGATCCTTGTGGTGGATTCTGTGTCTGGGGATTCTCA
This sequence comes from Rhabdomys pumilio, assembly GCA_030674055.1. Taxonomy (NCBI): domain Eukaryota; kingdom Metazoa; phylum Chordata; class Mammalia; order Rodentia; family Muridae; genus Rhabdomys; species Rhabdomys pumilio. The sequence goes on from JANHMN010000010.1 coordinate 20,747,875, forward strand.
ATTCATGGAAGAAAGGATTCAAACAGTAGTAACAGGTAGGACCAGGCCCAACTATACACTTAAAGGCATCCTGCAGAGACCCACTTGCACCCACAAGCTTCAGTTATCTCTGGAAATGCTCTCAGGGAAATACACCAAGTGCATTTCACTATTCTCCTAGGCTTCTGGACTCAATAAGGTTGACAAGAAGCCACAAGTGTCCAGTTATAATTACAATGCAGTAAGAAAGGAATCAAACAACATTAAAATGTACTTCTCATTTTCTGTTTTGTAAACTAATGAAGAAGGTCATTAAACCATAGTTAATAACATACTAGAAATTAAGTGAAAGAGAAATGTTTGGGTTTGAAGTTCAGATCAGAATTTCATGAGGATAATATCCTGGTGGGATTCTTCCCCTTTTACTGTCTAAATATGTGTAAATTTCTGTGTGTTAATTAATGACAAAGTGTTTACAGAAAACATTGACTAGACTTTATGTAGAAAACACACGACAACTCTGCTGGCCTTCTTCAATTCTTCCTATATGGCACAGGTAATGAGTGGACATTGCATTCTTTCTTAATGAGTCAAAGTGAGTCTATCTTTCTAGTCAACACTGCCTTCAGTTTTACTAAGTGGAGTTCGTGGGAAAACCTTTCTTTTTTTATCCCTAACTTCTTTAAACTCCAGAATGGATCTGCTGATGTTTCGTCTCTTAAAATTAAAAATTCTCCAGTAGGCTTGCAATTCAAAGTTAGGATGATCTTTATTGGTGCCTCTTGGGAATTTGACATGTCTCATGGAAACTTAGGGAAGCACTTATACTTTCACTTTGCTCCAGAACATCTGTTCCTACTAGCAGGTATCTGGCTTTCTGTTTTATTCTTTATCATCAATTGTCTAGGGAAACTACAAACTTCACATGCCGACAGGCATGTAGCATATGCTTTGTGTTTATTAAAAGCAGCATTTGCTAGAAATCGAAAAGAAAATGTAGGTAGATTGTTGCGGATTCTGTTACTACATGACATCACAGAAGCAAAAGCTCTATTTTTAGATCTTCTCCCTTCAGTTTAAGACTACTAAAAATATTATTATTCCATGTGTATGACATACATATAAATCTAACTTGTACTACGAAAAATACACAGTGAAGCCATGTGGGCTAATGTTTAACTGCTTAACTCCAACCTATCTGAGTTGAAATCCAATGTAGGACCAAATACATTTCGCCAGGCTCCCAGTCTGCAGGTTCCTGACATGAGGCAGAAGACCTCCATAAAGTGGGGTCCTCCAGTCACTTAGGACAATGACCCCTAGCCCCTTCACAGGTAGAGGGCATGACTGCAGGATACAGAGCCTCAAGACAGAGCTCCATATTGATGAGATAGCTAAAGGCCAGAGGAGCTTAGCCAATTAAACATTCCTTCCTAGACCTTCCTCCTTGCAAAAGTCATTTAACCTCAGGCTATCCTAAAAATAGTAGGATATAGTTTTCACTCATTTTCCACCATGACAATAAACATGTTTAGACCATGGACTGTTTCTCTACTTTGAGACCCACCTTGGGGAACATTGGAGCAGATTCATCCACAGAACCTCTGTCTAATCTCCAGCAGAACTCTGTGTTCCCAGCCATCGAGACCATCAACACAGCCACCCAAGCCAAGTGAGTAGCCGCCTGTTCACCCTCACTTCATTCTCGGCCCTTCCTTGGCCCTCCAGCGACCTCTGGACCACAGCCCAAGAGCCTGGGAACCAGCTGGTTCTCTGCCACCTTTTGGCAGAGAGACCCCCAAGCCAAGAGCTTCGGCTCCCCGCAGGACCTCAAACTGTACTCCCTCGTCCCCAGAGTGAAGTCCCGCTACTTCACATAGCCCGATATCCACCCTGCACCAGCGTGGAGTGAGGGTAGATTACTTAATATCTTGATGCATCACTTTCTTTATATGTGAAGAAAGATATTAATAGCACTTGCTGTCTAAGATTGTGGTGAGCAATTGTTGGTTTAATTCATATCAAGTATTTATAAGACAAATACGGGATATTAATATTACAGCCCCGATACTGAATTAGCTACACAATGCTATCCTTAGCTACACCCCATAAGCCATATACATGTTACTTGTTCTTTAGCCACTTTCACTGGACCTATTTAACTCCTAAGAATGTTATGATTTTGAGATATTTTATATGTATCTTATTTTAATACAATAAACTGATTTCAAGCATACAAAAGCATATCTACTAGTTGTAGGTGGATGCCATAAGCCAAATACAATATTTAATACCTATTTAATTACTATCTTATATTACAATAAGAATGTCAATCATAAAGAAAGTAAGACAATAAATGCTGGTGAGAATGTAGACAAAGGAAAACCCTCACACTGCTGGTAAGAATGCAAAGAGGTCTTAAAGACTATGTAAATCAGGTTGAAGCTTTCTTGAAAATGGAAACTAGAGCCTCTATAGGAGCCAGTTATACCACTCTCAGATAGTCAAAGTCCACCAAATCAATAAATCACAGAGATACCTGCACATCAAAGTTTGTTATACTGTTATTATCTACAACGAATAATGTATAGGACCAACCTAGATTTTTTTTTCAGTTAATAAAACATAAAAATTATTCTGTTTCCATCAAACTGGATACAACTTGAGAGAATTATATTAAGTAAATTAAGACATTTAGCATATAGTAACATGTATTTTGTCTCATTTAAAGCTTTTAGATGTCATATGTTAAATAAGGTCACATATGCATCTATATAATGAAAATAGACATGAAGCTCTCTAGGAGAATAAAGAGGGCAGTTGAGAAGAGAATAAGCTATGGGGGAAAGGTGTTCAATATACAGTATATACACATATGGATGTTTAAATTTAAACAACTTTAGGAGGGTATAGAAAGCACAAATGGAGGCTCAGATGTTACTCTAGTACACTGGTTTATAAAAGATACAAAATGTCACTGCTTAAATCTGTTTATTCTTCTTGTTTCCTCTTGTAATGAAAAGTATATGGAAGTATTTCACTGTAGACTTCCTGGGCTTTTGGCTCTGACACTTCCTTCTTTTAACGTGTTTCCTGTGTCATGTTGCATATTTCTTCAGTTGCATTTATATGCAACAATAGGGAGTTGTGATGTAGATGTAGCCATCAGGCCTGGTCACCTTGAGATTCATTGATCTCAGTATTATATCTAGTTGTAGTTTTCTCTGATGTTTCCATTTACTGTAAAGAAAGACTTCTCTAATGAGGAACGGTAGCCACACTCATGTGTGGGTATCAGGATAAGATTTAGAATGCTGGCTTAGGAAATTAAAGTCAGTAGATTGTTTCTAAAGTCCACCACTTCACTAGTCCCTTGAGGCTGGTTGAATTTCCAGTGCCAGGCTTGATTTTCTTCCTGTTCAGCTGTTGGTTGTCGTCAACATGTGAGTGCTACTTACAGCACCTTTATGCATATACTGCCATGCTGGCAATTCTTATGGTTCATAGATGTTGCAACTAGGTGGGACTATTTAATTGCCTCCCTTCCATGGCAGCTTGCCTAGTATTTTCTGAAACCATGGAAGCTAGACCACAGGAAAGGGGTTTTAGGTTAGATCCAGCTAAAATCATGAGTTCTACATTCTAATTAAGTTGTGTCTTCCCCAGTAGGTATCTACCTTTAATCTTTGAGAAGCAACCAAAGACTACATTGATAATCTATATTGTTTGTGAGGCACTTGGACTACCCTGAGTAGTGACCTTTTCAAAAGGATGTCATCCTGTTCCTGGTTCTGGGCTTTTTTTTTTTTTTAAGTCTAAAGAAGACTTTAACAACAGCAATTATCAATGGACATGTTAGTACGGAAGGAAGAAAATTTCATAGAGCCCCACCCCTAGACAAAGAACGATAAGCTACTAATAAAAACTGGGAGAAAGAGAATTAGCTTTTCCCTGGGCTAAGTCCCTCTAAATTGGTTGTCCAATGTAGAGTAGTCAGAGTTAGAATCATACACACAAAAACAACAAAAAGAGACTCAGCAGTTATATGAATTCCGTTATCCATATCCGTGTGTGTGTGTGTGTGTGTGTGTGTGTGTGTGTGTGTGTGTGTGTG
>JANHMN010000010.1:20759740-20793504 GCA_030674055.1 Rhabdomys pumilio
ATATACATACATATATACATACATATATACATACATATATACATACATATACATATACATATACATATGCATATACATATGCATATACATACATATATACATACATATATATATATATACTGTGCTGAGAATTTAACCTAGAATTTCACATGTCCTAGGCAATCACTTTACTGAGCTATATTTCCATGCCTTACAGGTTTTACATACATGATAACTAAATGAATATGATATTGTGCCAGATAGTTTTATATCATCTTGACACATATGAAAGCCATCTAAGAGGAAGGAATCTCAACAAAATGCCTACAAAAATTACACATTAGACAAGCTTGTAGGACATTTTAATTAGTGATTGATGAGGGAGAACCCAGTCCATTTTGTGTGGGTCCACCTCTGGGCAGGTGTTAATGAGTTCTATAGGAGATATGGCTGAGCAACTCATGATTATCAAGCCAGTAAGCAAAACTTCTCTATGGCCCCTTGTTGGTGTATTTGCTTTATTATTTTATCAGATTCTTATATTACTATCACCCTTCTAATCCTATTCTACCCTAATCCCTTCCAACTTCCTAACATTTGGTAGAAAAGAAAGAAGGTCAGAAGGGAAAGGGGCCACAAAAGTCTTTCAGTCAATAAAACAGGCTACTTCCTTCTGATTAGGGTCATAATGATTTTTTGGGCAAGTCCAATCTTTGTCATCAGAATATCCAGCAGTCCAACAAATCAGCAATTTAGCAATAGTGAACACAGCAGGCCAGCAGCCAGGGGAGCAGTAGCTGCCTCCTTCTACATAGCATCTCTTCTGGGTCTCTGTAATTAATCCCCTCTCCAGAGGCCCCAGAATTAAAATATCTGCAGCTAGCAAAAATCATGCTATCCTCCCATGCCCCCCAGAGCACCAGGCTATAATAGTAAACAGAAGCAGCCCATATCTCACACCTAGGATTAAAACAAAAACATGTTTACCTAACATAATTGGGTTTTTGTTGCTTGTTTGTTTTGTTTATTTGTAAAGAACAACTAACATGAATGCCCCAAATAATCACAGACTGAACTTTTCAAACATGGGGTTGCTCATGCAGTGCAACAGTATACAGAATGAATAAATACTACTGCAGAACTATGAATACTTACCACAGACTTAATGTGGACAGTACACAAGAAACCAAAATTCTCACTTCAGCTTCTGCCTCTCGGCCCTTGCCCTGTTTGAGTCTCTGATTTCCTTTGATGTGGAAGTGTCAAGCCAAAAAAAAACCCCTTTTCTCCCCAAGTTGCTTTGGTCCTGGTGTTTCATCATAGAAACAGTAACCCTAACTAACCTAGAGACAAAACATATTTAGAAATTATTATCAATCTATGTCAAGAAATAATCATTTTAAATGCAATTGAAATTAACAGTATGTAAATGACCAATAAAGCACGATTCTTTCTGCCACACATATATGTCTGACACCAGATGTATAGTTGAAATGTCTTACAGATTAATAGCAATAGAACTACCCATTGAGAAGAGTTTCACTGGTGCAGAAGAACTTTTAAATGCTGTAGTGAAATTATTGATAGAGAATATTCCATCTTAAAATGCTTGTGTTCATTAATTTCTGAACTTATTTGTTCAATTTATGCTAAAGAAATAAGAATATGTCCTATGAAGAGATGAGGAGTTGATTTTTTGTTAAAGATAGAGTTTAAATTGTTTACAAAAGGAAGTAAGGATGATTGCCTACTGCATGACTTTTAGAGTTTACCATACTGGACAGAAGGGTTCAGCTGTGAGCACTGCATTGTGCTTTCCAAAGCCAAGGAGGCAGATGGGCTTTCATTATTTTTTTGACTTTTTATATTTGTTGATAATTGTTGTAATTAATTTTTAATCTGAAGACTTGTAAAGCAATACTTGGGGATTTAAAAACCAAACTTGTGTTAATGAAGCCCACACTGTCCAAATACTCTTTCCAAATCCATCTTCACTAAGCAGTAATAACTTTTTCCTGGTCAAGGGTTGATCCCAAGGCATCTGGGAAATAATAAGATAGCATCTGTCATCTTCTATGAACTCCTGTAATCGTGAGCAGTGGAGATCGATTTATCAAATCACAGCCACTTCTCAACATGCTCTATTTTGAAGCAAAACCACTATGGTTCAGTCAGTGCCTACTCACATGTAGGATTCTATTTATTGGCTTAGGATAGAAAAAATAACAAAGAGCACACTAGAAGTAAAATTTAGAATGTCAAGTTAATTCTGTATCTATTTCTACAAATTCTAGATTTGTTATTGTTACCCACTTTTGTATTTTCATACCGTATATTCTAACATTATCCATTTTTCAATAAGCACAAAATTTAGCAACTTCTCTGAAGTCACAGATTTCAAGCCATGGTCATGATTGTTTGCTGGCAATTTCTAATGGAGCTCCTTTGGTGAGGAGATGTTTCATGTTGACCAGAGAAATAGTAACCACTGCCATCTATTGATAACTGGTGTCTAACTTTGCTATAGACTGCACTGATATCAACATATATAGTTGACACATTTTTTTTGTCTGTTTGTTTGTTTGTTTTTGAGATAGGTTTTCTCTGTGTAGCCCTAGCTGTCCTAAAATTCTCTCTCCCTGTATACCAGACTGGCCTTGAATTCACAGAGATTTACCTTCCTCTGCTTCCCAAATGTTGGGACTAAAGCTGTGCTCCATCACCTCCTGGATAATGCACACAGAATTTGTAATGAAACCTAACTTTACAGCGAGAGAGAGAGAGAGAGAGAGAGAGAGAGAGAGAGAGAGAGAGAGAGGTGAAACATAGAGAGAGTAAACAATCACCCAAAGATTTTCATCATCTGGACCCATTAGAAATGGAACTATACAGTTAATAAATCACAGACAAGCCTTGCATGTCTTGAGGCCTTCATGCTATTTAACATATGGCAACTTCAGAGTGACAATGCACACATGAAATATGAAAGACACAAGTTCCGTATTCAGTCTCTTTATAGTACATTAACTTTTTCATAAACTGTATCATGCAATCTGAGGTCAAAGGAGAGGCTCATTGTGTGACAGATACAATGATATGAGTTGATATCTGTTGTTTTTCTAAGCCTGGAGAAGAGCTTTGGCAAATGCAATAAATGCAATTTGTCAGCTGGATGGTGAAAGACCCAAGAGGTCAAGAGAAACCACTGACCCTTGCCACCTTCTTATTTCTTTCCTCATCTTCCTGTCAAGGAACTGCACTTCTTCATGCTTCAAGTAGCTTTCTAATCCTTGTCTAGGAAGCCACATATTCCCGTATCAAAAGGCTGACTCCGCAGCATCCTTTCTAAAGAGTCCATTCCTGAAGACAGAGTGGATAAATGCATCTTCTACTGCTACTGACTACACCATTACCCAAACCCATTTCTTTGAGAATCTTATGTATATTCATCAAACAAAGGAAAGATGAAAACCGTATGTGGATTGTGATCTTGTTTGATGTGGTGTGAATTCAGACTTGGTGAGATCAGACGAGCCCTACGTGAAGGTCAAGAAATAACTTGGTGCATGAAACAATCACTGAATCTGTTGAAATATAGGCAAGGAAAATTAAAATGTCTTATGAAACAGCTCATTTCCAGCAATAAGTCAGTTGATTTTTTCAAGAATAATTGGATAACTGATAGTTGTTCCTTACCCCCAGAGATGGATTTAAAGATTCACTGGAGAGACATTTGAGGGGAGATCTAATGAATCTCTACCCATTACAAAAGAGTGAAAAAATCAACAAAATGGCATTAGGCATTTTTTTTTCTTCAAAATACATTAGATACTCATCTTTGGCTGTGTGTTCTTTTAGCAAGGAATCTACGAAGATGAGAATATGTGCTCTTCTTTGTAGTTCCCCAGAGTTCATTCTGTCATGGGTTGTGCAGAGTAGAACGTTTGAGGGCAGTGCTGTGTGATATGAGTATTAGGAGACAAGTTATACTCTGACATGTTGTTTCTCCACAACATTCATGGATCAATATCTAATCACCAAAGCAATTGTGTTATGAGGACAGCCTCAATAAGATAATGGGTCATGAGGGCAGAGCTCATAAAAATGTTTTTATCATTCTTATTAAAGAGTTTATTCAGCCAGGCGGTAGTGGTGCACGCCTTTAATACCAGCACTTGGGAGGCAGAGGCAGGTGGATTTCTGAGTTCTAGGCTAGCCTGGTCTACAGAGTGAGTTCCAGGACAGCCAAGGCTATACAGAGAAACCCTATCTTGAAAAACAAAAACAAAAAAAAAAAAAAGTTTATTCACCTCTTTTACCTTGAGATGATACTAAGAAAGGAGAGTATCTATGAGGAAAAGGCCCTTACTAGATCTTCAGTCTGGTGTAGTCATAATGTGGGACAGGGACATTCCAGCCTCTAGTACTGTGAGTTAGATATAATACATTTCTATTTACAGATTGCCAAGCTGTATAGGTTAATCTTGATTGTCAGCTTAATGGGATTTAGAATTGTATGTGAGATACTATAATGGTTCAATATCTGTGATAAAATTTGTACATTGTATTAACTGAGTTGGAAAGACTCACTCTACATGTGGGAAGTGCTAACCCATGACCGGAATCTCGTATTGAATAATGAGAAAGATGTCAAGCATGGCAGTCCATTACTGTTTGCTTCCTTCCAATGAATATTTGCCCCATGTTCCTGCCATCATTACAGCCTTGCTATGAGGAACTGAACCCTCAAATGGATCCAAATTAAACCTCACCTTAATAAGTTGCTATTGGCAGGTATTTCACTGCAGCAGTGAGGGAAGTAACTAGCCTAAGGTACTTTTTGATGTCTTACTCACCCCACCCCCAAGTGCTGAAAGCCAATCATTCAGAGAAAAGCAAAAGATGTGAGGATTGAAAGCATAGCAATACTTAACAGAAAATTCATGAGTATTCTTAGGGAGGACTGCTGGAGCCTAAGCTTTCCACCACAGGTATATGTTGTAAAAGTTAATGCTTGTGCACAACAGACTGACCTTGGAAGATGGAGAAACTTCTATAGCTCTCTAAAGTCTAGAAATTTTCTGGAATCTGACAAAACAAGGTAAATACATATGGAAAACATGTGGGTACTTTTTACCATTGTTAAAACTAAAATACTGCAGGTACTTTCTCTACAATATAAATCTTTTCATGAATCACTATAACTTTGTTGTTGATATGTGCATCTAACATAGTCATTTGTCTCAGCAGTTTTGCAAAATGATCCTTTAGTTGAAGAGAGTAGGCTCCCTCTACCACCTGTACAGGGAGTATTTGTTCTTTGGACTCTTTCAAAGGGTTATAAAACATTGCCTCTGTCTGTTGGTGGAGTGTGTTGCATTTGTCTGGCGATTGACTGTGACTCCCCACCAAGTCTGGAGGTGTATTCAGCACATCCACCTGTGTGCACACAAAGAAAGATCAAGTTGGCCTTCCCCTGTCTTTGGAACTTCATACTCACTGATCTCAGTGGTGTGTCACTGTCCTCTCTATGACAGCCCTTCATTTCTCAGGCCTGCTGTGTTTCCAGACTGACTTCCTATTGTATGTGTATACAGACTGATTATGAGTTCACCGCTCTTCCCCCCTTTTGTGCCGTGTATTATCTCTGACAGATGAGTGCAATAAAATGAGTCCATTTTTTTCTCTTTCAGGCAGCAGAGTGAGTTCTAACCAACAAAGGCACACCAAGGCAAATCTTTAACAGTGTCACCACATTGGCTTTCATCGTTTCACCTTTCCTTTTGCTGGTTTTCATCTCTGCAGCTGTAAAACACAGTTCCACATTGTGCCTGTCCTCTGGTCCTCAGCAGAATTAGTTACACAGACAAGAGCAGACTCTTTCATAGATACTCCATCACAGCTCGGCCTGACTTACCTCTCTGCACAAACTCTATTTTATAGATAAAAGCTCAGAGTTTCAAAAGATGAGAAACTTTCATAAAAAAAAGTCAAGCTTTCATTTTTGAAAAATAATACATTACTGGAAACTATTGAAAAATGTGATGGAATATTTAATAGGAAAGGAAAATGCTTCCCACATATGAGAACATTTCCAAATGGTATGTATTCGCCTTTATAAACATTTCTTATTTTATATCTGTAACAAATGCATGCACTGTTGATTGTCTTTCTTTTATTAATAAATATATGTATTTGATTTTATAATCAGATTTAAAATTTTTAAACCAAAAAAAATAATGGACTGAACATGCAGGATAATGGTACATGGTTCTTATCTCAGAAAATTTATCCTGATAAATAAAATTTGATTTGAAGTGAAAAGATTTTTGACAAGTCTGTTATTTTATTTGGTGTGCTAGGTGCTTTGGGATGTTACAGCAGAAGGTCACAAATGGGGTGACAGAAAATTAGGTACTTAGAGATGTATGTCTAGTGTCTGAGAAGAGAAGATCAAGGTGTTAGCGAACCAGAAAGGGCAAATGGGATCACCCTTTCTAGTTCTCAGAAGCTCACAATGGGTGAAGGACCTAATTAAACACTGGGCATCTTTTCTGTAAGGACCAATCAATTATAAAAGCTCTGTCTTTATGAACTATTAACCTTATAATAATCCTACTCACCTTAAGGAGAATATATCTCTCTCTTCTCTCTCTTTCTCCCCCCACCACCATACACACACACACACACACACACACACACACACACACACACACACCAGTGGGAGGACAAACATTCAGACTACAACATTATTACAGAAGTAAGAACGCATACAAGAGACAACATGTCAAATAACATAGTGATTTCAATCTTTTGGGGCTTTTTAAAGATTTGCTTTATTCATATATATGTTTGTGTGAATATATGCTGCGTGTATATGAGTGCCTGTTAAGGTTACAGAGGTCACTGGATCTTCTGCAGTTGAAGCTACAGGTGGTTGTGACCACTAGATCTGGGTACTAGAAATAGAATTGGGGTCCTCTTGAATAACAGGTTGTTTCCTTATGGCCAAGTCATCTCTATAGTCCTTATTTTCTATCTTCCTTAAATTACAAGCCATTTAAAATCATATGATACTCTAAGGAAAAATGCCCTTGAGAACCCATTTACAGAAGGCCTGTGAAAGCAAGTACTTAGATGGAGCATAGAGAATCTCATTGTTGTATTTCTCTTTCTACAGGATTGCTGTCATTTTTCTTTTTTGCAAATATTTAGTTCCAAGGACAGTTATTATGTTGATTCTCTGCATCATTTTTTTTCCTTGTTCAGTTAACCAACCTTTGTTCTTTGTTCTTATTTAGTGAAACTTCTTTTTTCATCGTCTTCACTAATCATGAATCTAGCAGAAAGTAAGAAAACTTTCAGGTAGGGAAAAAGAGGGCAATGAACCAAGAAGGAAGCATTGAAAGCAAATATTCTGGCATTTAAATAACTGGAGTAAAAAGAAATCATGGTGTAATAAAAGGTCATATGAGAGGGAATAATTATTTTTCTTTTTTTCTTCTTTAATTCTTTTTTAACAGATTAAATCCTTTAGTCCAGTCTTCATTCACCTTCCAGTTTGCAGCCCCCCAACCGCTCCCACTCACCACTCCCCCCAATTCTTCAAGTGGATGTCCTCACCAGATCTCCCTAATCCCAGGGGCCTCCAGTCTCTCAAGTGTTAAGTGCATCTTCTCTCACTGAGGCCAGACCAAGCAGTCCTCTGCTGTATGTGTGTCAGGGGCCTCATATCAGATAGTGAATACTGCCTGGTTGATGGCTCAGTGTCTGAGAGATCTCGAGGGTCTAGATCAGTTGAGACTGCTGATCTTCTCATGGGGCCATCCTCCTCAACAGCTTTTCCAGCTTTTCGTCAATTAAATGACAGAGGTCCCTGGCTTCTGTCCATTGGTTAGATGCTATAATCTGCATCTGACTCAGCTGATAGTTGGGTAAATTTATTTTATAAGAAATAATTGAGCCAAGATCTGTATAGTAGATGAAGAAGAGGTGATTTGAGAAGAAACTGAGGCCCATCCAGAAGGAAAGGTGAATAATTAGCAAAAACCAAGCACTAAATTTAGGTTGTCAGCAGAACTCTCTGAGAAGGGACCAGAACCTAAAACTAGCTCATGCTTCTAGTATCTCAGGAGTCAGTCAAGATGATATCTTCAAAACTGGTTAGTGGATACTAATATTTTTCAAGATTGATTGTGTCAGTCTTTGATAGACAGTCATGTTCATAGATTTTAAAATGGAAAGGCTATTGGATTATTCTGTGTGAACATTTGAGAGTTGAGGTTCTTGTGGGGTAGATGACATATGCCAATAAGCTGCACTTATGAGATATTAAAGTTAGTATAGCTGTCATGTCAGAAAATAAAAACCAAGACTGTTGGTAAACATTTCAGATAAAAGCAAATAACATTCAGTATGTCCCAGGCAATAGGAGGGCTATGCTTAGATTATCTGATGTTTATATGATATTCAAATCTAACTGGGCATCTTGTATTTTATTCGGTGACACTATTTAACAATAAGAAGTTAGTAGAAGTTGAGATTAGAGTTATTCCTGTGGACAATGTATGGAAGGAAGGAAAACAGGAAATAAAGTCAGAGGAAGCAAAAGAATGAAGAAAATAAGAGGGAAAAGAGGAATAAAGGAAAGGGGGCTGAAATAATGTACATAAAGGATTCAAGTTATATTCTTACTTGTCTAAGAATATAAAAGAAAAAATGAAGAGGAATAGTCATGTCTTTTATAATATGGAATGCATTTATCAAAATTACTTATGAAATAGGACTAAAATTCAATTCCATGGCTAACGGGATTTAGATCATCATATTCAGAATACCGCTTTCTTTCTCTCATGTAATATTTAAAACAGTAAAGTACAGGACAGAGTGTAATGGATAAACTTCATTCCAGATTTAGCATACTTTAAAAGATTTCCTCCTTTACTTTGATCAGTTTTTTAAAGTATAGTAACAAATCTTTTAATTTAGTTTTATTTTTTTACTTTATCAATTGTGAGTGTGTGTGTGTGTGTGTGTGTATGTGTGTGTGTGTGTATATGTGTGTGTGTCTGTATGTGTGTGTGAGTGTGTGTCTGTGTGTGTGTGTGTATGTGTGTATGTGTGTGTCTGTATGTGTGTATGTGTGTGTCTGTATGTGTGTATGTGTGTGTGAGTGTGTGTGTGTGTCTGTATGTGTGTGTATGTGTGTGTATGTGTGTGTGTGAGTGTGTGTGTGTGAGTGTGTGTGTGTGTGTGTGTGTGTGTGTGTGTGTAGACATATGCATCACAGTTTGTATGTGTAGTACAACTGTCTTTAAGCAGTTGGTTTTTAGTATCTACCTTGGTAAGTCAGGCTCTTTCTTGCTCTTGTGCACAAAATGTTCTGATCTTCTGCTTGATTCTCGTGAACTCACCATCTCTTCTTAGGAGTGCTGGGATTTCAAAGGGGTTTTACTGTCTCCAATTCTTGTATGTGTTCTTGGGATTATACTCAACTGCCAGGCTTGCAAGGCTCATGAGCCGTCTTTCTCATCTAACTTCTAATAAGTTTTGTGAGATCAAAATGAAAACTGGAACCTAACTGGTTTCCCAACAGTCACATCACTATTGTACCAGTACACATTTTTCCTGACAAATTGGTATTGCTGCAAGGAGGTTCCAACATCTCACAAATCCACTGATGTCTTTTATTCCTCCCAGATGTTTTATAACACTGTCTGACATTATATGAAACTTAGCAAGGTAGACTCTCAGCATAGATAGAGCAGATGATTATCAGCCTCCAGCCCACACTGAGGAGCATACGTTGTGATAGTTGCTGGGAAAGAGAGATCCATGCTTTATTGAAGATACAACCATTGTTATATTTGTTATGCTCTAGTAGATGGCTCCATATACATGGACGTATAGGCAACACTAATAGGACTTAAGTGTGTTATAAAAGAAAAAGATAAGACCAAAGCATGAAGTATAGAGAGGGTTATGTTGGGAATGATATGAGGGAGTTGAAGGAGAAAATAGGTAGTGTATCTCATTGTCTTTTTTTGAACACAATACAAAATTAATTCAAAAATAAACATATTTAAACAAAACAAAGCAAAAGACTAGCCAAAATAGAAGAGAAGATTGCACTGAACTGTATTTTCACAAACGCCAATTTAAATCTTTATTCAATATGGTCAAAATACATGGTATGCTTCAAACAAAATGGTTTTTGAAATCCATTGCTTGGTACAATGAATATACACTAATAAGTTTTTAAAAGACAACTGTGAACTATGTTAATAACATTTTTTAGAGATTCAAGTTTAAATAAAAATGATTTTCATATGAAGAAACTCTAAAACAACAACAACCTGAACTTGAGCACATTGTGCCTTCCAAGGTCTTGCACCACTTGCTCCTTCTTAATATGTCAGTGGTCCTCAGTACTGTATATTCTTTCTGACAAGCACCGTGTAATGTTAGCATACAACATATGTGTTATGTGTAAAGAGACCCATGCATATAATATCCATATAATAGTTTTGTTTGATATGTATATTAAAATATTTCATAAAAGTTGCCTTTTTAACAATTGCCTTAAGCATGTTGTTAATAATTAAACACTTTAATATGTATAAATATTGGGACATCTAAAATTATGATTTACTTACTTTTTATTTATTTTGCAATATAGGGGATTGAAAGGCCTTACATCTGCCAGGTAAATACTTTACTAAGCAATAATGTAAGCCCTGGCTTTTTATTTGTTTTAACATCCATATAAAGCAAATGTATTATAATTTATGGATTATATGAATGATAGGTCCTCAAGCTATGTCACTGTTACAGTGTCACAGTGACTGTTTGCCTGCATGTGACATGCTTGAGTATTTTGTGTGTGTGTGTGTGTGTGTGTGTGTGTGTGTGTGTGTGAGTGTGTGTGTGAGATTGCTGGATTATAGTCTATATGTATCCCTATTTTTTCCTTGAAAAAGGATTAACAAATTTAATATTCAGTCAATAACAAGATTTATTTCAACTGTTTATATCATATGTTGATCTCAGAATGATCTTTAATTTTTCTTCTAATGATTCAGTAAGGCTAACTATATTTTTGTTTATTTATTGTGCTTTCTAAAATCCTTTGCAATGTTTTATTTTGATACATTGATTGAGTTATCTGTGTATGCTAATACCACACTCCATTGTTATCATTAAATATATTTAAAAACCCTTTCATTTGGATTGAACTGTGCAGTAAGGTTGAGCGGCCAGGCCAGGGTAGGGTCACCCCCAATGAAATTTCACATCCCTAAGTGGAAACTGAGTGGTTTATCTGACTTTCTAAAGAATCAGAAGAACAGACAGCATTCAAGCCCCTCTGTTTTGATGCTTACAGAAAAATTTAGAATACAGACAAGCAAAATAATACAGACAAGCAAGCACTGATGAGTTCATTGTAAAACATTTTAGTTTCTAGACTGAGGTACTGTAGGTAAGAGTTACAGATAAAAGCCAGCTAAAAATTCTAAACTAATTTCATGTGATTTTCTTTTCCTGACATTGCCTTAGCTGAGTACACACACACACACACACACACACACACACACACACACACACACACAAAGCATGCAGTGACTGAGGGTGCAAATCCAGGAAAAGCTCAGTGGGAGTAGGGAAGTTAGATGGATTGGCGCAGGAAGCTTTAGTGTGAAGGTAGACTGGGCAGACTCTATCCTAGCTAAGCAACTTCAATTGCACAGCCAGTTCTGCCTGGAGGGAGATAGAACTCGCACTTCACAACAGAAGGCCATTGCTCCAGGCTACACTGTGTGGCTGCAACTTCTAGAGACCACAAAGAGCAGTCCTACAGGTAGCTTGGAGAAATCAGTAGTTAGCATCAGCGATCCCACAGCTAGCAAAGAGAATGACTGAAAAACCAAGAGGCTCATTATCAGAGCTTCAACAATTATTGTAGTGTCATCACATGATTTGCTTCTCAAAATAACTGATTACACTTGGATTAACTGATTCATGCATATTTCAAACTCAGTTCATTGGTTTTATACAGACTTGGCATTCACTTGGCCATTTTTATTCTGTAATGAATATAAAATACTATGCTTATATGTTTTTTGTTTATTTTGTTAGATTTATTGTCAGGCACCTTGAAATACATAGTCTTGAATGATATTTCTATTTACGTGTAATTTCTAATTGGTGGTTTCTGATATCTAGAAGCATTATTGTACAGATATATTTTCTAGTCATCTGAAAAATAATTTTTCTGCTATAAAGTCTTGGAGTAGATAGGAGCTCCAAAAAAGTGGGGAAGGATGATCAGGCCAGGTTATTTTCTTATTTTCAAGTTAATGGTTTCCAAAATTTCTTCCTAAAATTGTACATCAGATAAGACCATCATAATTAAGTGCTGTCTTGGAATGCATATTTTGTTGTTTTAGCTGTCCTGTTTCTTGCTTTATTTCTTTTTACAAGGAGAATATTGGAATTTTTGTTTTCTGTGTTTTTTTGAGATGACTAAACATCTTGTGCTATAATTGTTAAGTGAGTTGCATTGACTTTTCTAATAATAATCTATTATTGTATTCCTGGCACCAAAAGTCATTTACAGAATTATCATTTATTTGTTTACTGGCTCATTGTTGAACTTGGTTTGCTAACAACTAACTCAATCAATAAGTCTAGAATCATGTTTATAAATAATCTGAAAGAGGGAAGGGTGTGTGTATGAGAAGGTTTGGATAGAGAAAAGGGAAGGGGGAAGTGATATAAACAAAAAATAAAAGCAATTATATGTATAAGCAATTATACATGTATGTATTATGTATGTATGTATGCATATGTATGTATGCATATATGTATATATAAAAGCTTAGCAGTGCTTAATTTTCTGGGTAGAGATAACTTTTCCTGTAATCATTTAGGTGTAGCAATTTAAATGTTGTCTATCTTCTGATTTCTTACAAGATAAAACACTCAGTTTCCTCTTAGTGATATGAAGCATGGGTGACTCCATTCTGGCATGGTCTTTCAACTTAATACAAGCTCAATCCAAACAAAAGGACATTGTAAATGTATTTAACAATAGCAACAACAGAGTGTGGTTTTAGCCTGGATAGGTAATTCAGCCAATGTATCAAAATAAAACACTGAGAAGGATATCAGAAAGCACAATAAGTATATACACTACACAAAATTTATATACCTTATACATATAGGTATAAGTTTTGGTATAGGTATACATTTTTGAGATAGAGTCTCTCTACATAGCCTTGGCTGTCATGAAATTCACTAAGAAGATCAGATGAGCCTCAAACTTACATAAGAAATCTGTTGGCTTTTGCACATGTGACACAGATTTTTTTTTCTCTTTGAGTTCTGATTTTAAAATTTACCATACACATATAAGGAGTAAACTTTTTTCTTTCTGTTATAATCTTTAAAGAATGTCAAGTAGAATTTATATTTCATGTTAAAATCTTTCAACAGTTTTTGAAAAGTCCAACTATTTCCTCTCTCACTCCCTTTGCGTATCCCTCTCTCTCTCTCCTCCTCCCTCTCTCTTGGCAGGAGTAACATTAGAGAGAGGGAGATAACATAAGAACACAGGAAGTTGGGCGAGTAGGGAGATGAGAAGGATCTGAGAAAAGCTGGGAGAGAGAAAGGAACATTGTCAAAATATATTGCATGAAAAAAACTAAGAAATTCAATGAAATAAAAGAGGCCATTAATTTGAAAGAGAGTGTGGAAAGGTGTATGTGTATATTTGGAGGGTAGAAAGGAAAGGGAGAAAAATGTAGTTATAAACTCAAAAAATAAAAATATATGAATATATACTATAATATCTATAATATCTATTTATATAGAGATATTGATAGAGATACATTTTGTTTTGTTTTGTTTTGTTTTGTTTTGTTTTGTTTTGTTTTGTTTTGTTTTGAGACAGGGTCTTTCTACATAGACTGGGATATCCTGGAGCTCAGTATGTAGACCAGACTGACCTTGAACTCACAGAAATTTATTTACCTATACAAACAGGACATCTTTTCTTTCTCCTCGAGTTTTGATCTCATAGAGATCAGCTTGCTTCTGCTTCCTTTGTGCTGGGATTCAAGTCTGCAGCACATGCCTAGTATCCTTTCATTTTAAAGGTGAATAATTTTTCCATTGTAATATTATGAATTCTTGATTTTTTTCTTCTCCGATTCATCAGTTATATTTTTAAAGTTATCATAATGATTTCTCAATCCATAGCTGTCAGTTTCTAATATACCTTTTAAATTTACTGATTAACATATGTGTAATTATAGTGTAATTACATTGTAAATAGAACACTGTTCAGATTGGTAAATGAACGTGGTAAATTGTTTACTATGAAGACTATTAAATAATAGCAACTTTGCTTCCAAGACTGGCAGCTAAGGTTATGGCTAGTTTTAAGTCAGCTTGATACGAACAAGAGTCCTTGGAGAGAGGAGACGAGGGGGCCTCAGTTGAGAAAGTGCCTCCATACATCAGATATAGACAGGCCTGAAGGAAGTTTCCTTAATTAGTGACTGATGTGGGAGGATCCATGCCACTGTGGGTGGTGGTCCTGGGTAGTAATCAGCTTCTAAAATTTTTATTTTTCCACTATTGAAAGCAATCTCTTCTTACTTGAACAATATTTCTCTACTGAGCTGTGCATTTTATTTCCTGTTCTTTATTATCAATTGGTTTTTGCCATTTAAATTATGCATCTATTACAAAATTAAATCAATAAATAATTATGAAAAAATTTCCTTTTATTCATATGAATATGCCTGTGTAAGTGTATGTGGGGCGTGGGGGTATATTCAGAGGCCAGCTGGAGTTACAGGTAGTTGTGAATTGTCTGCTATGTATAGTGGGAAAGGAAGTAGGGAACTTTGGAAGAACAGCAAATGCTCTTAACCACTGAGCCATCTATCCAGCCCCGGAACCTTAATATTCATATTTTTTCTTTCTTTTCTCAAGTGTAAGGCCAGTGCCAGGCAGTGGTGGTGCAAACCTTTAATCCCAGCACTTGGGAGACAGAGACAGGCAGATTTCTGAGTTTGAGGCCAGTCTGGTCTACAGAGTGAGTTCCAGAGCAGCCAGGACTACACAGAGAAACCATGTATCTAAATTTTTTTTTTTTTTTAAAAAGTGGAAGGCCTAACCCAGGGCCTTGGGCTTAGTAAGTAAGTGTTCTACAACTGAGCTGAAATCCCAAGCCCTTGATATTATTATTTTCATTCAAACTGAGAACCTGCTTGTAAACATCTTATATTGATATTTATTATGTTTACTGACATACTTGAAATATTTCTACCATTTCATCTCCTTTTATAACTTTTACAATCTTACACTTTTATATTTACTTTGAGTTTTTACTCATTTCTTTTTTCTTCATTAGTTCATATTTCTATTCTATAGTTCCTGTCTCATAAATTAGGGATTATACCTCTATATTTTTGGACTCTAAAATTACTTACTCTTTAAACTGACAAAACATCATGTTTTATCCTGTAAGTATTGTATAATATAATGCTTCGAGATATATCAAACAATTTTGTTTCATAAATAGTGAGTAATGGGACCTTAGACAAAAGATGCATAGTCTCAGCT
This sequence comes from Rhabdomys pumilio, assembly GCA_030674055.1. Lineage (NCBI taxonomy): Eukaryota > Metazoa > Chordata > Mammalia > Rodentia > Muridae > Rhabdomys > Rhabdomys pumilio. The sequence continues at coordinate 20,775,353 of JANHMN010000010.1, forward strand.
GAGAGCAGGAATAAATTTGGAGAGACACTGATAAAGTACACTGTCTACAGATAATAGCTAGGTAGGTTTTGTTCTTGGAAAATTCTTGGAAGGGAGAACTATATGAGTCAATTTACCTGTTTATTAGCCTGTTTAACCATTTCACAATGTATATGTCTGTATTTTTGGGGGACATTCATAAATATGCAAGTAATTCTTCTATTAAAATTTCCAAATTTTTCTCTAGATCTTGACTTCACTACTGATAATACGTTATCTTTGTCCTGATCTTGGATGACCTTTCTGTACCATGCTTGTCCATGTCCTGTATCCACACATTCTTCTCTACTCTTTCCTTCCTAAGCTGGTGGCTTATGGAGGGTTGTAAGTAGTAGTCTTCAGACTTTATTTAAATAGAGATAATTTTATGATTCCATTATCTTAAGCAGTTATACACACAATGGATGCTGCATAATAGTTATTTTTCCTCAACACTTGGAGAATTCATTCTTGGTTTTCTAATCAACTGGGCATTCCCTTGTTGTTTTCTGACTTTGTATTGGATGCATTGCTGTTCCATGCCACAATTAGAATGTATTTTCAAAGTACCTATTGTCTCCTCATACATTTATTTTCTGAGAATTCTTCATTTTATTTAGTTCTGTAAGAATTCTATATATGTCTATAATTCATATAGCTTTTCTTTAATTCTTTAGTATTTTTTCTGAAAATTAAATTATGCTCATGTATTTACTCATTTATTTATAGACAAACTCCTATGATATAGGCCAGCCTAGCCTTGGACTCAGAATCCTCCTGTTCCTGCCTCCAGAGTACTGAGATTATAAGCATGTATCATTACACATGACTGCAAATATTCTCATTCATATATATATATATATATATATATATATATATATATATATATATGGCCATAATTAACCTAACATATCTTCTCCCATCCCCCACCTCCTCAAACATGCCAAATGACTTGTTGCCTAAATAATTCTAGGTCCCATCAAACTGAGAGTAATCAAAACTGTGTGAATACAGGGCTGTTATGTAGCCAAGAGTAACCTTAAATTTTGATCTTTCATGCTTCCACCTCTCAAGTGCTGCGGTTAAAGAACTTCATAGGTACTAGGAAAGCACTTTGGTAACTGGTCTGCAACTTTGTCCTTCCCTCTAGCTTTGGCTAATTTGCTTTCTGATGCCCTCCCCACTCAAATGTCAGCGTATGTCTATGTGCTTGTTTCAGGGCAGAGATAAGCCACTTGACAATTCTTTTTATGGATGTGTTCAAAGCGATTGATTTGCAAGGATACCTTTTTTTTTTTTTTCTGCCATCATGGTTACTTCTGTACTGTTTATGGTGTAGTTTAAAGACATGATTTTATTGCCTCATGTACTGGGTTGCTCAGGTCTGTATTTGTGTGTTTTATTCAGTGGTTCTCTCTTAAACTAGAGTTTTATTCTATGGTGGGTGGAAGGTCAGAATCTTAAAGTCATCTTCACCACTCCTTGCATGGGTGTATGTGAAATTCTTTTTCTTCAAAGTGATAAGTGCTTTCATATATATATAAGTATATATATGAAATATATATAAATTTATATTTATATATAAATAATGTAACATGTATTATTAATGTAAATAATATATTATAATAATATATATTATTTATATAAATATACATATTTTATATATCAATAATAATATTATATATATATATTTGTTCTTTTGACAAAGTTGTTACAAAATGTTATGTAAAATTTCCACTCTGCTATCTAATATAAAATAGTTGGGAAATAATCTGTGGCTATTAATAGGAACTCAAGGCACTTAGTAGAGGTTTCTGGGATCAAATTAGATTCAAAGTGAATAGCCCACAGTTTTCCTATATCTTGAAGCCCTGAAGTGCTCAGGTTCACTTCCTCCTTTCACCTTTCTTAACACATGAAGCAAAGGAAATGGGGGAGGGGACAATGGATTTGCCCACGTTGAAAAGCCTACCAAACATTTTACCATAAATGATGATCTTGATCTTGTGTAATAAGTTATCAGCTATCCTTATAAATAAAGTACGAGTTGTAAGAACTTATCTTCCTACAAGCCAATCAGAAAACTGTTTGCTGGACAAGCTCTTAATCCAAATACGAGAACTGTTAAGTAAGGAGTAATGATATTTGTACAGCTGAAGCATATGTGTAATAAGTTTTGATCTTATATTTATATGCATTTATAATGTACTGCTTTCATTCTTCTCCATCCATAGTTCAAGAAAATTTCTAAGCTTACATTGATCATCTAAACTACTAGGTAGGAATTTTTTAAGTAAGGTCTTCAGACACAGTATTTAATTAGTTTGTATACATCATATCTAATTACAAATCTGATTCCTTTCGAATTGTATGTTTCTTTTATATTGTGTTTTGCAGATAAAATTTTGACTGTTATATTTTAGCATATTTTTTATTTATTTATAGTGAGAAGCTTATCCATCTTAGTAAAAATGGGGTCAAATTGTAAAAGTGAGCCATTTTTAACCACAATGCTGGTTTGTATTGAAAAGTTCCATACAAAGATCTGGTTCTACAGAAATAATTAAGTAGTAGTGGCTTCTCAAAAAGCAGAAAATATTTCTGTTTGAAAAATTGCTTTATAAATGATAAATTCATATGAATTAAAAATTTTGTTGTCAATAGATATGTGTGGGAATGGAACGTGAGCATAATCTTGTAAGAATTGGCAAAATCTTACAATAGAAAAATAAAAATGTGTTTGAGATTTTCCAAACAAATAAAAGTTATTGTATTTCAAGACTTATTTATAATTATATACAGGTATTATTCTACATGGAATGTAAGAAGTGTTTATTTTAAAGCATTAAAGAAAAGATTCTAAATATTTCATTAACTTATATGACTTCAGGAAAGGCAGTGTGTGTGTGTGTGTGTGTGTATGATATTCTTCACTTATAAGATAAAAATTAACCAGTGCTTTATATTCTTAGATTTTAATTTTCTTTTCAACTTACAGACTATTACTATATCATCTCTAGCACAGATGTTGAAAGGTAACTATAGCATCAATATGCAAATGATTCTGAAGAGAAGCACACAATATAAAAATAAAAGCAAAAATTCCTAAACCAACCTCAATTTTCTTTAAGAAGTCTGAGGTTGGACAATAGGAACTTCATCCTTTCTTTGACAATAAATGCAGTCAGTGGCTGTTCAAGAAACACCTGAGACAAGAAAGCAGAACAAGATGTAGGGACTCAGTCTTCTCACTCTGTAAGGTCGTCTTGACGACCATGCACGCAGTTGGTTTTGGTCAGTATTTCCATGAGAAAAAAACATTATTAATTGTTACAATAACCTCTCTTTTTTCTAATTCACACATCCATTTAATCTTCGAAATTTCTATTTAAACTAATTCTGAATTTTTTTTGTCTTTGCTTATAAGAGAAAGATATGTCATAAACTTTCATGGGGATATGGGCTATTAAGAACTAAAGAATTTTCACAGTATATGATACTTTATATCTTACTCTGGACACGAACCTAGTAATCCACAATACGTACAGACAAAGCTAATCATTAGGTAAATCATGAGAATAAGAAATGGCAATGAAGAGTCTTTGAATGAAGCCTAGTTCTTCATGCATTAGAATACAACATCATGTAACCTAATGTTCAAAGACTTCTTTCCTCAGTCAATAAGCTAAAGCAGCTTGAAGATAAGATCAGAAATCATCTTGGAAGATGTACAAATGAAGAACCAATTTGCACTACTAGGTTTCAATGAGTAAGGATTACATTACACAGACATAGTGGAGATTCATACCATTGAAATATGGCAATTTGGGAGAAATCAGATATGACAAACTATTTAGAAAGCATCAGTGATGTTACCTGGACTCAATCTGTTGTTCCTTTATTAACAACATCTAAATCAGAGATCCTCAAGGGAGCCCAAGGGACCATGTGCTAAAATCTCACAGATTAGGTGGTATTTTTTTCTTCCTTTAAGCTAACTGGTCTCATGCATTTTGTGACAGTTGTAGAAAACTACCACAATGAGACAACCTATAGATATTTTGCATTTCCTTTTGTGAAGGATGTGCTTGTGACCCAAGCAAAATGAATCATAACCTTTGATTTAGCTTTTAATCTTGAACAAATTATAGGTGGAAAAATGATAGGACAGATAAATGCTGGCATTCTGCTATTCAGGGAGAAACCTACTCTGTGCCTACTCCCAGGAACTCTTGACTTTCTCTGATTACTTCTGTGTCTGAACTAATGTCTGAAAGTCTGTCTAATTTGGGGAAATGGGCCATATTCTTTCAATGACTTACTTGTTTATATAAGTTGGTAAGTTATAAAATTATGAGAACACTAAAAAAGAGAAGGTTACTTGAACCAAGCTAGTACATCTAGTATAAAGAAAAGTAAGTAAATTCTTAATCTTTTTTATTCTACAGGACTTTGGAATTGGCTATATTCAAGATGTCATTGACTTCTAGGATTTAGAGCATATACAGATGACAAAGACCTGGGGGAAAAGACATGAGAATTTTATTGAAACATTATGAGTTTAGTATGACCATGGTGAATAAAGAAGCCTTGTTCATAGTCAGTAGCTAGAAAGGAATATGCAGTTCCAGGGAGCTTGTAGAATACAAATGAGTAGTTAACTGTTAGAATCTGCCCACCACTGCATTAACAACTCGATTCAAACTTAAAGATTATTATGATAGAATGATACACTTGAGAGATCTCTGAATCACCATTTCTGGCAAGAAGAAGCCCTCATTAAAAGCTTCAGTCATGGGTTATTGCTGAAGTATCTGCTGGCATAAATCATGTGAAAATAAAAGCATAGTCTGGCATGCTATGATCATGCTGTTGTGTTGCAGTAGTTACTATGCACATTATTGTACCCAAATGTGAGACAAAAGCAAGTGAAGAAAATAAGCGTTTATACTTGGGCACAACTTAAAGGGATAAAGTCCACTGTGTAGGAGTGCATAGCAGTCGAAGCATGTGTGAGGATGCTGCCCATGTTACATCCTCAGTCAGAAAGCAGAGAGATGAATACTGGTGCTCAAATTGCTTTCTCCTTTTGATTCTGTCTGGGATCCCAGTCCATGATAGATGCCACCCACACTCAGTCTAGGTCTTTTTTTCTGCAATGAAACCTCTCTAAAACGGTCCTCACAAACATGACCAGATCTATATCTCAGAGGAGAATCCTGATAGGTCAAACTGACAATGAAACTGAAAATATTCATATATAGTAAATAACTCTCGTAGGCAAGTGAAAGTATTCATTTATGTAGGTCAGAAATCCAAGACTCTGACACTCTGGGACAGAGTTAGCAGATGTTGGCTAATATATCCCAAGAAAACAGATGGATTGTCAAGATGATTATCAGTTTGAGATATGTTTACTTATATATCTTAGTGGCACATGATCTTGGATAGCTTATCTATCATCTAATCTATTCTATGTATCTTGTTTTTTTTATGCTGGAAAATGAGCACAAGCATGGTTGCCCTGAGAAGAACTTTAATAATAGGCAAGCAGAAGCAGAAATATCATTGGGAGAACTATGATCGAGGTTACATCTGTCTTATTCTATTGGCTCGAATCAGTTAAAACCATAGTTTTAAGTTGTGCTATATACTATGGCTATAGAGAAAGATGAGTCATTGGGTTTATAAACAGAATCTATTATCTACAGTGATTTCTATGACCTTCCAGTAGGGCATATGGGACTTTGTACATAAGGTCATAAGAATGGTAAGTTTGAATGTGCTAAAGTGTCAGGAACCTCAGAATTGAAGATTGCAGGAGTGGAGCCATTACTGATTGTAACTGCTATGGAACACATAATTATGACACTCCAATGAGGCCCATATACACTGGGTTGTGTAGCTAACCACCTAGAGTTTTCCAACAGTCAGCCAAGGATCTTCCTTTCCTGTGCATTCCTTCCCACAAAAATATTTAATCTCTGGTTCACATCCAATAACATGTATGCATTCACATCCACCATCAAGTAAATCAGTATAAACAAGCAAGTATTACCTCTTTATTAAGAAACCATCTTAGGGAAGTCTTAAAGTGCCACATCTAAAACTTTCAGGAAGTTTTCTTTCTTCCAGCCCCTCCATACTCTCAGCACTCACTCTGATTCAAACCAGGTTCCTCCAGTCCTAGGCTCTGACTTCCCCTTCATTCTCCAGCACATGGACACTCTGAGGTGAAGTGTAAACCAGAATCCCTGTTCCTGATTCCCAGCCAAGCATTTGTCCCAAACTTAGCTGTTTCCCCCTTCTAGTCCAAGGAAGGAGGACATGGACTGTGGGCCATCCGTTCAGATTTCATTCTGCCTCCCCTAAGCAACATGCCAACAACACCCAGACACCATCAGCAGAAGGCAGGATGTAGTATGACCCTTTCAATGAATCTATTACTGCTTACCACAGAAAGGTTGTTGGCTATAGGTGTGTGTTAAACTACGGTAATATTGAATGTTAATGCTTTAGTTTAAAAGCATTACTTTAATGTTTTTTTTTTTCTGTGAGTAATTTTCTGCACATCCACATTAATTTCAAAAGGACATTCGAAATATGGTTATTGATTTTACTAACCTTCTGTTGTTTTGTTTTTTTATAAATCCTAAAGGTTTGCCTTCACTTGTCAGGGCAGATGAGTGCCGTTATTATATTACTCAGGAAGAAGTCAACTGTATAACGGGTTTGTGAAGCAATTTGATATATAGGGACTTAGTCACCTCATCCTAATAATGTACATGACACAGCTTTTTTTGTAATAATGATGAATATGCTAATGACCTGCCAATGACCCCTGCAGAACAACGAATGTCAAGGTCCCTGTCTATCTGGGCAAATCACATGTGTAATGATAATGAAAGGCAAGAATAATATCACATAGACTTGTCACACTTCTAGTTTTATTTAGTACAGTGTCTTGGTTAGATCTTATAAAACTTGGGGACAATGTTGCAGAAACTGAACATCACCTGAAATATAAACATGTTAGCTGTGCCTAAAAGTGGAATGGTACTTGGAAAGTTCAGTCAGGCTAAAAATATCAAACTGTAGGCTTGACTTGGCTTAGACAATGATGCAATATGGTTATCTCAGTTGGTCAGCATACAATAGGTAAGCTATAAGCCAGTGTTCCAACTCTGTTCATAGAGTCCACTCATCTCTGCTTCTTCTTCATGAATATTTATCTTTATGCTTGAGGTATGCATAAATCTTCATGTTATATGCAAATCTCTCTAAGGTTAGAAAGAGTAGGTACACTTTGTTGGTCTCAAAGGAAATAAAATGTTTTCTGGAAGCCTGTTAATATCTATCTGAAGTGAATAGCAAGCCCCATCTTACTAATGCAGAAACTCCACTTCTCTATAACCTACTGATGCCTCAGTTGTCTAGTGCTTTGGCCATTAACCAAGATAGGCAAGACCTCCCCTTAACGAGCTAATCATGTACCCACACTAGGCTCAAAGTCCAAACATATCAGCCCTTTGAAAAAGTATAGTTTTTGTCCTGATAAATACTTTAAATAAATGTAGTTATAAACTTGTTAGGTAGCATTGCTTTTTTTTTTTTCAGTATTAATTTACAGTGGAACTACCTTCTTAGGATCACCAAACAATAGTTTTGCAGTAAGATTTATATGGCTGGACCCAAAGTATGATGAAGACTCGTATTGGGTTACAAGAAACTCCGTTCAAGGTATACACTTTCCAAATCACAATTTTACCTAAAGCGTCAAAGACTTATTTTAGGTTAAAGAATATTCCGATTGCTCTCTTAATAGCAGAAACTAATTCTCAGCAGGCAGCTAACATGACAAACCTTACAGGAGCTTACCAAAGCTAATGTTAAGTCATTTTTGAAGAATTTATTTTATTATTTCTGTGTGTCTATTTACATACTCCCACAGAGGACAGAAGTGGGTATCAGGTCTTTGAAGATCAGCTGCCACATTTTGGTCCCTGTAATCCCAACTCTGGTCCTGTTAGAGGGCCTAGCATTCTTAACTGCTGAGTCATCTCTCAGTCTGTAGACTCATTATGAGAAAAACTCTAAGCAGTATTTTCAAGGTTCACTATCTAGAATACATCTATTCATTGGGCCAAATTCACAATCTTTAAATTCACAATCTTAATTCCAAATCTATATGCTGGACAATTTATATGCAATGGCAGACATGTAAACAATTTCTTGAAACTCATCTCTATGTTCTGTATTTTAAGGTACTGTTTACTACTGTAAGACATAGGCATCTTAACTCTCCTCTGCATGTGGGCCACAACAATCTATCACCCATATTGCCTTTCCTATTACCACTCACTATCAACTTTTTTCTTGAGACTTTGTAGAACCCTATTATTTGTTGTTATTCTACTTTGAGGGAGATCTTTTTCAACAATGTCACTTCATCTCACTATATCTAAAGCACCTTAGTGAATTCTTTGTACTTAGAAGATAAAAATTACGTACCTTTACTATGTTTAGGACTCTTTGGGGGCAGGTCTTAACCTCTAGTTATTATCTCTAGCTTTATCTGACACAGTTGTTTTACTTTAGTAGACTTTTGTATTCCTCCAGGGAGCTTTCAGTTAGGAGCATCAGAATTCATCTTCTGCAAGATAAAGATGCATATTTTTGCCAGCAATTTATTTAATGGATGCCTCATACAAACAATGATAGTCTGCTGAGACCAACTCCCTCAGGAGATTCTACAGTAGAGGAACAGCAGAAGCATTCATGGATTTAGTGACCTAATCAGCTGTTCAATGATCCTCTACCATTTGGTTGATTTGTCTTTTTTCTTTTATTCTCTCTCAAATTTTCTCATCATTTTCACTTGTTTAGACATCTATAGGCATGTTTTATTAGTTTTTTAAACCAAAATTCCTCAAAATATAATATTGTTTTCTTCTAATTTAGAGTAATAAGCATTTCCTTCATTCTTCAATGTGATCAGAGCATACCAAGGCCCTAAGAAACAATTATTGTTCTTGGTGTTGGTTATTTTTTTGTTGTCACAATCACTACAGAATATTGATTTACTGTTGTAATCCCTGGGTCTCTTCTTTAATAGCTCTTTCTCATTCTTATCAGTGGGTATAGACATATACATATACACATACACATACACATACACATACACATACACATACACATACACATATCCATCATATACATGCACATACACATACACATATTCACACACACACACATATACATATGTGTGTGTGTGTAAGTGTGTGTGTGAGAGTGTGTGCATGTGAGTGTGTATATGTGCTTTCTCTTAGTCTAATTGGCCATTTGGTATGTGTTGCAAGTAATTCTAAATTTATACAATCTCTTTGCTTTAAATGCTTTCTGAGTGAAACCTTGCATTTTTTGACTAACTGTGCTGGACAATTTTATTCATGCATTCTGATTTCAGTCTCTATGAAAGATGAACAAATATGTTGCAGATAATCTTCAAATAACTCAAGCGTCAAGTAATAATGTTGGCTTTCCCATTGTATTTTAAAGTCTGGGAAACAGTTCCATGGTATTCATTTGATATTAGAAAAGTGACGTCTATGACATTCTGTAAACTGTTGGAGTATTTTTATTTGTAAACTATTTGATAGTTTATAAACCAAGCCAAACCAGCTTTGCCTAGGGTCCTAGTTATTAATGTATTTTTCTCTTTCAAAATTCATAATTAATAATATTATAATAACATCTTCACTCATATTAAGAATTCATTAGTCAGAATAAGTACCAATATATTAAAAATCATTGTTAATTTGAAAAAACTAATATATCTTTAAATATAACTGCAGGACCCTCAAAAATATTTTGGGATACTACATGTCTCTAAAATTTTACTTAGTTTTTGGGTCCTGAGTTTTTGGCCATAAGTATGACAAACAACTGCTTATTTCCAATTCTCCATAGGGAAGCCATGAAGTAATGTTATTTGTATAGCACATAATTTATACTGTGGTAATTCAACAGCTGTGCAGTGATGGAGAGTGTATCACAGAAAAAAATATGCATTCCTATCTGAAGAGTCAGCCTTGAACACTGTCTTTGTTTTGGTTTCTACACTAGCTTTTTGTTCTCTTCCCTAAGTATCTTCCCTATATCACATTTCTCTTTTTCATCACTTCTCTTATAACCATTGATCTTCTCCATAATGTGAATTAATTTGTAGAAAAATTATAGTTATGCTTGGAGAAGGCAAGAGAAACTTGATTGGCTCTTTTCCCTATCTCAAATCCTGGTGATCCCTGGTGTGGTTTAGTTTCACTTCTAGGATTTGGATCTGTAAATTTGTGGGAACTGCAAAGCCAGCTTTCTCAATTTATTGACCTTCTGTTGAAAGCAGACACAATTTAGCCAACATCTGGACAGTATTTGTCAAGGCCAAATGTTTCCCAAATCCAGACCAGAGAATGAGTTGGTGCATTCTCTAGTTAAGCTAATTGATGGGTGAAAATAAATCCAAAACCAAAAATAATCTGTGTGTGCTTTTAGTTCCACACTTGGTTTATTTTTAGAAAGGCGTTGTTAGTCAGCAGTAACCAGCATACACAAAACACGTTTTCTCATCCTGGTTCCTATAAGAAATTTTGTTCCCGAAGGATACTCTAGACCCTTAGTTTTGTCCTATGTCCTAAAGTCTTTTCTATCTTGGACACTGCCTAATGTTTGTATCTGCCTTATCACTTTAAATGTTGGCTTTCTAACTATTTTAACAATCATTAAAGATTGCCGGACTGACTTGGTAGAGGTGATAAGTTGAAGGCTCTCAACTGCATTTATCAGATTTGTGATAGAGGGGAAATGGGGAGTGAGGACCAGTAGTTGGAGAGGAAAACTTGTATTACAAAAGACAAGTGAAGTGAAAGTTGGAGTTGTTTATGAATAATGTAAACAGAATTTAGACCTAGGAAAGTAAGGCTGTGTATCTATAGTGATTTAACATTTTTTTTTAAAGGAGACATTGATCTTTTCTTTGAAGTCTTTTTTTAAAAAGAGATAATATAGTAAGCCCCCCTCAATTTTACATGGCAATGAAATGGTTTCTCAATTATGTGGGCATGAAATATACTCTAGATACTTTTCTGTTACTATGTCTAAGTATTCTAACTATTTGCAACTTAGTGGGAGAAAGGATTTATTTGGCTTATACCTCCTGGTCCCATGTCCATCACTGAGGGAAGTCAAGGTATAGAAGCAGGAGCTTGAAAAACAAGAAGAAAATACAGTGGAATGTTTACTGGTTAGTACTCTGTCTCACTCAGGCTCATTCTCAGGTAGTACACCTGTAGAGCTGAGGCCACCTGATCAGGAAAAGGCACTGTCCACAGCGGGCAGTGCCCTTCTACATAACCAAAGCAAACATGACAATGCCTCACTGACATCCTAGTAAAGACACTTTCGCAACAGGGACTTTTGTTTCAGTTGACTCTTTAATGTGTTAACGAGGATGGAATGAATGATAGTACTAAGAGGTATCTGACAAAACCAGAGCATAGCAGAGTTTTGAGATGTTGAGAGAGTGTTTTGAACATTTCTACACTTAAGATATTTGTATCAAAATAATATATGAAATGATTATTAGATCTCAGTTCTTGTGGTTATAAAGGCTGCATTAGCTAGGAGCTGAATAAAATAGCACATAAAGTTCCCTAAATTCTACTATGCTATGTGACTTAATTTTTCACCGAAATACCACTCAGTTTTGAGTTTTGGTCTTGCCAAACTAATATCTCTGTCTCTGTCTCTGTCTCTGTCTCTGTCTCTGTCTCTGTCTCTGTCTCTCTCTCTCTCTCTCTCTCTCTCTCTCTCTCTCTCTCTCTCTCTCTCTCTCTCTTTCCCTCCCTCCCTCTCCCTCTTCCTCTCCTTCCCCCTAAACCCCCTTTGTGTTGCTGCACCTAATTACCTGGATTTTGAAGAGGAAGTTTATGAAAAGTCTATTCTAGTAAATTCCAGTTCACTTCACAAGGAAGCTGGGTTTCTCATCATAAATTTGATTGGAGGACAAAGAGTTGGGCTGAAGGGCAATGGACAATTCCTGATTTCCCTTTTATGTCGATCAGAACAGCCACTTCATTACAGACAGCTGAAGAAGGAAACATTTTCTTTTCAAAATTCTATTTTCAGTTAAATTGCACATCTGACAGGTCAAATATTTAAACTGATGTTTGTAAAGTTAACTAGCTAGAAGCTTTTTTGGCCATAATCTTATCAAAAGGTTTTAAAACAAAAATCACAAATCACAAATAGTCCCCTTGAAAAAGATTTGATTATTAAAAACATACTGGGAGGCAAATCTTTCTTTACCTTTTTTTTTTTTTTGTGTGTGTGTGTGTGTGTGGCCTTCTTAAAAAGTATTTACAAGTCTCAATAATGATTAATACAATTATTTTTTACAGTTTGAACTATGATGCTTATCTATTATTGTAGATGAACACCTGACCATAGGGGAGGGGAGATGGAAGAAGAGGTTAATTTTCACTTTTTTAAAATTTTATTTTATGTTCATTGGTGTTTTTACCTGCCTGTATGAACTGGAGCTACAGAAAGTTTTGAGCTGCCATGTAGGTGTCAAATATTAAACCCAGATCCTCTGAAAGAGCAGTCAGCACTTAATTACTCAGCCATCTCTTCAGCCCTGACTAATCTGATGTTTATTTATCCCCAAAACATGTTCGAACCCCAATTAATCTGATCCACAAACCATGTTTTCTCCCACAGCAGAGGCACAGATCTTGTGTTAAAAAGAAGTATAGAATATAAGAATATTTCCTAATGTTAGGAAATAAGTTATTTTATAAAGTGCATGGGGTTCTTTTAAAGAACCATGAACCTTTATACTTATATCTGAAAAATCACATAAAAATTGAATGTTGAAAGAAGTCAGTTGTTTAATCAGCAAATGTGCAGAAAATTCACATCTCTTTCTCATAACCTAAATCTGAAGACACTCAATATAGTATATTATTTGGGTTTCTAAAATATTATTTACTAATCATAAGAATTCAGAGTGGTGATTTTTAAATTTTTAATTCCATGTTTCTTCTAGCCACATGCATTGCCTGTCTAAACTTCTTTTGAAATTGTTAATCTCTATTATACTTCTTTGAATTTAAGTGAAGACAAAATAGCTTGCTTTTGGATGTCTCCATATAATTACAATTTAATTTTGTCTGGTTGATATGCTAAAGATAATGGCTTCTATTTTGCAAAATGAGACCCAGCTCCATGCAGCACCACTGCCAGAGCCTCTTTCAGATGCAGAAGCCAACTGTTCCCTCATTCCTGTAGAGTGCGTGCTTCAAGATTTTGGCGGTATTTCCATGGCTAGAACAGAATGAAAATTTCCCCCTATGTCTGTAAAAATGCTAGTTTACCCTTCAGTGTTGTACACTGAGCAGGGCCCTCTGTGATTCAATGGAACAGACAGCAAGCTGAAGATTCTCAGTCTCCTCAAACTTGGTACTGGGCTGGAGAGCACCTGATTGTACCCAGTTCACCCTATTGTCTTTAAATATATTGCCACTGCTCTGCTATAATTGCTGCCACAAACTGGGATTTTGAGGGCAGTTACTTGTCCACTACTAATAAATATTCAGCATTACCACATCTTTGTACCATAATCTCAATTTCCCACAGTAGACTCATAGGTCTCATATAACCATCACACCGTCTAGACAGAAGTGTTGTTTTCTAGGCAGAAAAGGTCTATCTTTTTCTATTTGAGCCCTGTCTGGGAGCTGTTTTTGTTGGATTTACATGACTTTTGGTTTATACATCAGTTTATCCCCGCCTGTGAATTGAAAAGGTACTGCCTATAGATCTAGAAATGGATTGTCACATTTGAAGGCACAGTAACTCTGTTGTCAGATACGGTTGTATTGAAATGCATTAGTAAAGAAGACAAAAGACTGTCTAACCCCAGGATTAAACATGGGGTGCTCAGACTTCAGGCAACTATGAACAAAACTAAATTGACTTCCATAAATTTACCTGATTGATTCTAGAGGAATTTAAAACTAATCAGGTATTAGTTCATTCTGGAGCTTTTTCCCACATTAATTTATTTATCTCTTGTTTTCCTTCCTCTTAATCTGGCTTTGAGGGAATATTTTTTTTCCAAAGACAGCAGTAACCTTAATAAAAGGAAGTTTATGAATTTAGGTAATCAGAAAATTAGAAAAAAACCTTAAATATGCAAATACCACATTCTTGATTGTCTACAGTCACTAAGATCCACTTACTTGACTACATGTCTAAATATATGCAGAATTATGACAAAGGAAAGAAAAGACCTGCCCTAAGATTTCAGCAGAGAGACAGAGAGATTCAGCTGAAGGAGTTGGGAGCAAGTTAAGAGTCTCTTGTGATTCTAACATAAAACAGAAGAAACGTAGAAACATATAAAGCACTCTGGCAATATGGAAAATCCCAGTGTGATAAATCTTTTTTACTTCCTGATTGCAGCTGCTTCTAGCTCCTGCTCCTTTGACTTGTCCATCACCAAGGACATTACCTTTAAACTGTGGATCAGAATAACCCTTCCTTAAGTTACTAAAACAAAATAATCAGGCAAATAAAAGCTCCCATATTTTAAAATACTTTCATCAGTCTTAACTTAACAAAGTAAGAGAATGAGATTAAATTGATGACCATCTGGAAGAAGAGTAACTGGTTACTTTTGCTATCTAATGGCTTAATTTCATTACCTCTCTTTCAATCTTCTTGATTTCTGAGATACAGTAAAAGCCCAAAACCTGATCTATTTTCATGTATGCTATTTATAACTTAATAATTTGTCAAAAATGGTTTAATAACTCTACCTCTTTTTCATCATTACATTTGACAGGTGCCAAAATGATAAAATGGCTCAAAATATGACCCATGTGATAATCGTTTTAATCTCACTAACTTGACAAATAATATAATAAAAATTATTATTTAAAATTCAGAATAGAGCCTGTGAAGCATGGTATCAAGTACTGTATCAAATGCTTGAGCATGTTTTTAATTGGCAAAACTTTAATGCCATTAAGAGTTTTGCATATGCTTCAGCTAGCTTTTGTGCAGTTGAGAAAAAAAAATCAATACCCATCTGTCACTGTGAGTGGAGCACATATGGTAACAGAAGACCTTAAAATACATCAGACGTGGCTTCTATTATCCAAGTCTTTTTGGCTCCAAAAGGAGTTCAGCCACCTTGATATTGCTTTGGCTTTTAGAAGTTTAATTTTGCCAATTAAAATTGTTATTTTATGTGTAACTATGACAATTCCACTTCTGTTTCTCTGCTGTTATTAATAGTCATTAGGAAAAATTCTGAGCTCATGTAAATTCTATCTGAATTTATGTTTTGAGCTCTTGCGGGCAATGGCTTTGTCTTCAAGTAGACATCTTTCTCAGATGGACAAAACTTAATAATTTATGTTTATTAAGTTTTAGTTAAGTTTATTAAGGATTAGTGTTTGCGGGAGCCATTTGTAGGTGCCTTTTGTCCTTTCTGAAACTGTCCTAGTTTGACTTACAGTTTACAGCATAAAACTTGAATTAAGAAATGATCCAGTTCCAAGATTTTTAAAGTCAAAGCACTAAAGTGAATTTTATAAAGGTATTTCTGACATGAAGAGGGAGATGATGTACAATGAGGTCTCCTTCATTTAACATTCATAAGTGGCTACTCCACAGCAGATACTATACTTGAAACCACACTGAAGAAATAGAGACTCATGACATTTGAACATAAAAATGCTGTGGAGGCTATAGATACATGAGCAGGACAAGAAAGAGGCTCCCTGCGGATGCACAGTACAGAAATTACTCCTGAGGGAAGGCTATGAAGACTTTAAAGGACAGGAGGAGTGGGAAGGCAGCTTAAGCAACACAAGGAGAATCGCTGCTGCTGGAGTGCACCATGGCGCAGCTTCCATGAGGGGGAACTGTGGTGATGCAAGTGATTTAAGCAATTCCTTATTCAATGCATCGCAAGTAGCAGGCCCATAAAGTCATTGCTATACACACAAGTGTGCGTGCACGCGCACACGCACAAGCACACGCACACGCACACGCACACGCACACGCACACACACACAGACACATGAGTGCATATGCACTTGTGCTTGTGTTAGAGAAAGAGAGAGAGAATCAGGGAGAGCGGAAAGAGAAAGAAGGGGAGATATTTAAATCCTTTTTGCTTGTTTGAGGCTCTATTTTGAAGATACTGGGAATCTTCAGTGTATATATATATATTTTTGAAGATACTGGGAAACCTCAGATATAACTGAGTTTTCTTTTTATGTAGAACATTCTGTTAACAGTACTTAACTTTTCTAATGCTGTGACCCTTTAATGCAGTTTCTCATGTGTGGTGACCCCCAAACATAAAATTATTTATCGCTATACCATAAATGTAATTTTGCTACTGTTATGAATCTGATATGCAGGATATCTGATAGGTGACCCTCTGTGAAAGGATCATTCAACCCTAAATGAGTCAGGGCCTACAGGTTGAGAACTGCTGTTCTGTTTGCTGTGGCTTAAGTAATGAGCTTTGATAAAATATTTTGAGGGCTCCTAAAAGGCAGTGGCAGTGGGTGACAGGGGGAAGATAAATTGGGAAAATGCGTAGACTGTGGATCTCCAAAATTCAGTCTTATCTTGGTTTTGTCTACCAACTAGGTTACAATTTAACGTTTACTCTTTGTTGTCGCAAGAGAAGCTCACAAATTGAAGGTAGAATGTGGAAACTGGGACTGCTTTTACTTTTTAAATTTTTATGGACCTATTCATTAATCTATCTGGTATTGTTGGGGATTAAACTCAAGAACCTTGCAATTGTTAGATGAGCACTTTCATGCAAACTACATATTCACAGATCCAACACGCATTTTTGTTGATTACTTATTCTTCTCTTAAGCAAATCATCACATCTTCAGCTTCCGGTAACTGTACTACTCACAATACCTGCACACATATCCTCTCTCTTACTCAAATCCACTCTACACTTACCCTTGCCCCAGGAAACATCAACCAAACACAGCACAAAAATACAGTAAGACCAGGCACAAGCCTTCATATCAAGATTGAGAAAGGCAATGTAGTAGGCAGAAAGGGTTTCCAAGAGCATCCCAAAAAGTCAGAGACAGTCACGCTCCTACTGTTAGGAGTCTATCAAAACACCAATTCTTCAAAACTTCCATAACATATAAGCAGAAGATGAAGCACAGACTCATGAAGGCTCCATGATTGCCATTTTAGTCTCTTCAGAGCCTCTATGAGTCCTGCTTAGTTGGTTCCACAGGCTTTGCTCTCCCTGTGTCCTGGACCCCTCTTGGCTCCCAGAATTCCATTACAACTTTTCTACAAAGTTTCCCAAGATCCAAGATTAGAAAACTATTGGAGAGCTCCAACTTGGGCTTTCTTTACACCTAATATTTGGGTGTGGGTCTCTGTATTTACTCTCATCATCAGTCTGAGGCAACATCTCTGATGCCAATTGAACTAGGCACCAATCTATGAGTATAGATGAATATTAGTAATCAGTTCATTGATTTTTGTTGCTTTTTGTTTGCTTTTTGCCAGTTGTGTTTGGTTCTATTCTTGGTCTCTGGACTGTCCTGCCCTTGTTTCTTGGTTATCTGGACAACATCCAACATGAACTCACTCTAGTGAACCTCAAATTAGACCAGTCATTAGTTGGCCACTCCCACATGTTCTGTGCCACCATTGCTCTAGTTCATCTTGTAGGCAAGCCAGATTATGCTATAAACTTTTCTCTTCGAGCCATTTTCATTTTGTTTCATAAGTTTGAATATACTATCCATTCATTTTCATTGAATATTAGAAGGTCTTTAATTTCTTTACTTCTATCTTGACCCAGTTTTCATTCAGTATAGAGTTGTATAGTTTCCAAAGATTGTGTAAGCTTCTTGTTGTTTCTGCTGTTGAAAGCCAGCTTTATTCCATGAATGTCCGATAGTATTCAGGGGATATTTTATTTTCTTATTATCTGATGAGTCTTGCTTTGCGATGTGGTATCTATATCTATATCTATATCTATATCTATATCTATATCTATATCT
>JANHMN010000010.1:20799252-20813297 GCA_030674055.1 Rhabdomys pumilio
CACACACACACACACACACACACACACACACACACACACTATACATAATCATTTGCTGAGCCCAGTGTAGGCCTGGTGGAACAGAGTGACACAGCTTCTGTTCCTAGGACAGGGCCTAGGTGTGAACCTCCATGAGTATCAATGGCTACTGTGGGCATAAGGCTTGTTTGTGTAACAATGTACATGTTTTTATGTTCCTTCAAGGAATGTCCTTTCCATTAATGACTCCATGATTATCTGAGACAGCATGAGTCCAGGAAGCAAAGTTGTGGCTAATGTCTCAGCAAAATGGTAAATTTTGGGACCTTCAGGGCAGCCTTTAAGGCTATGAGAAAGAGCTCTAAATACATGAGACTGAAAATACATAATTTATCAACTATGCAAAACATAAGAGTACTACATAAATTATGAGGGGCTTCATGAATCTGAAGAAACACTATGAGCCAGCTTGTCACAAAGATACAAAGGCAGGTGGATCACTGAGTTCAAGGTCAGCCTAGGACAGAGTGAGGTTAGGCCCAGGTTTGGTAGAAAAGGTAATTTTAGGGCAGGGTCCCACACAAATATAGTTGGTCATTTGTGCTTAACAAAGGCAGACAGATCTCTCGTTTTTTTTTTTGTTGTTATTGTTTTTTTTTGTTTGTTTTTTTGTTTTTGTTTTTGTTTTTTTTTAGTTTTTTGAGACAGGATGATTTTTCTCTTTTGCTGTGTAGTCCTGCTGGCTGTCCTGGAACTCACTCTGTAGTCCAGGCTGTCCTCAAACTCAGAATTCTTTCACACTGTTAAGAAAAACGTATGCTTGCTATCTTTTAAGAATTGGAGTAAATGATTGGATTGATATGTAAAATAAAAGGCTGGACCTGTGTTCTGCAGGAGATGAGCTATCCAGAGAATTTGCTAGCATAAAAGGAGAGAACTGCTTGGAGAACATGCACACAGAGAGAGACAGACACATGTACACACATGCACACACATGCACACAGAAGTAGAAAATGGACAGAGATCTCTTAGAATAGCAAGCAAGCAGAATATAGACAGAGAAATCTCCAGAGAGAAAGCAGAACATAGAGAGAAGCAGATTGGAAAAGCTGTATCAAGCAAAACACAGGCTGTCAGTTTGGATCCAAGGTTTGACTCCCAATCGTTCTTTTCACCACTCCCAGACACCCCTTCTCTCAGAATCCCTCTCTATGCCTTCGCTAGTCCATGGCATTCCTTTAATATCTTAAACATAACATAGATTTGTACATATATATATATATATATATGTATATATATATATTAAACATATATGTACAAATATATTAAAGTCATAATTTATACATATTGATTTCAAGAAACAAGGGTTTAAATATCTAATATGTTACAGCTTACTGAACACATAAGTATTGGGTTCTCTTATCCATTCTCCAAATATTACAGGACACCAGATAATTTCATAGCACTTCCATTCTTTTTAGTATTATAATTTATAGGTGATTAAAAGTATGTATTTACAGGGTGTAATTTGATACAATATTCTGTGCAAGAGATTTGAGTACCTTGACTTAACCCTTTGTGGATACTCAAGGATCGTTGTCTTGCTAAAATGCATTCCCTGATAGAAATGCAAACATAGTCTACCCCTAGTGCTAAGATTTCAGCCACAAGCAAAGCTGTGATTCCACCAAAGTTCATTCAGAGAAAACAATGAATTTATTAGGCTTATTTCCATAACAGTGGATGAGATGTTTTGTTGGACTCTAAGATCCAAACCAGGGGATACACTCCCGCAGAGACACACACTGACAGTTGATTTGCTGCAAAAACATGGGGATTATTGATAATAACCAGTGCACTGGGTTTCCCTCGAACACAGGCAAGA
This sequence comes from Rhabdomys pumilio, assembly GCA_030674055.1. Classification (NCBI taxonomy): domain Eukaryota; kingdom Metazoa; phylum Chordata; class Mammalia; order Rodentia; family Muridae; genus Rhabdomys; species Rhabdomys pumilio. The sequence continues at coordinate 20,801,117 of JANHMN010000010.1, forward strand.
GGAATCCTGAAGCAAAGCTAAGGGCAGTTTTTATACAGTTGAAGGGGTGGACAGTGACTAGGCACAATATGATTGGAAAACAGTGTGACTTTTAAACTGATAGGTCTTTGGACCTCTTTTGTCTGTAAGTGGCAAGGGTTAGTCCATCTTGTGGAATGTGTCTTCCTGCTCTGGGCCTTCCTCACCAGCAGGTGGGTTCCCTCCCCTGTGGTCTGAGTAATGTTAACCAGCCTCTCCCTTCCTCCTCTGAATGTTAATCCAGCAAGTGTCCTCTGACTAAGGAATGTTAATTAGTCTCGAGGGGTGGGGGCGGGGGTGACAAGTGTTCCAAAATTCCTCTTCAGTTTCAGATGGGAGCAGAAGTTTCAGCCACACTGGAAGGTCTGAACCCAGCAAGGACGATGGCTTCATTGAGGAAACTCTCTCCTTATCCTCCAGCTATATGCTCTAGACTCCCCTCACAAGACCATGCACAATTAGGGCAGGGTTGTATACACCTGGTTGGGAGGGGAGGGTGGATACTTAGGTGAGGATCTCTGACCCTCCCTGAGCCCTGCTTCTATAAGGGAAGATAAACAGTAACAGGCCAGGCTGCCTTTCCAAGCAAAATTCTGGAGATGTTTGCAGTTTAGCCACATAGAACAGTGAAGACAGCATTGCATTGACACAAGTGAATACAATAGCGGTTCCAGAACCAAACTGGCTGAAAATCACACAACAGCTGGATGATCCCGAAGGCTATATGGGCCTTATAGTCACTCCCTTCTTCAAAACAAAATCTGAATATATTTTATACTTCACGCATTACCTTAGAAAAAATGGGTCCTATGGCAGTACCCTGTAAATTATGTAATTCTAGAAACATGTTAATTGTGTGATGGGTTAATTTTTGTTATTTTCATTTATAATTGAATTGCTCTACATACAGTTTGGGCATTCAGGAGAATAGGAAACTCACCAGGCCATGCATTTAATTGGCAAAAGAAACTATGAAGCAAAGTATCTCAAAAACTTTTGTCAATCAGCATTGGGGACGCTTTAATGGAAGTAGGACATAGTCAATTTGTAAACAGAGTTTAGGATTTTAAAAAGGTATTTGGGAAATGGGACAAATTTATTGTTTTAATGCTTTGTAAAGTTCTTGTTCAATTTGATTTGTTTATTAAAAAGGGGTGGGGGGATAAAATACTTAAGAAAAATCAAGTGGAGCAGAGTGGTTCAGGTTTGGGATTCCAGTATTAGAGGGTTAGGCAGGAAGAGATGAGTTCAAAAACAGTCTGGAGAAGACTGGCTCAAAAACAAAGCAAAAACCTTAAAATAATTATATTCAGAATTTTAATTTGCTTAGTCAAAATCATCTTTCATTAATGATTAGCAGGAAGAAATAGGTTTTTTTTGATACACAACACACACATACATACACACACACACACACACACACACACGCAAGAGAGAGAGACAGAGAGAGAAAGAGAGAGAGATTGGGAGAGAGAGGCTTGCACAACACAGAATCTCGTATCTTTAATGAGTGAATTGTTCCTCTCTCTCTCTCTCTCTCTCTCTCTCTCTCTCTCTCTCTCTCTCTCATTTTGTTTCTTTAAAAGGTGCTTAATGCGGCGAGAAGTGAGGAGCCTGTTAGCAGCGGCAGACTCCTGAATGCCATTCTCTGAGGCTGGCAGGCTAGGGTAGGGCAGGCATCAACAAGGTTCCTAGCCCATGTACCTGCCTGCAGCCAGGGCTGGCGAGACCGAGACCGGTGACACAGTTGTTCCTTCCTTCCCGGGATGTAGGAAGCTGGCATCCCTGGGAGCCCCGATGACCCATCCACCCAGGCTGGACCCGCCCTACCCCCTGCGCGGAGAGCTGCGCACCACGAACTGTCAGCGACCACTGATTTATACAACCGATTTACCTTCTGCAGAGTGTAATTATGCTCATAGTTAAGAATTAATCAGGTGAAAGAATTATGGAATAATTATTCTCCGGACTTTGAAGGACAAACTAAATGGAGTCGCACGGTGCTGAACACGCCCGCCCGGAGTTCTAGGGGGAGTTTTCTCAGCTAGCTGTGGCCTTTGTAAAAGAGATCTCTCCATAAGGATGACTCCTAGTCACGAAGCATGAAGGGGCGTGGGGACGTTACAAAAGAAGAAAACAAAAGCAAAATCAAACCTTCACACGGCTGGTTTTCTGTGCGTGTATTCTGACTGCAGTAGCCCAGAGGCGCCACGTGGCGCAGTTCTCAGTGAGCACCTCATTGTTTGAGCTCGAGGTCTGCCTCTCAAGAGTGCCTTAGCTGATTCTCATTTTCAGAACTGGCCACTGATTAGATGCTCACTCCCGAATTATTTTCTTTGAGACAAGGGTTCTGCTAGCTAGTTCAGCTTATTTCTCAAATAATGCACTTTTCTCCCCATACATTCATTTCAGAACTAACATTTCTAGTTGGTAGAATTGTGTGCTCCTCTGAGGACTTCTAGGAGCCCCATGACAAGGACCTTACAATCAAATCACATGTTTTTGAATAAACGTGACTGTGAGAGAAGCAGGCAAAGGAGCAGACTGAATGAGATAATCTGTATTATTATGCTGTACCTGAGGCAGAGAGAGCATACTGTCTCCCTGAAAAGATAAAAATCCTCACAATGGTTCCTAACCAGAAGGAAGAGCCTCTGTCATCCATACCCTCAATCTCTTGCTTTCTTAATTATTCAAATAAGTACAACAGAAGAGGCCTAGTCAAGTGATTCACGAGTAAAGGTACTTGTCACCATGCCGAAATACCTGAGAGTCCCTGCCTTGGACACACACAATGTAAAGTAAGAACTTATTCTTTGATGTTCACATGTGAGTTGTGGCAGAAAATAAATAAACAAACATATAATCTAAGCAAACAAACAGCTTATAATAAGTTCTGAAATGCCCGAAGCAGTCTTGTATGGCATCTTTCTTCAGGTTTCTGGATCCTTCGTGTCATTTCTTTGCTTCTGAGAACTTCTACTATTACCTTGGATTACCCTTCTTGGCAAGGCTGAGGAGATTCTCAATTGGATGGCTCATGGCCTCTGAAAATATCTTGGTCTCATGAGTTGATCATTAGTCCTTTGTTCCCTACTAAGCAGAACTTATATACTAAAAGGAAATTAAGAAATCTCATGGAGCTGCCTAAAGGCAGAATTAGGATATTCAAGTATTCCACAGACCAAAGGAATGCCCCTGTGTATTTCTTTTGAACACATAAAAGAGTAAAGGAGAATTTGTCAGTGGTGCAAGTTTGAAAAAAAAAAAACAAACACAGAATCTTCTACAGATAATGAATCTACGAGCATATTCCTCAAAGTTGGCTGTGGGGCTACACTTTCATCTTTAGTTCCTGAGTGGGAAGGGTGAAAGGCCACACCTCTTGCTGACTTTATGTTCAAACACAAGACTGCTCTGAATTCTGCCAGGTGACTGTTCCCTAAACCTCAGCCCACCAAAAATTCTACAAAGATCTCGAAAAATGGAGCAAGGTGAAATAAAGGTGTTTTCATAGACTTTTGACCCCAAGACCTGTCAGAAGTCTCATGGAAGCAGATACACTATGAAGGATGGCTCCTGTCTCACGATTTCTGCCTCCTTGAATTGCCTATTCCAACATATGTATCATATACCTTTTTATTTTCCTCTATATCCTCCACCATGCTGTTCCATGCAGGCAGGCACCTACACTCATAATACGATATGGTGGAAGGACTGAGAACCAAGAGCCAGGTTTTGGTTTTAATTCTGGCTCTGATTCAGTTGGCCTTGGGCATGTCATTGGCCTCTTTGGACTTTGGTTTCTGGGCCATCACAATTTCTTCCTAGAATATAACGCTCATGAGACAGTGTCACGGGCAAAGGTATATATTCTTTCTTATCAGGAACTTGCCATGCACATGGCTGCCTATCAACAATAACATCTTGTACACTTGATTTAACTGAGAGTTTCTTCATCTAATATGACAGGCACATATGTTAACTTTTTAAAGTATATGGCCAAACATTATAGAGAAGCAACATTCTAAGGACGTCACTGTGGTAAATGTAAGACTCAGTGAACCTTCTCTAGGTTCATTTGTTTTGTCTTGGCGAATGGAATCTGTATCTACCCAGACTGTGGAGGAGCAGAAAGCACAACATATTGTTTTAATTATGTGTAATTATTGTGTCATTATACTTACTGGTTTCCTGAGCACTAATGAAATATATGAAAGTAAACAAGACACGATGTATTTTGTTTTAGTGGGACTAGGCTTTCTGTGCAGACCAGGCTGCCGTGGAACTTGTGAGCCTTTTGCCTCAGTATCTCAGGTACTTGGATATTAGACATTTGCCATCACATTTATTTTTTGATATGATCCAGCCTTAGGCCAAATGATCATAACCATACTTGTTTGTCATTGTTGACAAGCAAAGGGAGCTGTATCTAACTACTCTAGACTAATATAGATTTTCCCATTTAACTGATATTAAGATTTTATTTCTGCTATTCATTTTTCAAGTATTTTGTATCCAAACCTTACTGACTGAAGAATCTTTCTCAAAACAGAAAGCATTTTAAAAATACTAACCAGCAACAAAAAAATTACATAGAAAATATATTCAAATATTTCAATATATTATCAAAATATTTAATAGCATATGGGTGCTTTTAGATGACAAGTTTATCTACCAGTGACTTTAATACATGCTATAATGTCAAAGTGTTAAGCATAAATTTCTGTGCAGTCATAATTTTTAAGTGGACAGTGTAACAAATCCATAATTATTGTGTTTATTGCAGCCTATGCTTCCCAAAGGTAGGTGCTAATATGAAGGAAGAACCCAGAAGATAGTCTAAGCCAGGTCACCCAGTCAACCACAACCTTTGTATCTGCCTGTGCCCACACTCATCGTTAAGTTAAGACAAATCATCCTTACTGTCTTCTGCACAAATATCTGACCTAAATGACAGATAGAGAGATGTAATTTAATGTTTTTTTTATGCTAAGTTCTAGAATGTTGGCTCTAAGAATGATAAAAACGATACTACAATAAAGCAAATGTATATTTAAGAATGACTGTTTTGTGTACAGTTCTAAGGCTCATAGAATCTCATAGGAGATCCAAGTGAGGACATGGTTCCACTGTCCATTTGGGTAACCAAATGGATAGCATCACTGCTGGGTGAGTTGAAAAAGAAAGAACCAGATAGAACTTTGAGTTCAAGGAACATACAGATGATGAGATATAGTTAGGCACATTTCCCCCATGCTTTTGAACTTTCACTCAAATGATCAAAATTCAGATCAGTAGCTCAAAAAAATAATAGTAGACCAGTGTTAGAGATAAGGCTTGGGGATAACTGTGAGTATGAAGTAGTGAAAGCCTTTACCTTGGAAGTTATCACACAGCACATAGACACGTTGATAAGAAGGAAATCTGTAGATAGTGGAACTGAGAGGATAGAAAAGAGACAGAGGAATTGTGGAAGGAATATACACACATGTATGCATTCCTTCACATTCTCAGATATTTTAATAGTGCATCTTCACACTAAGAATATTTTCTGTGTGTGCAAGTAAGTGATGGGAAAGAAAAGGAAGGTTGAAAAAAAATCACAACTGGATTAAAATAGAAAACGTTATAACACTACTGCTTCTGGCAATTGGGAGAAAGTAAATCGTCTGATTTTCCATTCCAAGAATACCCAGAAAGCTTGGCTTTTATCATCATGCCATTGATGACTTGATGAGCGTATGATAGACAACTCAGAATTAAATTGTGCCTTTGGGAGTGTGGTCGTGAAGCAGCATAGTTTGGTTTTCACGGATCAGCTGGTCTGGTGGTTGTGTGGTTGGCTGCTTAGTGGCTGCCTTTGCCCGCCTCAGGAGCTGTTGTGGTTTGTGGTCTTCCCCACACAGTGATATTTTTTTCCTCTTTGGTGGTTTTACACTCCTTTCACTTTAAATAGTCCTTGAAGCTGTCTGTGGACCTGCTTCAGGAACCTATGACTGTTATCTGCAGGAGTCCTTACTGGCTTCCTTGCTTGCCTTAGTTCCCTTCTCTGTGTTACAATTTTCTCTATCAGCTACAACAAATCACCATGCACTTAATGGCTTAAAAGTAACACAAAATTTTTAGCTTACAGATCTAAAGATGTGAAATTTGACGTGATTCTCATGAGCTAGGTGTCTCTAGTTGTTTTTCCCTGCATATAATCTGTTTTCCATTGCAGCTTCTGCAGGCTGTTAACATGGCTGGACTCCTCATAGTTTCTATATCTTCAAAGCTAGGGCTACCTACTGGCCTTTATTTTTTTTTTTGCTCCCACTTTCCTGGTTTTGCTCTTCTACTCCCTGCTGTGCTTGCATACTGTGATGACATTTGTCAAGCCAGTTGATCTACAAAAATCTATACACATTAAAGTCAGCTGATCAGTAACCTAACTTCTTTCTGTAATCTTGATTTCTCTTTGCTGAGCAACAGAATATTCGCAGGTCACAAGGAATAAGATATGGTCATCTTTAGAAGGCACCGTTCTGCCAATTTGGACTAGGAAAATAAAATTTTCAAGAAAAATAAAACTCTCAGTGACAGTGTGGAGAATTATCTTAATCTTTTCTATATTTCAGATGACTATATCTTTATATCAAAAACTTATGCTAGACTGGGAAGCATTTTCTCTTGAAATTCCTGGTAGGCTGAATTTTTTGTATATGTATTATTGTTTCTAATAGATCAATTTCAGAACAAGTTTCTATACATTCAAGTAGGAAAAGACTGTTTAAAATATCCTATGAAAAGCTATTAAATTGATTGTAGATCTCAATGTTCCTCATAGATCTCTGAGACCTACATTTTCTCTGCTTGAAGTAGACCATGTATAAACAAAGCTACAGGAAGATCTCAGGAACTTCACATTGAGTCTAAATTGGCGTTCTCTAAGAAGTCAGCATCAAGAAGGATGCATTTGTTAATTCTGCTCCAGGGTAGAGGCAGAGTAAAGGACTGCATAAATCTGTAGAACTGGACGGTACTGTCGCCATCAGTTGAGTGTCCTGCACTTTACATAGAACACTAACTGTGACTTTTACTATTTTACTTCCTGGTCATTGGATAGGTCCTAAACATTTTTCTAATCCAGAAGAATAAAATGGATTACAGTCTTTAGAGAGGAAGATTGATTGAGATGGCATTGGCTACACTAGGGTGCTTTCTTGAAGGGGCAATGTCATGACAAACTAATTAATGAAAGAATAGCCTGCATCTTAGCTTCAGCTTAACTCAAGCCACTGACATGGCCTTGATAATGATATGGATTTGAGTATATGTGAATTAAATGTGACAAAAATCACATCATTTGAAATATGCTGTTGCACTGTGCAAAGAACTGGTCTGAAACAGGCAGAGAAGGTTGAAGGCATTCATTAGGCCAAGCCTCTTATTGCCTCTGAGCCTCAGGGCTGCCTCAGGCTTGGCGGATCTGTTATATTTGATCTGAGCCTCAAGGAGTCTGAAGCCTTGCTGTGTCTGGTTTTCCCTCCTTTTCTTACTCCTACACATCAAAATTGTTATTATAAAGTCCTTCATCCTCAGCTCACACTTTCAGGTCTGCTCTCTCTTTCCCAAACTAGCCGTCACCTATTTTTCTCGTCTCTCTGGCGAGTTTATGATTTGACAGAAGGTTACACAAGAAATAAGACTATATCTAAGTATAAGAATTATGGAATATTATTTCTATAAGGTTCCACTAATATCCACCAACATAACCTTTTTGCAGATCTCTGTGACCAGCCTCATTGAAGTATCTGAAACTCACAAACCAGGCTCGACAGTCTCTAGGAGTTATTAATTTTTTATGTTATTTTAAATTTGTTGAGACATACGTAACAAGGATTAGAAATAAATATCTAATTAAAAATTAAGAAAACACATCTGGAAGAATATTCTGGTGGCCCCTTTATTTCAGTGTTACTCAGGAAAAGTTTGAAATCATGGGTCTAAATGTCTCACATTCTAGATTAAAACCAATATACTATAGCAGCAAAGTTAAAGTTTAAATTTTCCAGCCCGGTCCAGGCTGAAACAGGTTAGGGACTTTTCTTTTTTCTTTTTCCTTTTGCAAGGTCCCAGTCACGTTCTGGAGAGAGCCCTCCTCGACCCCTATCATGATTAATGTGTCTTCTGAAGCAAGCGATCTGATTATGACCTGTGTTGTTATATTTAATTACAAATCTCATTATGGCCCTGGCCATGGCACTGTGCAGCTCTCCCTACAGTCACCTTTGTGGATCTGACTGCCTCAAGGTCTATCTTTATGATTTACTTTAAATTGTTTTAGAATCATAGACTTCTGGAGCTCCAAGGGAGGTTAGAGACCATGAAGTTCAATCCCCTCATTTTACAGATAAAATTACAGAGGCCCAAAGAGAATAAGTCATCATTCAAAGGTCATTTAGTAGATAAGGAAAGGAACACGATATGCTGATTCCCTGGTGACTGTTGTCTCTATGCCAGGCTACCACGATGGGCAGCACAGTGCACAACATTACCTGCCCCCTCCTTGGCTCTATGCTATATGGTAATAGCTTCATAATACCTTCTTGTTGTATTATATTAACATTTCAGAGCTAAGTTAGTCATAAATTCAATCATAAATGCTGGGGTTTCTTTTTGAGTTTGGGAGATACTTGATTAGATTGTTTGCCTGTGTGATCTTGGCTTTTGCTGGTAAATTGTAGACTTACCTGTCTATGAAAGAAGACATAAACTTAAGTGAAAACGTGAACTGTCACATAAAATCAAACTTTGCCATAGGAACAGAGAAAACATTTTTAAAGTTGCATTGGTATAGAGGGTTATTGGTGTGAGCCAGAGAGGCTGCTGCAGTAGTGGGAAAGGAGTGGTATACAGGAACATGCTTATGCTTACAAGAGGCACCTAAAATATCATGTGGAAAAAGGCTTTTGTAGGGTAGACCAAATGAAGCTAGAAAGGATAGAGTGTTGAGTGGAAAGAGGGCTTGGCCATTGTTCAGAGAATGTTCTTGGTTTTCTTTTTGTTTGTTTTTTTGTTTTTGTTTGTTTGTTGTTTTATTTTGATTGTTTGGTTGGTTGGTTTTGTTTTCTGGTAGTCCTCTGCTGATGATCAGCAGGGATCTGGAGAGAAGTCAACTCCTCTATAGTGGGCTTTAGATGTGTGGGAGGGGGCATGGGGGGTTAAATTTGAGTCCTGTATGCAGAGAAGTCTATGGTTTCTGGTAGGTCAGGTTTTCAAATATTTTGTCCAGACAGATTTTAGTCACTAAAGACAAGCAATTTATTGTAAAATTCATAAGATGAATAGTCGAAATGTGGCTTGTCTCTGCCTAAGTTCATCAGAAAAAAACCAAGGAATCTACTTGTAAGGGGAGGCATATCTGGTCAGACAGATGTAGAAGAGTGTTTCTTTATTGCACGTCATTTCCTGGAACATAGACATGTGTGGTCCTTCATCACAGTTCATCCCAGAGTACAGATTCAACATGCCTGTGATTAGTAACATTCATATTTTTTTCAGTAAATTTTTCTCATATCACATTGTGTTATTTCTTATTTTGCACAGAAGATACAGTGGTGAGCCTTGTATGTGAAAAAGTTAATATTATAATTAACATCTGGCAGCTTTGTCTCTACCTTCTTAACATATGTCTAAAAACTCACTTACTCCATGGAGTCTACAATGAAAACATAAGGAGACATCACTGCTGTATTTATTTTCTTCATTTGTAGTGGCTAATGCCTAGAATTATGTTGAGAGGGTAGGCTCTAAATATCTGAGCTTTTGGCTGTGTGAAGTACATTGTGCCCTTGAATTTGCCTTAGAAATAGGCTTCCATGAATACTAATTTATAATATCTTCTTGCAAGTGCTATGCATTAAGTCCTATATAATGTGAGGCTACGGAGTCCCTTGCAGCTAATTCTAGGGCCAGAACGGTGAGTGACAGCACTGCTTCTACTTTTGTAACAGTTTCTTAGCAGTCATCAGGGCAGCCTTGCTGATTCCCATTGCTCATGGTTTGCTCCTGAGTGTCACCATGGAGAATCTGCAGTTATGTAAAAGATGTTTGCTGTGATGGTAAAAATGTATAAAGAGGAAAAGTGACTACTAAAGGTCGGGATATGAGACAGTCTGTTCCAGCTTTGATCAAATCAGCCCCTGCCATTGCTAACACAAGGTCACAAAGTCATGTGCAAACTTAGTGACTGAACTGAAGTGAGCAAAAAAGTTTAGCCTTAGCTTAATGAATGCTGAATAAATGCTCCCACATTTACTGCAGAGAAAATAAAAGCAACTTTTTTTTTTAAAAACAAAGGACAATTATTTTCTTATAAAACAATCCCTGCAGCCAAATTTAACCCAGAGATAGAACAAAAACAAGTTACCATTGCACCTTCTGCTTCGGGATTTCATAGCAGCCCCCCGAATTTGTGGACAATACAGGTGCACATGCTGGGCTGTATAGCAGGGCTTGTCTTACCTAAGATTAAGTAGGTCATTACTTGGCTTAAAGATCCTTCAAAATGCTCTGCCTGCAATTCTACTAATAGATTGATTCCTTTTATGAGATCTTGCATCAAAATACAAAGAAGTAGTTGACTGAAAAAGAATGTTAATCCATCTAAGAATGGATTAAGAAATTAATCCATTAATAGTTCAGGATTCAACTTGGTGAGTAGGTTTAAATTCTATAGAGGGTAGAAAAGACATATTCTGTCAAGTAAGATCCAAATGGCAAAGCTGGATTGTCTAGAAATTACTAGGCTTGCCTAGGGTCTACTACAGTCTTGGCTAAGGGCTTCTACAGTTTAATTAGTTGACTGTTTGCTTAGATTCCTTCTGCTCTTTTCTTCCAACCAGTTTTTAGAATTTATCTCTGTTCCTCAAGGGAAGAGACACTTCTGTCTACCTGAGGCTAAATTCTTCACCTTTTCTCCTGAATTCTCCATCCCTCACTTAATATATCTTGTGAAATTTTTCCATCATTTGTGTCTCTAGCTTATGTGTTCATTATCACTTCTCCAACCATTTCTTTCCTTCAACTTTAAACTCAGTACAGATACGTCTCTCTATAATAAATAAAGAAGAAAACAAACACCCAACTGTCCACATATTAAAAAAATAAGTTTATTCTTTGCAAGTGACTGTCTCATAATGCTAATAGACAGGCATCTTAGAAGAGTCACTAGGAATAATTTGCACTGAATAAACTATACAGGAATTCAAGAAATTCAATAAATTACTCCAACCATTCAAGCCTCAGACCTATATATGTTTAACAGGGCGTGAAAGAAGATCTGCGTGTGTGAAGACTTGAGTGGGTATGTAGTGATCTTGACACAGATATGGCTATGCCAAAAACATAGTTTTGTACTCATGGGAAAGTAAATGGCCAATGCTGTCCCCATGAGGGTGAGTTTCAGAGGGATGGCAAAGACTGATTGTATGTGCAGAACATATCTGCCAAAACATTTTTTTCCTAGATATTTACAAGCAGAAGACTGTTCCCTTACAAAATCTGCTTCTACAAAAATTAACTAATGGCTGCTTAATTGATTCAACTCTATCTAACTGTCCTGCCTACTTGTTTAGCTGTACGCAAGTAGTTCACTTCTCTATTCATCTGTATATAATAAACAGGTTGAACTCCCAGCCCATTTCAGATTCTCCATCAGAGAGACCAGCTCCCTTCAGTCCATGTGTATACCTGTGCCTCTTCTCTTCATTCCCTGGCTAGGTATAATCTATGGAGTCCTGAATACAAAGGGATTATTCCTTCTGTATAATTTCATGCTTGGTACTAATTGTCGTAGTTCATATTAAGTGTTACAACTCAGCATCTAGAATCACCTGGAAGATTGGCTTCTGGACATTCCTATGCACAAATATCTTGACTTTGTTAACTAAACTAGGAGACCCATCCACTATGAGTGACAGCATTCTGTGACTGGGATTCTGGACTGTGTAAAGTGCAGAAAGCAAGCTGTTCTTCTTTTTTTAACTGTAGATGAAATATTACTAGCTCCCTCAAGCACCTTATGCTTGAATGGTGAAAAATAAAATGAACAATTTCTACCTTAAGTTGCTTCTCTCTCTCTCTCTCTCTCTCTCTCTCTCTCTCTCTCTCTCTCTCT
>JANHMN010000010.1:20813307-20838206 GCA_030674055.1 Rhabdomys pumilio
TCTCTCTCTCTCTCTCTCTCTCTCTCTCTCTCTCTCTCTCTCTCTCTTTCTCTCTCTCCCTTTCTCTCTCTCTCTCTCTTTCTCTCTGTCACACACACACACCATTCACAAAGAGGTCAAAGCACAATGTTCTGGAGTCAGTTCTGTTTTTCTACAATGTGGGGCTGATGATTGGTCACAGCTGGGCTGTACCCTTTAAGCTCTCTTTGATGCTTCCATATTGTTGACACTTGTTGAACATACCCTCTCATATTTCTCCACTCATGTTACCTCTTGTGTTTGGCTCTTTTCTGTTTCCCAAATTGTCTTTTCTATCTCATCTTCTCTTCCTACAGAGTCTGTCTACTCGATGAAATCATGTTCATGAGTAGAAAATCCAATCTAAAGAAATCATAACAAATGACATGCTTTCTAACCATAGGCCAATTTTATTTGCTGCCTTGATATTTAATTTTTAATTTGCCAAAGTTAGTTTTTAAATAGATTGTAAAAGATACTTTTGGGACCTGAAAATAGTTTGTTTGCTGTGGGAGTTAGTGATGTAAAATTACTTGAATTAAATACATTTCAGAATAGTAAAGAGAAATATTTAACTATTTCTCTTCATCATCTTCAGAAGAAATGTTTAGAACTTATAGAGAATTTTGTATTCATCTTTTCTGTTTCTGAAAAATAAAACTGTACATGGATGTTGTGTTTGTAGAGCATTAGGAGAGACAAAGACTTAGAATCCAATTTTAATTACTGAATATATAGCTTGTGAAACTAGTGACCTGAACCTCTTGCATAGTCTTCTCTAGTGTGTAGAAATGCAAATGTTTTGAGGACAGGGTAGAAAAAACATAATTTACCATTACCAGTAGCTGCTAAGTTTAAAGTTAACATTGATTTAATTGTCAGAAAGCTGCAAATGAGCTGTAAAGAACAATCTATAAGCCCCATGTGAACTGATATGTCAGTCAACACATGGTACTCACTGCTGTGAAAAGATTTTAGCTCATAAGAATTTTCCAGAAACCTATGAATTTTTGTTTCATAACATGTAAAAGAAACTTCCAAATATTGTTATATTGAATCTTTCCATTTTTGAAAAATCAATGAAGAAGAAATATCTATTTTTTACAAGTTTAATTTATGTATTTATCTTTAAAGTTTTTAATTAAAAGCATTTAAATTGGATATAAATCAAGTAAGCTTTATATAATTAATGTAATCCACCGTATAAACATATCAAAGAAAAATACCCACATGATCATATCATTAGATGCTGAAAAAGCCTTGAGAATATCCAAAGTTACTTCATGGTCTTGGAGAATTTGGGATACAAGGAACATACATAAGCACAAGAAAGGCAATGTACAATAAGCCTATAGCCAACGTCAAATTGAATGGAGAAAAACTAAAAACAATTCTATTGAAATCAGGAACAAGACAAGTCTGACCATATTCTCCATATCAACTCAATATAGTACTTGAAGTTCTAGCTAGAGCAATAAGACAATTAAAGAAGATGAAGGCAATAAAAGTTGGTAAGAAGGAAGTCAAAGTATTGTTACTTGCAGATAATATGATAGTATATATAAGTGACACCAAATATTCTACCAGGAAACTTCTACAGCTGATACACACTGTCAGTGAAGTGGTTGCATACAAAATTAACTTAGTAACAACAAAAACAGCAGCAGCAACAACAAAATTCAGTAGCTCTCCTGTATGCAAATGTAAAATGGGCTGAAAAAAAATTAGGGAAAAACCACCCACAACAAATAATATAAAATATCTAGAGATAACTCTAACCAAGCAAATGAAAGACATGTACAATAAAATCATCAAGGATTTGAGGAAAGAAATTGAAAAAGATATCAGAAAATGGAAAGATCTTCCATGATTATGGTTGATTAGAATCAACATAGTAAAATTGGCCATCCTACCAAAACCAATGTAAAGATTCATTGAAAACCCCATTAAAATTCTGATACAATTCTTAACAGACCTTGAAAGGACAATATATGATAGAGGAAAACAAAAACCCTAAGAGTTAAACAACCCTGAACAATAATTGAACTTTAAGAGAATCATCCTGATTTCAGGCTGTACAAGAGCTATAGTAATAAACACCATATGAAATTGGCGTAAAATAGACCATTGTCCAATGAAATAGAGTCTAAGAAACTAATATAAATCTACACAATCTGTGGACACTTGATTTTCTATGAAGAAGCAAGGAATAAACTGTTGTGGACTGCCCTGCCCCAAGTTGGGCACCAAAAATGTTGTGACCTGCTCTGTCAATGTTGGACCCACATTGCCAAAAGTCATGGGGGTTAAGTTGTTAGAGGCTGCACTGCCCCAAGCTCCTCCAGTCCGAGGGTCAGGGTTTAGCAAGAGAGAGAGTGAGGATGGACTCGAAGAATGGAGACCAGACAGAGTCTAATTCAATCCCGTTTATTCTTCAGTCTCTATTTTTAGTCCAAGTTCCAAGTCTTGAGTTTCTAGTCCCTAATTCCTAGTCCCTAGTGCCTCCAAGTTCTTCCTCCAAGTGTCTAATTCTCTGATCTCTCTTCTGAATTCTCTAGTCCAAGTGTCTTCCACCTAATACTTAGTAACTACTCCAAATTGTACTGTGTCAAGTAATCTGTTGTCTGGTTGAACTGAACTCTTTGGTCTGCCTCTCGCCTTTTATGTCTCTTTTCTAAGCCACGCCTCTAAGTCATGCCTTTAAGTCATGCCCTTAGGCCTTGTCTCTAAATCTAATCTCCAAGTCACACCCTTAAGTCTCAGCTCTAAGTCATACCTTTAAGTCTCACACACCCAAGGGAAGATCCTGGGTATCTAAAACAAGATGTTATCAGAGTGTGCTCAGCTGTTGTAGGCTAATGTAATCAAGTCTCTTGTCAGGGTATATGGCTCAAGATGGCTGCAAGGAAGATATCCGCCTTCTGTCGGCTCCCCACAATAAACAATGAAAAAGAAGAGCATCACCAACAAATGGTGCTAGTGTAACTCTATGTTGTAATGTAGAAGACTGCAAATAGATGCATACCTATCACCTTGTACAAAACACAAGTTCATGTGGATCAAAGACATCAACAGAAAACTAGGTACATTGAACCTAATAGAAGAAAAAGTGGGCCTTGAATTCATTGGAATAGAAGAAAACTTTCCAGAAAGAAAACACATAGTAAATGGGACCACATGAACCTGAATTCTTATGTAAGGCAAAGGACATAGTCAATAGGACTGTGGCCTAGTGAATGGAAAAAGATTTTCAAAATGGCAGCCCACTGAATGGAAAAAAAGATTTTTACCAACTCCTCATCCAAGAGTAGACTAATTTCCAAAATACATAAAGAACTCAACAAACCAAAAATTCAATTTTAAAAATGAAGTACAGATCTAAATAGAGAATTCTCAATAGCAGGATCTCAAATAGCTGAGAAACAAAAAAAAATTTAACATTCTTAACCATCTGGTAAATTCAAATCAAAACCACTTTGAGGTTCCACCTTACACCTGTCAGAATGGCTAAGATCACACTGGTGACAGCTCATGCTGACAAGGACATGGAGCAAGGGGAACACTTATTCATTGCCAGTGGAAGTGCAAACCTCTAGAGAGACTATGGAAATCAATATGGTGGTCCGTGAGAAAATTGAAAATCGAGCTACCTCAAGATTCAGCTATTCTACTCTTATGCATATACTCAAAAGATACTTCATCTTACCAAAAGGTTACTTACATAACTATGTTCACAATGGTTTTATTTATAATAGCCTAAACGCGGAAAGAACCTAGATAACCCTCAACTGAAGAATGGACAAGAAAATGTCATACATTTACACAGTGGATTATATCTCACCGATTTAAAAAAAAATGACACCATAGAATTTGAAGGCAAATGAATAAAACTAAAAACAAACAAACAAACAAACAAATAAATATCAATTTAAAAAATTATACTAACTGTTAAGTAAATGCTAATCATGCTGCATTTTGCAGACCCAGAAAGGCTAAGTAGAAGGAGGGCATAGTGAGTGAATTGTGCCTGATTTGAGCAGGCACTCAAGGATCTCTCTGGAAAGGGGAAATAGAGTAGATTTTGTGGGTGGACTGGGGTTGTGTGGGGATGGGAATAGGAGAGATCAGGTGAGTAGGAGGTATGGAGTTAGAGTATATAGAGAGATGAATGGAAACAGAAGGCATTTAAGAGTTCATGTGGAAGTCTACTTTAGTGGAAATCCTAAAATCTATGAATCTAGTGAGAACTTCTAGTAATGGAAGATACAGAGCCTGAAGTAACAATTTCTTGTAACCAGGCAAGATTTCCAGTGGTGAGACTGAGACAACACAGACATAAATCATTTGACCTACAGTTGGGAGTGCCTGCAAGATGTGAGGAGGCAATGGTGGCCAGAGAAATTATAAGTGGCCACCAAATGACTGGTTGAATTATAGGTCCACGCCATGCGAGGGATTCCATGCCTGATACTCCCTGTATGACAAGGAACCAGAGGTTGAATAGTCCAGAAATCTAGGATAGAACTACATACTACTACTTAAAAAAGTCAACAAATTCCTAAAGATATGCTATTATACTCAAAGATAGTTTCCTAGTCCATCTGGTGCCTGTCCAGATGTAGAGACTTACAGCCAAACATAAGGCAGACAGAGAGACTAATTTAAAGCTCTCCATGGGGTTCCTTACCTTAGAGTTGAAAAATGCTTCTGGAGAGGGGGAGCAGAAATTGTGAAAGCCAAAGGAGTTTAGAACACTGTGAGAACAAGGTCCATGGAGTCAACTAAGAGCCTACATGTGTCTGTGATAGGTCCTCTGGATATACATTATGGTTGTTGGTTTGGTGTTTTGGGGGAAACTTTAGACTGTGGTAGTGGGGATGACCCTGACTCTTTCAGTTATCCTTGGGATATTTTTTTCTCCTACTTCATTTTTTTTTCCCAGTCTTGATGTGAATGTTAGTGCCTGGTCTTATTGCATCTTGTTGTGCTGTTATGATGACGTTCCTGGAAGGCCTGCACTCTTGTGGGAGGAGAAAGGGGGAAAGTGGGTCTAGGGAAGAACAGAGGCAGGGGAGAGCAGGTAGGTGTAGAGGGAGTGGAACCTCTGGTAGGAATGTACTGTATAACAGAAGAATAGATGAAAATTAAAAACAAATAGATTTTCTTCTTACATAATATATCCTGATTAGTTTTCCCTCACTCTGCTCTTCCCAGTTTCTTCACATCTCCCTTCCTGCCCTAATCCACTCCCTTTCTGCCTCTCATTTGAAAAGATCAGGCTTCTAAGTAATAATAATCAAATATGACAAAATAAAATATAATAAAATAGAACAAGAAACATCACATCAAGATGGACCAGACAACCCGAGAGCAGGAAAAGATCTACAGGAGCAGGGATGAGAATCAGAGACCCAATATTTCACACACACAGGAATTCCATAAAAACACGAAGTTGAAAGCTATAATATGTATGCCAAAGACTCATTACATAAACACAGTCTGTTCTGTGTTTGCCGCTTCAGTATCTATGAGTTCAAATCAGCCTTGCTCAATTGATTTACAATTTTGTGTTCTCCTGATTTTCTCTATCCCCCCCTGGCTTATACCCTCTTTTTACTTCCTCTTCTATGTTATGGGGTTCCCATAAACTCTAACTAGAGGGACTTGATGAAGATACCCCTTTTAAAGGTGTATAATCTAAGCGCTCTCTCTCTCTCTCTCTCTCTCTCTTTCTGTGTGTGTGTGTGTGTGTGTGTGTGTGTGTGTGTGTGTTGTGTATGTGTAATGTCTGGTTATAGGTCTCTGTATTTGTTCCTATCTGCTGCAGGAGGAAGCTTCTTTGATAATGACTGAGTAAGACATTGATCTCTGAGTATAGAAGAATATCATTAGAAGACATTTTACTGATATATGTGCGCGCACACACACACACACACACACACACACACATATATATATATATATATATATATATATACATATATACATCTCTCTCTCTCTCTCCCTCTCTCTCTCTCTCTCTCTCTCTCTCTCTATATATATATATATATATATATATATATATATATATATATATATAAGGTCACTAGTGTTTAATTTTACCTTAGAGCTATCTAATCTCTAGTTCTTATTCACCCAAGCAATGCCAGATATGAGTTCCCTTTCTTGGAGTGAGCCTTAAGTCAAACCAGACAGTGACTGTCTAATTTCACAAGTTCTATGCCATTGACCTAGCGTATATTTCAGGCAGGATGTAGGTGAAAGATAACATTGCTGGGTTGGTATTTACATTTATGTTTTGGTAGCTGCTGAGTACCTTCTTGTACCAAAGACACTAGAACATAGTGGTGAAGGTTCTATATAGGCACCTGGTCTGCTTCTCCATGTTCAATGAGTTGTATTGGACCTTACTGTCAGTTTGTGGAGAGCAGTACATTGTCTTGACATTCCTCTGGGTTGTTTGGGAATTCCCATGAGATGCTCTTGTCCTACAACTAAACTGAATCTAACCAAGTCCTAGACTTTGAAGCTTTGTTTGGAGACAAGAGATGATAGTTAGGTCTTTGTCTCCTCCAATATTACGAGACCTCTTTAGTATTCATGTATTTTAAGCAGTTCCCACAGCACTAGGTTTCCATTATCATCCCTCACATGCCTCTCAATCGCCAATTCCCTATCTCCCCTCCCCACCCAATTCTTCCACCCAATATCCTAGGTCCACTCATACAATTTATTTTATTCTACCTCCCAGGGAGATTCATAATAATCACCCCCAGTAAAATTCAATTATTTAAATGGCTGTGGCAGGTATGATGAGGTATAATTCAGTTTGTGAAATTTTTGGAATTTATAATTCATGGTGACTCTTTCAAACAATACCAAGTGATCTGTACTGTGTGATAATTGCTTAGAAGGATGTGATTATTGGTTATTTTCAACAATAACAAAGAAAATGATAATAAATTTCTTTGAATATTTTGTTATGGGTAATCCTCACTGCTAGAAACAAAAATTCCTCTTCTGTGCTGTATAGGCCACACCCTCAAAAGAAGTTCATGCATTTTATAAGCAATGGCTTAAGAGAGCAGAAATTCTAGCTTTCTAACATTTTGCACTATTTTCTTGATCTAAATCAGGCATTCACTACCTGTGGCTTGTGACCCCTTTGATGGTCGAATGATCCTTTTACAAGATCATCAGAATATACAGATATTTACATTGTGATTCATAAGTCACAAAATTACAGTTACAAAGTGGTAACAAAAATCGTTTTGTGAAGGGCTCACTACAACATGAAGAACTGCATTAAAGGTTCACAGCATTAGGTAACTTGAGATGCTGATCTATCTTCCCAGAAGATTATACCACTGATCTAGATGCTGAGGATAAACTTGTTGAAGTGTATGTTCATTGTTTTGAATAATTATTAGTTGGAAGGCAGGCAGATTCTTAAAGGTAGATCTGAGTAAGTCTAAGAATAAAAATGAGAGGTAATATTGTGCCTTACCTCTCCATGTCCCTACTCACACTTAGAAAATGTTGTGAGACTAAGCAAACTAATACGAGAGCCACCTTGTTTGACAGCTGTGTGGACAGTTCCATCTCCTGGTTAAGACGTTGTTTCTCTCTACACTTTGTATTTTCTGTGGACTTTAAGTCTGTCTTCTCTGACCACCTCTCCCCATCCCACTTACTGCTTCCCTGAGGCATTCTTTGCAGTTTCAAGTTTGTTATTACCTATGCTCCTTTCCTCACTATGTGTACCTGGAGAATTAATCCTGTTTATACCTTCAAAAAATCCTGGTTTGTCTGTTTCCTCATCAGTGAAGAACAAGGTGTAATATTTGAGAACTGGAAGTGAAAGGAGAGAGAAAGTGGGGGAGTGCTGAGTTCCTGTGTCAATGGCCAAGTTTACTGAATCCCACCATAAGGTAAGTCATGCACTATGATCTCATAAAAATGTATTTCTTTATGAAATAAAGAACACTACTGTGCAATGCTAGGACATGGCCTTTAATCTTCACACTCAGGAGACAGATGTAGCCTTCATTCAAGGCCAACCTGGTCTACAGAGTGAATTCTAGGATAGTAAAGGATACATAGAAAAACCCTTTGTTGAAAAACAAAACAAAACAAAGTAAAATAAATCCTTTCCCTGCCCATAAAAGTAAAAAAACATTCAGTTTATTTTACATGTGTTTACATGTTTACTTGTATGTATGTACACTGAATGTATGTAATACCTACAAAAGCTAGAAGAGGAGATTGATTCTCTTGGAACTGAAATTAGAGATTATTGTAAACTGACATCTGAATGGTTGGATCAGATTTCAGGTCCACTAGAAAGACAGTAGCTATCAAATGCTGAGCCATCTCTTAGTCTACACATTCGTCCTGTGTGCTGTATGATAATTATGTTCTACAGATGAAGGCTTCTAGTTTAGGACTCTTTAGAGTTAAACTTCTAGCCTAGGGCATCCAGTTTCTGGTATGCCTTCTTAGCTATGAAAATATAGAATCAATATTTAATGTGCTGTAAGCTTCTGAGCTAATGTTCTTTTCTCATCTTTGTTCTTGCTACTGATTGAATCTTAAGCAGTTATCATTTACTGCAAGCAAGAAGTGATCACTGGCCCAAAACCCCTATGTCTGACATCATGTCTCTATGTGTGAATAGCACATGCCTCTAGAAGTAGTCTTAACTTTCACCACGTATTCCAGCCCATCTGGCTTTACTTTATTAAATACATGAATACAGTTTGGATTTGGACTTGGCTTCCTTTTTATGTTTCTTTGTCTTGTGAACTGACTGCTCTCTGTCTTTTGTGTTTTTTAATCTTGTCAGAGTGACTCTGGCTGACACAAGGAATCAGCCCATGTCACCTCTTCTCTGGTCAAGAGTGTATTTTTCTTCCTTCATCAGTGAAATAACTTTGTTTATTTACAATTTATGGATATTAGGCTGTGATAATCAGAATAGTTTTCTTTTGAACATAGCACATAGTAATTTGTCCACATACTTCATATCAATGCAATATAATATAATACAATATAATATAATATAATATAATATAATACAGAATAAAATAATTTCTCTAAAATTGAATGTTTGGGATAATTTCACCTTTATTTTTGTCAGATCAGAATTATAAGGAGAGCTAAGTAGATAGCTTAATGTGCTTTCTGTATAATCATGGGGACCTGGGTTTTAATATCCAGATTCTATATAAAAAGCTAGACATGGTAAATACATGCCCTTCATCTTATAACTCTTATAGAAAACTGCAGGGAGAGATAGTAAAATCCCTAGAAGCTATGAATCAACCCTCTTAGTATATAAAGCAGTTAATAAGAAGAGACTCCCAGGACCAACGTAGATAACAAGGACAGACACTCAAGGTCGACCTCAATACATAAGTGTGGTATATATATATACTTCCCACCACACTCGGCTTATGGCTACCTCCTTCTTCTGTATACTTATCACAAAATTTAAATCGATGAAAGTATACATCTGACAAAAGAAGGAAAATATACTCATTAGCAGAGAAGAGGTAGATTTTTAGGGTTGCAACCATTGGGAGCCTTCAACAGGTATAAAGACAGGCAGAGAGAGAAGGTATGTGAGAACTAAGAAAGATGGAATTGTGTTCTCAAAGAGTCAAAAGCCGTAAACTGGAACTGACAAACAGAAATCATTGACTCTGGACCTTCAGCATTGCTACAGTAGTTCTCACAGGAAAATTTTATCTACTTATGTAACAAGTCTTTCCTTATTGTTTCATAAATTATATCCAAATGAACTATAGTCAGTATGTATAGCCAAAGAAAAAAATCACTGTGTCTGTTCTCCATGGAATTACCTCCTCCAGTAGGCTATGCTGAGCATATCCTTCTTATGGCAGAACAAGGGTTCTGAGAAGATATGTTATGCAAGGCTTCTTGACGTCTGGGATAGGAACTGATACACTACCCATTCTATTGAATTCTTTGAACCCAAGAAAATGGCAAAGGCTAAGAAAAGAAACTCTCTATTTCCTAGAAGAAGCTCTAAAGTTAACTTTACAGGACAGGCAGTAAGGGGGTGGGAAATTAGCCCATCTCTTATTAGCAACATACTTTAAGTTCTCTAATTTCATGAGGTAGGTCATGTTTATATGGACAATATTTTACAGTGCAAGTCTAAAAGTTTATAAAATGTGTTTTCATTCGGTATGTGTCTGAGTCTATGTTTTATATATAAACATACATTAATCATTACAAAGCAGCCTTCTCTATCCACAGATCCCACATCCAGAGACTCAATGAAATGTCAACAGAAGATATTTGAAAAAATATTAGTCTTTCCTACTCATGTAGAGATCCTTCTTGTTACCTTATAAAGAATAGAATAAAACAGTTTTCTATTTTGTATCCACATTGTGTCCTACCGTAAATAATGTAGTGATTATTAACATATATGGGAAGGCATGAGTAGGATTATATAAGTTTCCATAACAAATCCCCCACATTTACCAAGATATAACTATATATTAAATACAATACAAATATGTAATGTGACATGTAATAAAGAATATGCATACATTGCTCACTTTTCACGTTGCTGGGACAAAATACCCGACCAAAACTGGTTACAAATAGAAGGGTTTAACTGGGCTTCTAATTCCACCTGCTGGGAAGTCATGGTGGCCAGAGGTTTGAGTCAAGTATTCACACTGCAGCAGCACAGGAAAGCTGAGCTCAGATAGCCTTCACTTTGTCTTTTTTGGGAGAGGAGGAGTTGTTTGTTTAAATAATTTTTAAGTTAATTTTTTGAGAATTTCATGAAATATACTTAAACATATTCACTTCTTCAACTTCTCCCACCCCTATTCTCTCAATTCTTCTGTATCTTTCCATCTAATGTTGAGATTTCTTCTGTCTTTTCTTTTTCTTCTTTTCCCATCAAGTAGAGTTTGTGACAGGAACGGACCCAGTCACTCCCAACTGGTCAGTGTGCAGAGAACAGACGATAGGAGAGCACCGCCCTTAAATGCAACCTTAAGAAGAGAAGATTGGAAGAGCCAGGAGTGCAGGATAACTTTACGGAAGCAGGTTTTTAGGTTTAACAAATCAGAGGCACATGTGAACTCAGCAATTGTGACTGCCAGCAAAAGACTGACACGAGCCCCAGACAAACAGAAACCCAGAAGAGAGGGTGTGGCAAAGTGGGTATATAATCCAAGCTGTGTAACTAAGGAGCTATTGGTATTTGACAGCTGATGGGAGAGGGAGTAGTTTTGTCTGTCTGTGTGTGTGTGTGTGTGTGTGTGTGTGTGTGTGTGTGTGTGTGTGTATTCAATGATGTAACCACAAGTAGGCTGACCACAAAGTGAAGCAGGCCCCAATCCCAAAACTGAATTTTTTGTTTTCATTCAGTCTTAGAGCCTAGTCCATAGAACAAGGATGACAACACCCATATAGGGTTAGTCATTTTATCTCAGTTAACAGAGTCTACAAATCCCCTCACAGATACATATAGAGGTCTGTTTCCATGGTGATTCTAAATCCTATCAAGTTGAAAATTTTAGTCATTGCAGCATATAATAGTATTTGTTAGAATTGTTATTAATATATATACATATAATTTATGAACCAAAATTAGCATTATCTGTTTTATACTTTACCAGGACTCTCTTTTAATTCTTAACTCTTAAATGCTTAAAATAATATTCTATTAGCATATATTTGTTCACGTTAGCATCTACATATTTAGATGAACTGTAACAGGCTTAATAGTGTATGAGCCAGGTTTCTAACTATTTGCATAGGATAACCTCAAATTCCTAAGCCAAAGTGATCTACTTGCCTCACTCTCTAGAGTACCTGATAATACATCACCCAACACCATGCCCAGCTATTCAGTTTGGGGACACATTGTCTACTCTGTTTAAATTATACATTATAGCAGCTTCACAAAAGGCATGGAACAATGAAGTCTCCCCAAAGTAGAATTAAATTATTTTATATAAGTGATGGAAAATATTAAATGCCATAGGAAATAGTGATTTCAGAAATTAATATAAAATGAATTTTAAAATTTAATATACAATGTATCAAATAAAAATTAAACAATGGATTCCTTTTGTACTTTGTACAATAATAAAAATCAAACTGGGTTTAGCAGTCCTGAGAGGTGAGGAAAGATGGTTTTAAATCTTTGCTTTCATTAAAAAAGGGTATGCTAGCCTCAGTATGTATGTATGGATCAGCAATTCTTGTTTAAAGTATGCATACCAGAGAAGCTTTGACATAAAAGCCATAAAAATACATAAATATTACAATCGTGTTATTTGTAACAGTGGCTAAGCTGGAAGCATTCAGTATGTCTATTAGCTAGACTTTAGGGAAACACGTAATACTTTTTTTTTTTCCTTTATTGAGTATTTTCTTTATTTAAATTTCAAACATTATCCCCTTTTCAGATCTCCCCTCTGGAAACCCCCATCCCATCCCCCTCCCTCTGCCTCTTTGAGGGTGCTCTCCCACCCACCCTCCCTTTCCTGTCTTTCTGTTCTGGCATTCCTCTACACTGGGGCATCAGTACCCCACAGGACCAAGGATCGCTCTTCCCACTGATGTCCAACAAGGCCATCGTCTGACACATATGTGACCTGAGCCATGGGTTCCTCCATGTGTACTCTTTTGTTGGTGGTCCAATTGACACAAGCTCCGAAGGTCTGGCCGGTTGATACTTTTGCTCCCCACACAGGACAGCAAATTCCTCAGCTCCTCAGTTCCTTCTCCAACTCATCCATCAGGGACCCAGTGCTCAGTCCTATGGTTGGCTGCAAGCATCTGCCTCTGCATTTGTCAAGCTCTAGCAGAATCTCTCAGGAGACAGCCACATCAGACTCCTGTCAGCAAGCACTTCCCTCATCAGAAATAGCGTCCAGGTTTGGAAACCATATATAGGATGGATCCCCAGTTGGGGCAGTCTCTGGATGTCCTTCCTTTCTGTCTCTGCTCCACATATATTTCCTTCTGTGAGTATACTTCATGAAATTTGCTCGCAAATAAATGGAAGTTGAAAATATCATCCTGAGTGAGGTAACCCTGTCACAAAAGAACACATATGGTATACACACTGATAAGTGGATATTAGCCCCAAAGCTCAGAATACCCAAGATACAATTCACAGACCATATGAAGCTCAAGAAGAAGGAAAATCAAAGTGTGGATGCTTCAGCGCTTCATAGAAAAAAATACATAATATTTTTATACAATGAAATATTATTGAGCAGTGAAAGCTACTGCTGTTTTGTAGTGACTTCCCTGTAGCCCTGGTGCCTTTTTCTTTCAACCACTCACTTGACCATGTCGTTCTCCAAACCACTAGTTAGTGAAGTTGACACTGTCCCTGCTGTGTATTCATTGTGACATTTATAGTCCCCAAAGATTTCCCTCGTCTTCATGCCATGCAATCTGTTTGACTGCCTGATTCCACACCAGAATCATGTTCCCTGTGTATACTCCTTACCCCTGAATCTCAAATGCTGAGAATAGCTGTGGCATAGAACAGTCAGTCTCCTCCTCCTCCTCTTCCTCCTCCTCTTCTTCCTCCTCTTCTTCCTCTCCTTCCTTCTTTCCCAATTCCTCTCTTATGGGAAATGATTGAGTAGTTTTGAATTTCATAATAACTGACTGACAGAGTCTTTGGAAAGTGACATAGCCTCTTTGAGCCTCAGTTTTCTCATCTATATAATGATGCCTGCAATGGCTGTGTGTTACAGTACTCCAAAGTGAGGAGAGACTGAGAAGAGAGGAAGTCTCTCCTAACAACTGACTGGGTTTTAATCTTGGGGAAGTCATGTAAACTTTCTGAGTTAGTTTTTTCTGTACTGGCCCATCCTCAGAACATTTGTAACACTTAATTCATGCCTTTCTTGAGACTTTAATTGCCATAGAAGTTGTATTATTCAACAATTCATTAAAAATGTAGGGAGCAAGTCATCATTTTAATGGAAATTGTAGATGATCATAATAGAAGAAAGGGGAAGGCAAGAAAACTGGGAGAGACCAGTTAGCTTTTTCTGATCTCAAGATATGTGTCAGAACTGTGCCAAGTATTTTCATAGACTGCCACCTCCAAAGAACCTGTGTGGAATGAAGTGAGAGGGGTTCTTTTGGGAAGAAAGAGGCCTAGCAATGGAGAATGAAGAGTCTGGGAAGCCAGGTTTAACAGTGTCATACCAGGAAAACATGTCTCTATAGCTCTCTCAATACTTCACAGTACCAATGGGATAGGAATGTCTTATTTTAGGTTTAAATTGAGATAATTCAGAGTACAACATTAGAAATAGTCAGAGTTGAAGAGACCTTTTACCAAAATATTAAGAATTTCAATAGACAGAGAAAGAATAATGAAAAGCAGATGGAATAAGTTCAAAGCAGGAGTGGCAAACAAACAAACAAACAACAACAACAAAAAAAAAAAAAACAAGAAAAGCGAAACAAGATAACTTAGTTTCTGTGATAAGAACCCATGAGAACATTTATGAAAATTATCATTAAAATTGATGGTGACAAATCTTCTCTTTTACTATAGTGTTTGGATTTATTGCATGGTGAGTAGAAAGATTTTACGAATATTCACATTGTGAGTTTAATAAAAATGGTTCTCACCATGCTTTACTGAGACTGACTTGCATGTCGTGATATGTGGGCTAGATGAAGGGGAAGAACTGCAGGATATAAGGCTAGTCCCTACTGGGTGCCTGACATGTAGCTATATTTACTGAATTAATTGAATATTACAGATGTATTTGCATTCTGTTTGGCGCAGTTTCACCATTCCAATTAGTGTCTGGAGACCTTGTCCCGATGATAGCACACTACGTACTCTTGACACTGCTAATGCATGTAACAGAAAGAAAGAAAGGAAATGGGCATTTTTAGTGACATTCAGGCTTGACACACCATATCCTTTCTGTCTCATTTGAAATGCAGAAATTGAAAGTCAAATTTAAAAGGTAGAGAAGATTGCATTGTTATTAAATAAAATGTCTCTTGAGGCTGCCGGTGCGACGGGATGTAGATACTCATTTGTCAGCAGTGTGGCATGAACCTTCTTGAAAAGTTTTACCTTTATTTCTTTCTAAACTCATGGCTTTTGGAAATATAAGCAGGCTTTTTGTCTGAAGTGATCTTTTGTTGACACTTGTGCCCTAGTGGAACTGGCATCCCAATTTGTGAGTGGGCACCCAGCCAACTTGCAAATGGGTATGAGCACAGGCGGCAGTCTTTGTGGCTGACATGCATTGATTCTGCAGGATGTCGGGCTAGTAAAGTTGAAATGGCCGTCTGTCCCAGCTTCTGTGTTTGCCACTGAGGGAGGTGGGCTGTCATGAGTCCAGCTTTCAGCTCTATTAATCCCCCAAAATAAAAACTATCTTCTGCAGCAAATGAATATGCCCAAGGAATCAGAATAGGTGTGCCCCAAAAGAAAACAGAAGAATCTTTTCTTTGAGGGGGGCTGTAACTATTAAAAAAAATAAATAAAATCTGGGCCCTACAAAAAAATAATCACAAGCTTTATTTTTAAGAGTCTCTTCCAGAATGAGCAAGTTTCTAGAGAATGGCTAAATGTTTCCCTTGTTTGCCAGAAAAGCATCAGAGTCTCGGACACTGCTGTTCTAATATTGAGACTTTAAAACTATTATTCAATTAGAGGAAATTATTAGTAAAGAACAGATTGCCATCACTGTTGGTTCTTGAAGTCAAGTTACTTGTGGTTCCTGGGGTGGCTTTCAAATATGATCTTTTGGAGTACATCCTGAGGTACCCAGAAACCCCACTTATGCACTATATAGTCAATGGCTGTGACATTTGGGGTTCCAGAGATCTGTGTCTATCCACCTTTACATGCAGCCCTGATCACTGGCAGTTTTCCCACTGCATGGGAGTAAGGTTTCCAAAACTCATGAATGGTGTCTATTTTAGTAGTATCTTACTGGGGGAGTTTTGGGGACATAGCAGAAGGGAATGTCAAGAAAAGAAGTTATTTAATGAGCTGCCATGCTGCACCTAACGCACATGGATATTACGTGTTGATCTTTTATCAGGTTACTTACAGCCATTTGTATTCAGCAGGCCCTCCTAATACCTCAAGGGCTGTGGTGTTTTTCTTGTCTGCTTCCACATGCTTCTCTTACTGCACCAATAACTCCCTAGATGTATGGATCTTCCTTCCTCCCTGGATTGCATTCCTGATGAACATAGAGACAATGTCTTGTTCACCACTGTAGGCCAAAGGCCTATGAGATTAATATCTCACCACTGGGTTACTTAGTTAAATCTTTATCATAATTTAATGAAAAAAATCACTGCACTGAAATTTAGATAAGAAAATTTAGGTTTGGGACTGAGGAGATGGCTCTATGGATAAAGCATGTTCCAAGCCAGTATGCAACCTGGAGTTTGGATCCTCAGCATGCGCACATAAATTTTACATAATCATAGTGGCCCACATGCTACTCCAGCACTTAGAAGTTGGAGATGGAGGATTCCTGGAGCAACTCTACTAGCTGGACTACTCTATCGGGGAGCTCTGAGCTCAGTTGAAAGATCTTATCCCAGTAAGCAAGGTAGAGAGTGATTGATTGAGTAAAACTCATGAGGTCACCCTTGGCCCCCATATACAAGCACACATGTGTGCACACATGTGCACACACATATACAAGCACACACATGTGCACACACATGTGCACACATGTGCACACACATGTGCACACACATGTGCACACACATGTGCACACACATATACAAGCTCACACATGAAAAGATAATTCATTCAAATATATACACCGAGAGAAATGCAGAATAAACAGACTCACCTGGGTTTAAATACTTCCCAATGTCAAAGGATTTATGAAAGGCAGAACTGGAACCGAAGTCCAGGTCTAGCATAGATCATGGTTTTTTGTTTGTTTGCATTGTTTGTTTTCATTTTTTTCTTCATAACTCTGCTGTTACTTCAACACTCTAATGATTTCCTGCCTTGAGCCTACAGAAAGTTTCTGGAATAAGAAAACTGTCATTAGAGATATGTTCAGAGAAAGCCACCCATCTGACACCTGAGATGAAGAAGCTTCTGGTCTTATGTTGACTGTGTTAATGCTGTAATGCTGATCCTGTTCTATGAAAGTGCATCCCTGAAGCTTTTTTGTTTATTTTCAATATTTCATTTATAAAAATAAACTCAGTGCTTGGACAGCTGGGAATATAGGCAAACAATAAGATATCATACATTTCAATTTCAACATGAGCCAGAGGGACTCTATCAGATCAGGCAAAAGCCTGACTGGGGAGAAGGGATAAATTTTTATCAAGAGAATATATTAAAAACAGATGGAATTGAGAAAGAGGTACAAGCACAAATCACACATATGGCACCTCTGCTGACACTAACTACATTGTGAAACTTAGACTAAAACTTCCTAAAGCCAATCTAAAGGTAAACTGCAGGCGGATGGGCAGATACCCTTGGTGCTATGTGAAGTTTATCAGCCAAGTCTCTCTGTCTCTCTCCAGTGCTCTCCAAAGCACCATCAGGCTTTTGGAAAACAGAACCAAAGTTTCGGAATTTGTTTGTTAGCCTAATAGGAAACAGGAGATAAAGAACTAGCAAGAGAGAAACAAAACACCCTCTGGCTAATATTTCTCACAGCTAGTGTCTTTAGATTGAAGACACTGCAAGAAAAAGTTTAAATTTATGTATTCTGCACATAAACTCCAGAGATTTTAGAAAGGCATTCATTGCTGCTTCTTATAAAAAATGTCCCAGGGGGAAATCTCTGAAAAAATATATTAAAATGAACAGCATAGCAATAAGTAAGACAATTATAAGCAATTATTTTGATGAAAGAAATATCAAACGATAATTACTTGAATGATATCCAAATCATTTGACCTGGTTCAGAGATATTGATCTCTAATGTTCGTCGACACTCCTATCTACCTCTAAATTACTTTCAGTGTGTTTGTTCATTTAAACTTCTTACTTTGTGTCATGTCAGAATGAAAACAACTGAGAACATGCCCCATGCTTTCAGTCTTTAATAGTGAAGTATGGTGAAAACAAACAATTCCAGATTGATGAGAGCTTGGCCTTGGTTATGTAAAACCCTTCTCTCTTTCACATGTGTCCCATGCAGTCAGTGTTACCACTGAGAAGGAACAGTAGAGGCCACAGCCCTCCTATTTCCTGACTAATAACACTACCCATTTCCAAAGAGTCCCGACATTTCCCATCATGCACTATTTCCTTCAATCTTAAAACACACTGGATATAATATGAAGACCAAAGACTGTTGCTTTGGGTTCCAAGTGGAAGGGTATGCATCCCAGAAGATCACTTCCATCAGAGGCTGTGCAGATCTCATCTTTGCTCAGGATTTTATTTAACCTATTCTGCCTGGTCAGAAAAACATTGTTTCCACTCAGCAAGCAACAATGGAAAAAAAATCTTCCTCTCTACTTCTAACACATAGTCAAGAGACACATTTAAGTCGTTGTGTTCTACACAAGTAACATGAATACGTATAAATCATGATTAATTATTGAACACAGTACAAACAGGTATATATAGTCATCTTGGCAAAACAGAAATATGATGCAGGGTTTTCATTGTGTTCACAAAAAGAAGGTATTAAAGAAACTAGGTATGGCTGATGGTGGAATTTGGCATTATATTCTCAATTTTACTAGAATTTTAAAATTACACCATAAAAGAGACTGTAGCTTATGAATAAATGAACAAGGTCTGCGGTCTGCAGATTGCTTGCTGCCTACCTTTTCCCTTGTTTCTTAAGCGTTTCATTCTGGGCCCAAAGCTGCTTAGCTAACTGAATTCCCAAGTTGATACCCACAGGTAGGAAAACCTGTTAGTTCACTTGCCACTAAATAGAAGCCTCAGTCCCTTAGTGCTCAGAGCTACCTGCAGGTAATATTATTTTTTTGAAAAAGAAAAGAAACAACAAGAAAATGGTTGGGTCTTATTTGAGGAAAAGAGTCTCTGAATATTTCTACCTTAAATCTTGTAGAAAGGATAGATTCCCTGAGGCCAGCATTTAGGATGATTTTTCTACTCTCTGCAGTTTGCAAGTAGGATGGATTTTATGCGCATTGTATAAAAACTATAAATACCCATATATATATATATATATATATATATATATATATATATATATATTTCATATATATATATATGAAATGATTATACTTTGATATTATAATTATTGCTAAAAGGTAGGGGGCAAAAGCTAGTATGTTTCCTAACATAAAATAAACTACTAAAATCAGAGACTGGTATATAAAAGAACAATGACCAAAGCAACAAACAACATTGTCGCACATTCTTGTGTTATTTTGTGTTCAGAGAATAAACAGATCAATGATACAAAGCATCATAAAATGGATTTCTTTCAAGAAAAGAGACAAACTGGTTGGAAATAAACGGAGTCAAACTAAGTCAGCTGACCAGCTAGTATGTTGTCACCCTCTTCATGCCTGTGAACTGAATAAGTCAGAGATTTTAGTTTACTAGTGTATAGCAACATATTCTTTAGGAGTATCATGGGCTCATATTTAAAATTATACTTCAAAAAGAAATCTGCCACGAGAGCAAGAACCCATAGCATATTAAATTTATAGGATGCATAGAGTTAATAAATCATTTTTATTAAGGCTGAATTTCTCCTTTTTTTTCTTGACACAGTGATATATGCATGCAACCAAATATCATAAACCCAATATTTGAGTGCATGTATATGAAAATAAAAATATTCATTTATTAATAAAAATTGTTTCCTAAGGCTTATTCATTGGGGAATTCTCTCAGTGTCAGTTCTATTCTTTTAAAAAGAATATTAACAGGCAAGGTCTTTGCCAGGCAAAGTCATTTTCTTCATCTCCTTGCTTTTTTGCTTTGCCATACTCAGCTGAAAAACTACCTCCATTCTCTGCTTTATTTGAGATGATGAGACCTGCTGATCCTGTGACTAAATGAAAGGCTGGATAGGTTTGCTCTTGTATTCTGCCAGCCATTTTGAACACATTTGTATTCGTTGTGCTCCTGTGTTAGATCGACTGTGTCCTATGCACTGTCTCTAATGGAGCTGGCATGCAGATGTGTCCTGATAGAGCCCAGTTACCTGACCCTCAGTCTCACATGCAGTACGCCTGCAGCCTGCAGTGTGCCTTGGTGAAATGAAATCCTGTATGGCACAGATACTCCCTGCTTTCATTTTCTGGAAGATGAGAGCAAAGTACTACAGTAGCAAACACAGAAGTGGATGTAGTGAATAATACATAGTAAACAGAAAAACAAGGCCTAAACATGCTTTAGATAATTGTGTATTGACTATGGACCGATAGCTTCTCTCTCCTCCAAAATTCCTTTGCATATTCTTAGAAAGGGCATTTGAACTCAGTTTGTTCATTTGTTTGTTGTTGTTTTTGGCTCTGGTAAATTCATAGCTCCAAGCTATGCTTTAATGGCATAATATAAGTTTTCAAGAATGTATGCAAGCATATGCTTACCTGAAATCACTTCTTAAAATACTAAAATTCCCCACAAAGTTGTACTGTGTGGCAAACACTTCCCACCAATGAAACAATACACAGTTTTATCCATTGTACATATATGAGCCATTCACCAGGTTATGGGATAATGTCCTACTTCCCATAGGACATTAAGCCTTAGAAAACAAACAAACAAAAATGCATGCCTGCATTATTATTGTGAAAGAGGGAATATAAAGTGCTATTTGGAGGTGTGAGCTTCTGAGCCATATTGTCTGCTTCCAACCCTATCTCTGTTACATGCTAGCTGTGCAGTTTCAACATGATATATATTTACTTGTGGTTCAGTTTTTCTTGCGGAAAATGGAAATTATAAATATCCCTGTCTGTTCGAGCTGCAGGTAACGTTAAACCAACCTTTGTGAATAATTTGGTCATTAGGCCACTTGGGTCATTGTTACTTTCTAAAGGCTGGTGATGATGATATTCCTTTGGAATTTAGAAAGTTGTGAACTAAGTCGGCCCTTGCTTTCCTAGTACTGGCTTCATGTCAATAGTCCTCTAAGTAAAAATAACAAACGAGTTTAGTTTTTGATGTGTATCTGTAGATGTGGATATATGGTTCCTGCTTTCAAGGACATTCTAATCAGGAAAAAATTGTGGATTTTCAGAAAAGAAAACAAAACACCTAAGTCCCAAGCCAGGTGCACATTTAAGTAGTAATCAAAGCCTTATAAATTGCTAGCAGCTTTAATAACTGAAAACCAAAGCAGATCATTATGGAATTAGAAGAAATATTAGGATCGACATGGCTTGACCTCAGTTTTCCTTGTCTCACAATGACTCATCTTCATTCTGATATCAAGAACACCATTTCTCCTAATAGGCATTACCTCAAACTAATTCCAGTGGTTTTCTGATCAACAGATAAGTGGTGGAATATATCTATATGTACATGTAGATATGGATGATATAGAGATAGAGATATATTTACTCTTTCATCATTGTTGAATCTCTTTAGACCACAAATTATTTCCCTTCTGATGCTTATTTTATATTAGGTCTTCTAGGTATCATAGCAAACAAAATTAAGAGTAGTATGTGTTCATTTTTAAAACAAGTAAAACTAAGCTATTAAATTTTAGATGCCTTTGAGTGTACCTCAAAGAATGTGACATCAGCAGTTATATAATTTTATTGCTGATGTTAAGTCTGTGACAAACTCCCAGCCACAGTTTGCTCTGGATGTCGGAAAATGAACCTTATGAATTTTAATGCTTTTTACTTCTGACATTGATTTATGTTTTGTACAGCTGTACTTTTCTATACACTGATATAAATAAACAGCATCCTTAATAGAACATTTTGAGGATGCCTTGTTCCTAAGTATTTTTTTTAAAAAAAAAAACATCAGCTGGGGGTTGTTTAAATAATAATATTCAGTGTGTGCACACTAATCACAACAATTTGAAGTGATATAGGGGTGTCTATAAATGTTTGTCTATTTGTTTTACAGATTCAAGCTTTTGGTATGAAAACGGTGTTCAAATAAAGCTGCTAGAGGTGCTTTCAAACACTGCCAAGAACAAAGATGACATGATGATAATCTAATCGACTTAGAACCAGCATCTGACAGTGAGTCATTGAGAAATGAGGTGTTTGTATTCATTCAAGGGCAAAGTTTGGCTTCCACCATGGGGAAAGAGAGGGCCCAGAACAGAAAATTTTATTTTAGTCTGCTTATGATTTTTACAGCACTGCATGGCATATTAATTAATTTGACTTCATCCACACAACAAACAATTGGAAAACTATTCTGCATATGTTATAGGGTACTGAGAGAGAATAAGCTTCGTTTGTCGGCTTTCTCCTGCCTGCAGGAGAATGGTGATCAACAGTGGGTAGGTTTCTTATGAATCATCATTTTGATGATGTTTCTGGTTGTTTTCTTCCTTAGTAGGATGTGACCTCAGAAGGAAAGGCCACTCTATACACAGGATTTTTGGAAACATTGCCTTAAACTCTGTTTCTTACTGACTAAATAGTATATAAATAGAAATTCAGATAGTTGGAACTTTTAATGAGTTTTGTTGGTGTGTGCAATAGTTACCATTGATTGTCAGGATCTCAAGCCACCTAAGAGATCACCCTCCAGGCATACCCATGAGGGCTTTTCTTGAATAGGTTAGATGAGGTGGGACCATCCACCATAATGTAGGGTGGCACTATTCCTAGGGTTCAATTTCTAAAATATATAAAAGAACTAGTGAGTTGGTTAGTCATTTCCAATCACTTCTTGATTGTGGATACAAATTGACCAGCTGCTTCAAGATCTCGCCATATTGATTTCCTCGCAATAATGAACTATACATTCATACTGTGAGTCAAAAATAACCCAATTCTCCGTTAAACTGCTTTTCTATAGATGTTTTATCACAGGAACACAAAAGCTAGTAGCAGGAAAAATGTAAGGTACCGAGAACTGGGACCGTTGCTGTGATTTACCTGACCTGGTTGTTCTTAGGATGTAGAAGAGGTTTGTAGAAAGAATGTGGAAGAGTTTAGAAATTTGATGTACACGAACTGTTCTAATAGAAGTATGAGAATCAAAACACCAGGAGGAGTGTGTACAGTACAAGCCTGGCTCTTGAGGCTTCAGAGAAGAGCAAGATCACTATCAGGAACTGGGTGAAGTCATTTGTGTGATATTTTGGCCAAGAGCCTAGTTTAATTCTGCCTCTGTCCTCCAAACTTGAGTGAAGTTTAAGTTAATTGTCCTGAATTAAACAGGAGAGCAACTGAGTTACTGATGAGAAAGCAGCTGTCACTCTTAAAGAGATCAGCTCCACTAAAAAGAAAGCTCCAGCACAGAACTAAAATACCAGGAAAAGATCTGGAGGGCCACAAACTCTACCCATTGGAGTTTTTATCAAGTGAAGATACAAATTCGTACAAAGGAAGAGTGCCTAAGCTGACAGAGTTTTCTGATCTTCTGTGACAACTGTCTGGGAAATGTTTCCCCTGGATCAGCTCACAGACACTAACAGCTGTGTTCCAAGGATCCAGGCTACATCTCAAGTCTTTAGCAAGATGAATGGGATGATAGAGTTTACTACAGTTTCAGAGACCAGTAGAAGTCAGCCAATACATGGCAGATCAGTGTTCCTACAGAAAGTTCCTAGGAGGCCACTATGTGAAGCTGATGCCTAAGTGGCAAAATACTCCAAAAATACTTGGGGTCTCCAGACCCCAAGATATTGGAGATGCCAGGACTGTGAGTTTCTTACTGAGAAAAGTGGTAGGTAAGGCATGGTGTCCTGTTAGAGAGAGGCTATATATGCTGCAAGGTGGAGGGTTGAAGGGGCGAAACTACATAAACCCATTTTGCAACCTAGCTAATTTCATTACAAGTTCCAGATGCCAGACATGCAGTTCAAGAATTTAATATTTCCCTGTTTGGTTTTGTTTTTACTTAGGTCTGGGTCATTATTTGCCATGACTTCAATTCTCCGCTTTTGAGACTTGGAATGTTTAGTATGTGTCATTGTGGGTTTGAATAATTCTAACATTGTAATTTGTCATTTGATTTTTCAGGCACTCATGGTTAAACTTTTCTTGCTTTTTGGATGATACTTGGGTTTTGAAATTTTAAAGAGTAGTGAGAATCATTAAAGACATTTGAATTTGGATTGGATAGTATTTTTCATTTGTAAAGTAGCCACAAGGTTACAGAGACATGAGGTAGAACATTATGACTTACAAATTGTTTTTTTTTTCTGTCAAGTTGACAAGAGGTAAAGTGTTGTTAGTATTGATTTTCAACTAGATAAAATCAGGGATCACTGAGGAGACAAACCTCCAAGTGTATCTGTGACTGATTATTTAGATTAGGTGGTCATTGGGCATCCATATGAGGGGCTGTAACAATTAGGTTAGTTTAGGATCAATGACTGTGATAGAGGAGGGTGTATCATTCCCTAGGCTTGTGCTCTGCTCTCTACACATAGAAGATTCCAGCTTAGCAGAACTAACTCTGTTTTCTGGACACAGATGCTGCTGGATCAGCTTCCTCAAGCTCTTGTCTCCAGGATTTTCTTAGTACCCTCAATGTATGATGCAGTATAATCTCTTCTTTCTTTTAACCAGCTTTGCCAGGATATTTTAGCACAGCAACACAAAAACAACTAAGTCAGTTTGTGTGACAGTTACTTCATAGAACTGGGGGAAATGAAAGAGTTTGCCTCCTCTGAAGTCTAGTATACTGAGATAGCAATATATATATATATATATATATATATATATATATATATATATATATA
>JANHMN010000010.1:20838216-20862332 GCA_030674055.1 Rhabdomys pumilio
ATATATATATATATATATATATATATATATATATATATATATATATATATTAATTTTAGAGGAGAACTCTCTGTTTTGATTGAGTAGTAAAAGAGCCCAAGTAGTCTCCTGAATTCCATGATGTTGATGGAAGAGGCTTGAGTGTTTGCACCATTCTCTTTGGTATACTCTGCAATTAAATGCTATGATATAAGCCTTGGAAGTCTTTCCAGAGAAATGGAGATGTGTGATATGCAACTGGATTCTATATAGCAAACTGTTTTCCAACAGTTATTTTTCTGTGAAATGGTGAGTAATCTGTTCTTGAGGAAATGCTTTCTGCTGTGTTGATAGTGAGGTGCTAAAGAACTCGAAAGATTCACAGCAAGCCTATCCAAGACCCCAGGAAAAGATAATCTGCTCTAAGATACTTTACTCTCCTCCCTCAGGAGGTATGAGTGGTGCCCTCTAGCAGTAAGCACTGCACAATGCTACACTCAGCATCTCAGGAGAGAGGGAAAACATCTCCCTGTCCCATCCCCATCGTCTTCTCTTTCTACTTTTAAAATATTTACCTTTTTAATAACTCCAGATGCCAGTGTCATGGAATTGGGCAAAACGTTATAATCATCTGAGTTGTAAAAATTCAGACTGAGTAAGATTAAGACCCAAATATTTTGATCATTTCACTGTCACATTTCCCATTTTGAAAACATTTTTAAAAAATGAAGTTTGCTTAAAAGAGTCTTAGCCAATCAATAAAAATGGATATGAAAGAGTTAATGTGATTATCAAAGCATTCATTATCCTTAAAACTATCAAAAGTAAGTCAGGTTTACCTCCAGTATTGAAAATAGCATGAATTTTGCAGTTAAATTTACAACCAACATTTAGAAATGTGATTTTTTTTTTTTAGAGGCTAATATGTTTACACAAGTCTAAAGATGCTAACATTTGTACATTGTGTAAGATGGCAGAACTCATGATGTCTCTGTTTGCATATACTGAATAATGGACACAGATGAGGGACAGGAAAAGTGATGCTGAGTAATCTGTATTAGTTTTGCAAAATAAGCCTTCTATGTATTGAAACCATGGTGACATTCTCATTGTCTTGTTCCAACTGCATGTGGGCAGTTTTTCTCTTCTAGGCACCTTTTCTCTTTTGGTTTTCCTTTCAGTCATGTGCACACCCAAGCAGGGTCACTGCTATATTTTGGATAATCTTTAAGGACACTGATAGAATTAACAAGACAAAAAGTATACAGTGCTTACTGTCAGCACCCTGCTTTACCCACTATAGATATTTACTTATGATGAAAATACTGAGGCCTTCCTGGGGTTCAGTACACAGTAAGTTTACTTTCAATAGGAGGCTATTTGTTTCAGGTGATGGCATTAGAATCATTACATAATTTTTATTCATTACGTCTACATCTAATTGATTAATTGCAAAGGCAATTGTTCTTTTCATCAATTTATTTTCCAGAACTGCTGGGTTTTGTAGCTTAGAGCCTATAGTTTATACAGCTGAGTGTTTTTCAGAGACTCTTTGCTTGTTTGTTTTTTTTACCCTTTTGCATTCTACTTTCAGGGCAGTGAAAGCATGCATAGGGACATCCTGCTTTGTTTTGTTTGATGAGAGACCTTAGTTTTCCATAGCAGGTGTGTAGCCTGCTCTTGAATCAGTCTCCTTTCATCTCCCATCTTTTTACAGGTCACAGAAAAGGACAAGATTATCCAGTAGGCCTCAAAATATGGTTATTATCCAAATGGGAACATTTGTAATATCTAACAAGGAAAAATGAAGTAAACAAAATGTAAGCACAGAACATTGCTTCAATTTTATATGATGAGATGGGAATAATAAAGCTTGTAAGACCCTAAAAGGCACATAACTAGCACATCCACTTGAAGGGATGAGCTTTAAGACTATTGGACCCAGGCTGGGTGACATTGTTTCTCCTTGGCTACATTGTGCTACCATGAGAATACATCATTAAAATCTGTATCTACTGATCAGAGAGGGTTAAACACAGGTCCTGAACTCTTTCTAATAACATGGGAGACAATGTCCTGCAATAAAATAATGTTTCTTTATAAGGATGAGGGCGTTTTGTTCTGCTCTTGAAGACTCATAGAAAAAGTCAGTGAGAGAATGTTCCTTTTAACACATCTTTTTCTAATCGGGTCTTTTTTTTTTTTTTTTTTTTTTTTTTTTGACTTACATCTGCTGTTCCTCCCTTGTCCTCTGATCTTTTCCTTTTTGGTTATTTAGGGGAACACACTTTAGTTAGTTAGCTGTCTGAAAGGTTTCGTCTGAAATACCAAATCCCAGGATTAGTTTGACCATGTGAGTCAAACTGATGCGTGACAAAATCAGATGTTACTGCTTGATGCATTTACCTGAATTGACTGTCTACTCCTTTGGGGGATTCCTCCTTCCCTTTATGATAATGACATCTTTCTCACAAGGTTTTCCAAGATGAGATGGACTGTCAATGCAAATCAATATAAATACTGAAAATCAATGTGTTCTTAACCTCTGAAATTCATATTTCAATTCAGTCAAAAGTGTGGGTTTAGATTCTGCCTATTTCATACCTAAACTGATCATTAAAAAGAAAAGTTGGTTATTGATTCT
Source organism: Rhabdomys pumilio (assembly GCA_030674055.1). NCBI lineage: Eukaryota > Metazoa > Chordata > Mammalia > Rodentia > Muridae > Rhabdomys > Rhabdomys pumilio. Next base: position 20,840,840 of record JANHMN010000010.1, read on the forward strand.
CATGACTGAAGTCCAGTGTGCTATCTCCCAGGCCCTAAGAAATATTAGTTGACTATTTATTTTGGGGAATAATACATATAAAAACATTTTAAAACTTCTTTCATAAGAAGTTTTTCAAATATATAATGAGAGCTAGTTTATCTTTTCATAGTCTTCTTTTTGTTCAGGTTAAGTTTGGTTCAGCTGTAATTTGCAGTGTCACTGGGTCTTTCACAGTTCGAGACTCTCACCGAATAATATCTATGTTAGTTTATATAATTTGAAAGCATGAGACATGAGTTTCTTTTTGCCTAAACATTGTACTTTTCTAATATATTATAATCTATTTTTTATAAATTTATAATTCATGAACATAAATTACTTTGGTAATTGTTGAGATTTAAACATAATTTTAATTTTATCTAGTTATAAGAGATATTTAAATTCTTTCTCTTTACTTAGCCTTAGATTTCTCTACCAATGTTAGAATTTACATAAATTTGATCAGGAGGACTTATATTCAAATTGCCTAATTCTTTTTGGGATACTAAGTATTGATACAAATATTGAACCATAAATGATAAAAACCAAAGGCTAGGGAATGTCACATTCTAAAGTTCCTCTAGTGTGATATTTTTCAAAACTTAAGTTACTATATTAGCCATTTTTGGAAACATGAAAAAATAATAATTAGTGTTGACTTAGGTTTTTTTTTTTTATAACCATCAGGTCCACAAACATATTTAGCAGTTATTTTTATACAAAAACCAAGTAAGTTTGAAAAAAGTAAGAGAAATTGAAAGATGTATTTATCTCTCATTGATTATAGAGTATGATGTGATATCCAACAGCAGAAATGTTATCCATGCTCATAATTATAACTTTATCAGTTATTAGTGGGCATAGATAGGAGAGCTTTACAGTCATCACTACTAGAAATGCTTCTGGTTCTGAATCAGTGTGTGTCAATAGTATTTTATGGCTATGATAAGTGCTTTTAATTAGAATAAAAAGCAAATCTTCTAGTTGTTATTTTTGAATTTTATGTGTCTGAATGTTTTTCTTGTATTTGCAACAAAAAAGGAAATCAGACAAGGGAGGGAGGCTGGCATTATGTTGAGGAGAAAAGACAAGTGGGAACACCATGACTTTCTCAGATTTTTCCTGGTCAATAAGCTAGTTATTAGTATGTGATTCTCCTTTCTCTATGACCATGCCTTTTATGCTGAGCACCAGTGTTCTGGGGAGACCTGTGGGCAGTAATCAAAGTCAGATTATGTATTTGTTAAGTTGGAGTATTTCAATGATTACACAATTCTTCAGGAATACAATTTTCTTTCATATTCTTTAGAAAAATTTGGAATTTAATTATGTTTTCTAAGCACAAGTTGGTGAGTTAGGCTATATATCACTGGTCTTTTAGTTCTCAGGACACATATAGATAGAAGTAGCTGGAAGTTTATTAGGTTCAAGATGTGCCTGAGTAAGTACAGCCTGGAGCCTGAGATGCACTCCTGTTTATGAAGAAGGCTGCTGACTCACTGCTTGAGGATATAGCTTCCTAAGAAGTTTGGGCTTCGAAGGGCAGGAAGAAAAAGTATGTGATGAAAAACTGACTTAAATGATACAGTGGCTCCCTAGTTAGATTAGTGGATATTACTAATACTACCTGGACCAGGAATTTTCAATGGCATTATCAAGTTTGAATAAGAAATAAAAGTCCCCAAAGCATCTTGTAAAATTACAGATCAAGAGGAATGCATCCCAAACAATAATGTAGGTAGATGAATTATTTTTCAATAATAGTCTCTTCTTCCACCTTGTGAGAAGCACATTTTCTCATTCCCTTCTTGGCTCTCTGACGTTCATTTTTTTTATTGGATATTTTATTTGCATTTCAGATGTAATACCCTTTCCTCCCAACCTAGGAACCCCCTATTCCATGCCCCCTCCTCCTGCTTTTGTGAAGATATGCCCCCACCCACTCTCCCACTCCCAACTCCCCACCCTTGAATTCTGGGTGGCCAGCCTTCATGGGACCAATGATCTCCACTTCCACCTATGCCCAACAAGGACATCTTCCCCTACATATACAGCTGAAGCCATGGGTCCCTCTCTATGTGCTCCAAGGCTGATGGTTTAGACCCTGGGAGCTCTGGTGGGTTGGTATTGTTGCTCTTCTCATGGGACCACAAAATCTTTCAGTTCCTTTAGACTTCTCTCTCACTCTTCCATTGGGAACCACATGATGAGCTCAATGGTTAGCTGTGAGCATCCACCTCTGTATGTGTCAGGCTCTGGCAGACCTCTAGGAAGACAGCTATATCAGGCTCCTGTCAGCATGCACTTCCTGATATCCACATCAGTGTCTAACTTTGGTGACTGCACAAGAAATGGATACCCAGGTTGAACAGCCTCCAGATGACACCTCCTTCAGTTTCTGTCCCACTCTTTGTCTCCATATTTGCTCTCATAAGTATTTTGTTACCCACACTTTGTTCTTCCTTGTTCATGAGCTTCATGTGGTCTATGAGTAGTATTTTGGATATTGCAAACTTTTAGGCTAATATCCAATTATCAGTAAGTGCATACCATGTGTGTTCTTTTGTGACCAGGTTACCTCACTCAGGACAGTATTTTCTAGTTCCATCCATTTACCTAAAAGTTTCTCAAATTCATTGTTTTTAAATGCTGAGTAATATTCCATTGTGTAAATATACCACATTTTTCGTATCCATTCTTCTGTTGAGGGACATCTTGGTTCTTTCCAGCTTCTGACTATTATAAATAAGGTTGCTATAAACACAGTGGAGCATGTGTCCTTGTTATATGTTGGAGCATCTTCTGGGTATATGCCCAGGAATGGTATAGCTGGGTCCTCAGGTAATGTTATGTCCAGTTTTCTGAGGAACCACCAGACTGATTTCCAGAGTGTTTGTACCAGCTTGCAATCCCACCAACAATGGAGAAGTGTTCCTCTTTCTCTACATCCTCACCAGCATCTACTATCACCTGAGTTTTTGATCTTGGCCATTCTGACTGGTGTGATGTGAAATCTCAGGGTTGTTTTGATTTGCATTTTCCTGATGACTAAGGATATTGAACATTTTATTAGGTGCTTTTTGGCCATTCTAGTTTCCTCAGTTGAAAATTCTTTGTTTAGCTCTGTACCCCATTTTTAATAGGTTTATTTGGTTGTCTGGAGTCTGGGTTCTTGAGTTCTTTGTATATATTGGATATTAGCCCTCTATCAGATGTAGGATTGGTAAAAATCTTTTCCAATCTGTTGGTTGACTTGTAGTCCTGTTGACAGTGTCATTTGCCTTACAGAAGCTTTGCAATTTTATGAAGTTCTACTAGTCAATACTTGATCTTAGAGCATAAGCCATTGGTATTCTGTTCAGGAACTTTTTCCCTGTGCCTAGGTATTTGAAGGTCTTCCCCACCTTCTCTTCCATTAGTTTTTGTGTATTAGGTTTTATGTGAAGGTTCTTTATTCACTTGAACTTGAACTTTGTAGAAGGAGATAAGAATGGACAGATTCGCATTCTTCTACATGCTGACCTGCACCATTTGTTGAAAATGCTGTCCTTTTTTCACTGGACAGTTTTAGCTCCTTTGTTAAAAATCAAGTGACCATAGGTATGTGGGTTCATTTTTGGATCTTTAGTTCTATTCCATTGATCTTCCTGCCTGTCTCTATACCATACCATTGGTCACTATTGCTCTGTAGTAGAGCTTGAGGTCAGGAATGGTGATTCCTCCAGAAGTTCTTTTATAATTGAGAATGGTTTCTGCTATCCGGGATTTTGTTATTACAAATGGATTTGCAAATTGCTCTTTCTAACTCTATAAAGAATTGATTTGGAATTTTGGTGGGGATTGCATTGAATCTATAGATTGCTTTTGGCAAGATGGCCATTTTTACTATATTAATTCTGCCAATCTACGAGCATGGAAGGATCTTTCCATCTTCTGAGATCTTTTTATATTTCTTTCTTCAGAGACTTGAAGTTCTTGTCATATGGATCTTTCACTTGCTTGGATAGATTCACACCAAGGTATTTTATATTATTTGTGACTATTGTGAATGGTGTCATTTCCCTAATTTTTCTTTCTTAGCCTGTTTATCCTTCTAGTAAAGGAAGACTACTGATTTGAGTTGATTTTATATCCAGCCACTTTTCTGAAGTTGTTTATCAGGCTTAGGAGTTCTCTGGTGGAAGTTTTAGGGTTACTTAAGTATACTACCATATCATCTGCAAATAGTGAAATTTTGACTTCTTTCCTTTCTATTTGTATTACCTTTACTTCCTTTTGTTGTCTAATTGCTCTGGCTAGGATTTCCAGTACTATATTGAATAGGTAGGGAGATAATGGGCAGCCTTGTCTAGTACCTGATTTTAGTGGGAATGCATCAAATTCCTCTCCATTTAGTTTGATGTTGGCCACTGTCTTGCTTTATATTGCTTTTATTATATTTAGGTATGGGCCTTAAATTCCTGAACTTTCCAAGACTTTTAACATGAAGGAATGTTGAATTTCGTCAAATGCTTTCTCAGCATCTAGTGAGATGATCATATGTTTTTTTCTTTGAGTTTGTTTATATAGTGGATTATGTTGATGGATTTCTGAATATTGAACCATCCCTGCATTCCTGGGATAAAGCCTACTTGATCATGATGGATGATTGTTTTAATGTGTTCTTGGATTCAGTTTGCCAGAATTTTATTGAGTATTTTTGCATTAATATTCATAAGAGTGATTTGTCTGAATTTCTCTTTTTTTTGTTGGGTCTTTTTGAAGTTTAGGTGTGAGCATGATTGCAGCTTCATAGAACAAATTGGATAGTGTTCCTTCTGTTTCTATTTTGTGAAACAGTTTGAAGAGAATTGGTATTAGGTCTCCCTTGAAGGTATGATAGAATTCTGCACTAAAACCATCTGGTCCTGGGCTTTTTTTGGTGGGGAGACTCTTAATGCCTGCTGCTATTTCTTTAGGGGTTATGGAACAGTTTAGATAGTTTATTTGCTCCTGATTTAACTTTGGTACCTGGTTTCTGTCTAGAAAGTTGTTCATATCATCCAGATTTTCAAGTTTCATCGAGTATAGGCTTTTGTAGTAGGATCTAATGATTTTTGAATTTCCTCAGTTTCTGTTGTTATCTCTCCCTTTTCAGTTCTGATTTTATTAATTTGGATACTGTCTCTGTGCCCTCTGGTTAGTCTGGCTAAGGGTTTATCTATCTTGTTGATTTTCTCAAAGAACCAGCTCTTTGTTTTGTTGATGTTTTGTGTAGCTTTTTTTTTCTACTTGGTTGATTTCAGCCCTGAGTTTAATTATTTCCTGCTATCTACTCCTCTTGGGTATATTTGCCTATTTTAGTTTTAGAGCTTTTAGGTGTACTGTCAAGTTGGTAGTGTATGCTCTCTGCCATTTCTTTTTGTAGGCTGGATTACCTGGATGTTTTGGGTTAGAAGCTTTTTGCATTTTGCATTTTCTTTGACACTTGTGTCAATGTTTTCCATGGTATCTTCTGCCCCATGAGATTCTTTCTTCTATCTCTTGTACTATGTTGGTGATGCTTGCATCAGTGACTCCTGATTTCTTTCCTAGGTTTTCTATCTCCAAGGTAGTCTCCCTTTGAGATTTCTTTATTGTTTCTACTTCTATTTTTAGATTCTGGATGGTTTTGTTTAATACCTTCACCTGTTTGGTTATGTTTTCTTGCAGTTCTTTAAGGGATTTTTGTGTTTTCTCTTTTAGGGCCCCTGTTTACCTGTGTCCTCTTGTACTTCTTTAATGGAGTTATTTATGTCCCTCTTAAAGTCCTCTATCATCATCATGAGAAATGAATTTTTTATCTGATTTCTGATTTTCTGGTGTGATGAGGTGTCCAGGTCTTGCTATGGTGGGAGAACTGGGTTCTGATGATGCCAAGTAACTTTGGTTTCTGTTTCTTATGTTCTTTTGTTTACCTTTCTCTATCTGGTTAACTCTAGTGCTACCTGTACTCACTGTCTCTGACTGGAGCCTGCCTTTCCAGTTATATTGCTTGTGTCTGAACTTTTTAGAGTCCAGATGACTCTGTGATTCTGAGCTCCTGGGTGGAAGAACTGCTGGGACTAAGGCCACCTCTGGGATCCTAAAATCCTGCTGCTCTGAGTTCGGTGGTTCCCTCTCTGCTCTGAGTGCAGTGGTTCCTCTAGGATGACTCAGGATATGGTGTCTTCACAGGAGCAGACCAGCTGGTGTCTGCCCTAGCCAAAAAGACCAAGTGAGGAACAGAAGGGGAGTGATATGACGGAAGGGTGGGGTTTGGGTGGCTGATGGTTCCTCAGAGTCTCAGGCTCCCAGTTGTAGCTCTAGGGTGTAGGGTAGTGGTAGAAAGTTCTTACCTGTTGCTCTGAGGGCAGTGGTTCCTCTAGAATGGCTCAGGATATGGTGTTTTCCCAGGAGCAGAAGCTGTCTGCCCCAGCCAAAGGGACCAAGCAAGGAGCAGACAGGTCTATCTAGCTTTCTTAGGCCACTGAGATAGACATGAGTACATGGGGATACAAGCTGGATGTGACCTGCTTGTTGATGAGCTGCCATGGTGACCACACACAGATTTAAAACCTTCTGTACTAACTTATAGAGAATGAAAAGGTTCTGAAGTAACCTTGGAACCAAGTTTGAGATTAGATTCCAAGCCAACACAAACACATATTAGATGCTCCTTCCCCAATGCAGATCTTCAGACCTACATGAAAGAATAAATGGAGGTGGTTGTAAGCTACTGAGACTTAGGTTAGCCATTTATATAATAGGTCTGTGTATAGTTAAGCTCACTAAATAAGTGACAGAAATAAAAAAGTTGAAAATGTGTCATTTTCTCAAATGCATAGAATTATAATGAGGAAAAAGTATAAACAAAACAAACAAACAAAAAACACTCAAAACTAGAGAAATCAATTTCTATTTTTGAGGAATTCATTAATTTCTTTGATATTATAACTTTAGAATAAAGTTCACAATAAAAATATATATGTACTATAATGATTCTCAGAGGTGAGATAATCGAGAAATTATTTATATGAGAGTGTATATTTGTATATTTATAAAAGAATCTACATCCTTATAAAAATGGCCCAGTAGAGCCCAACTTTTTTTTATATCATATGAGAACATAGGGAAAAGAGAGCCATCTAAGTACAAGAGAATGGACCCTTATTAGACTCTGAATTTTTGGAAATTAATGGGTACTTCTCATTCAACAGAACAGTTTTTAAATCTGCTCAAATACATCTCTCTTAGAAAAAAGTACTTCCTGTGAAGATGGAGCAAATTTTAAAAGACAGTGGGAATGACTCGCCCTTGCCAAGGAATCTTACTCTAATTTCTGTTTTTTATTGGATATTTTATTTCTTTACATTTCAGATGTCATATCTTTTCCAATTTCCCCTCCCTAGAAACCTCTTATTCCATCCCCCCTTCTTCTTTTTGTTTTTATACCATTTCAATTGGATGCAAGTATTAAGGTCAGTTCTAGGTTGAGGAACTAGCAATACAATAGATGCAAATAGTCAAAGAACAAGCAAGACAATAAACAAAGTTCTTGAAATTCATATGACTAGGACTATATACATCACACACTCTGCTAGTCATGGTAGAGGCCTACAGCTCTGAATGATATTAATTATGGTGGGCCATATTGAAGATTAACTAGAGACCAAGGGAATAAATAGTGAGTGAGGCTTTCTAAAACCACAAATACACCTGATCACAGAATTTTCTTAAGCCTGGCTCTTCTGAGAACTGTTAAATGATGTGCAGTTTGTAGTAAGTAGTGACAGTAAGCTATTCCTGCCATATCACTTAAAAGATAAATCAGAGGACCAGCAAAGAGAAAATCTCAGAAAGGGTTCCAAAATTTAGCATTGATGCAATATATTATACAAAATGTTCAGTTAAAAGATTTTAGAATAAAAGACGAAATATAAACCATATGCTAAGGGGGAAAACATATAATCAAAAATTAAATTAAATTTAATTAAAAAGTGTATTAGAAAAGAATGAAATGTTGGGCTCATTCTACATATATGAGCAGCCATTGTAATTTAGAGGAAATTAGTAAAATCTACAAAAGATATAACCTATCAATATCAAATTATAAAAAGGAAAAACCTAAATAGACTAATAATGGTCAACAAGGAGATTACATCTATAATGTAAGTAAATTTTGCATTAAAAAATTCCAGGGCTTCTTGATTTCTCTTGTGAATTTTATCATGCATTTAACACAGGATTAACATCAGTCAGTCACATACTTCCAGAAAGCAAAGAAGGAACATTTCCAAACTCATTCTATAAAAATATTGTTACCCTAATATTAAAACTAGAAAAAAACACACAAAATGAAAAGAGAGACAAAATATTATAAAAAGGAAAATGTAAAGACTGTGTCCCAATGAATATACACCTATTCCCTCAATAAATAACCAATGCCCTGGGTTCATCAGAAAAATAAAAGACACATTCTCCAACATCCTAAGATTTATTCCTGGGGTATAAAGAGGCTTCTAAAGAATTAAAAAACAAATTTGAAACAAAACATTAATAGAAGTATCCAAAATTACATGGATATCAAGCAAAGGGCAGAAAGTACCACAATAGGACCAACACTTGTTTATAATAAAAATTCTCAACAAATTAGGTTTAAACATTTATATTTCAGCATAATCAAGACCATTTATAACAAACCTGCATCTACCATCACACTTTGGGGTTAAAGGTGTTTCATCTAATATCAGAAAATAGACCAGACTAGACTAGCTGCTTCTATTTAACATTAGCTCAGATGTACTGACTAGAGCAATTTCACACCTAAACATGAGAACATTCAAATTAAAAAACAGTAAGATGAATTTTGTTAGCAGAGATATGATTTTATGCATATAAACCCCAAAAGGCTATACCCCCAAAATTCTTAGGCTAAGTGATCTCTTAGCAATTTTATGCATTCAGTGAGTGCTTCTATGATGAAATTCAGAAAGACTCTCTTATAATTAAATGCAAAAAGACAAATTTAATACTCAAGGAAAAGGATAAACAGATAACTCATGGAGATATTGGATTTATTTCTCTCTCTCTCTCTCTCTCTCTCTCTCTCTCTCTCTCTCTCTGTGTGTGTGTGTGTGTGTGTTCTGTGTGTGTGTGTGTGTGTGTGTGTGTGTGTGTGTGTGTACAAGAAAATGGGTTGGAAAACTTCAGTGGGTTTGAAGAGAAGAAAAAACACAAACATTAAAAATAATAGGATTAATATTAGCCAGTCCCCAATATGTCTAGAATCCAAAGAAGGAATATTTCCAGACTCATTCTGTAAAAGAGTTACCCCAATATTAAAACAAGAAATATTTTCTACATTGAAGGACATTTTCAAAATTTTCAAGGTGTGTCTTCGAGTCTCTTTAGACAGAAGATCTCCTGCTGTTACTGAATCAATGTGAATCAGTTGGAGAGGTGAGTTTTCTGCCTTGAGAATATTTCACTACTTTGAGTCCCTTAGCAATCTTGTACTTAGGCATTTCATGTTTGAAACACACACACATTTTATATATATACTCAGAGTCACACAACTCTTTTGGATTAGATAGTGAGTGTGCCAGGCTAAATCCATTCTGACTTCTATATCCAGGAATTACTATTCCATCTTTCTGATCAATGTTTCTTGTTTCTAGTCAGCTATGTGCTTTCAGATTCCATGATGGCAAAGTAAAAGTACAAACTTTACTATTATTTCCTCATTTGTTAGCTTTCATTAATTACTCTTTAAATCTAAATTTGTGAACTGGTCTGATAGCTTTATTCTTTTTCAGCTTTTGTTCTCTTTCAAGAACCATCACCAGGCCAACTAAACCTTTCCTCCCAGTAGCTTCAAATGTGCTTATGATCTAGGGGACAGAGATGATCAGCATTCTGAGCTATTATAGGGCATGGTCATTTATTTTTTATCATACATAAGTTTCAGGTGTTTCACTAGAGCCTACCATCCTTACAGCTAGTATCTAAGAGTGAAAAACTACAAAATATAGTTGCCTTCAACATTTACCTATGTGGAAATTAAGTAAGCTGATTTGCTCAAGATACACCTCTAACAGTGAGGCTAAGATTTAAAATTTATTATGAGTTATTTCAAAGAAACCCTCTGTTTTCTATATTGTGTTGCCTACCATATGAAATCCCTAAGATGACATCAATACTTTGCTTTAGCATTGAAGGTTTTATGCCTCATATATTGTGAAAACTTCCTGGCAGCTTCCTGGCCTTCCAATACCATATCTCAGAGAAATGAGAGCATCTCTCTCAGTTTTCTGAGAAATGAAAGAGTCTGTTACTATGAGGAATGTCAAAACTATAGGCTAGAAATAAGCATTTTTAAATCTTTTATACTATTGAAGTAAGAAATATCATTATTAGTGAATTAATGACAAGAGAAAATAAGCAAACAAAATGTAATGAAAAATATGTTTATTGTGTACTTACTACATCAGGATTACATGATGCTCTCATGACATTAATCAAATTTTTTATTTGGAAAAATAAATCCTGAAACATAAAGATTGAAAAAAGGAGCACATACATATGAATGAGCAGTTGAAATTTGTTTTCTCTTCTAGGTATTATATCTGATGTCAAAGGTTATATTCCTAATTTTTATTCAACCTCCAAAGGACCTTTAACAAAGATTAGAAAGACGATAAATTGAAATAAAAAGTGACTTAACTTTTGTACCAACTTTAAAATTATTTGGCTATATTTGTCAAGACAATATTGACACTGAAATTCTTCTCTTGTTCCATCATTTTTATTTTTGATCTCTCTCTCTCTCTCTCTCTCTCTCTCTCTCTCTCTCTCTCTCCTCTCTCTCTCTCTCTCTCTCTCTCTCTCTCTCTCTCTCTCTCTCTCTCTCTGTGTGTGTGTGTGTGTTACATGCATGAGAGTATGCATTCCCATCTCTGTACACACGGAGGCCAGAAGATGATGTTTGATGTCTTCTTTTTACTCGTTATAGATTTAGTTTTTGAGACTAGTTGTCTCACTGAATGTGGAGATCACCATTTTGGCTAGACTGACTGTTCAACAGGTTCTGAGGACTCATAATCTCTATACTTTTCCTCTTCTGTGGTTATAGATGAACATTGCCATGTCTAACGTTTTACATGTTTTTTAAGGATTCACTCTCAGGTCCTCAGTGCAATAGTTTTACAACCAGAATTTTACGCACTAATCCATACCCTCAAGCTGAGTATAACATGATACAATGAGAAACATTTTTAAATATCAGATTTTATTATTTTATTAAGAGTTTGTATAACTTATTTATTTATTTATTTATTTATTACCAAATTTACTTCTTATGCCTTCTAGGTCCACCTCACCATCCTTCCCCCATCTTAGTTTTTTTTTTATTTTATTTTTAATAATTTATCAAGTCCAATTTGTGCTGTGCATATACTCATGTTATAGGGCCATCATTGGGCCATAGTTAACTTAGAAGGGAGCACACCCTACTAAGAAACACTGACTCTTTAACTCCAGAAGCCATCAGTTGTAATAGCTCTTCCATTAGGGATAGAGACTTGTGATTTCTACACTCCCTCAATAGTGAAATATCAGCAATCCTGATCTCTTGTAGATCCATGCAGACAGCCATAAGTTCATAAGTATACCAAATTTGTCATGTCCAGATGATACTGATTGGTTCTGGTCCTCTGACTTATGGCTCTTGGAAGATCAAAATGTGGGTACTTGGTCCTTCTTAGGAGTAACAAAATACTCATGGGAGCAAATATGGAGACAAATTGTGGGAAAGAAACTGAAGGAGGGGCTGTCTGGAGACTGTTCAACCTGGGTATCCACCTCATGTGCAGTCACCAAAGGTAGACGCTGATGTGAATGTCAGGAAGTGCATGCTGACAGGAGCCTGATATAGCTGTCTACTTAGAGGTCTGCCAGAGCCTGACATATACAGTAGTGGATGTTCACAGCTAACCATTGAACTGATCATGGGATTCCCAATAGAGGAGTGCAAGAGAAGACTGAAAGAGCTGAAAGGGTTTGTAGCCCCATAGAGATAGCAACAATATCAATCAACCAGAGCTCCCAGGGTCTAAACCACCAGCCTTGGAGCACATAGGGAGGTACTCATAGCTCCAGCTGTATATGTAGGGGAAGATGTCTTGTTGGGCATAGGTGAGAGATGAGGTCCTTGGTCCAGTGAAGGCTGGATGCCCCAGTATAGGGCAAATCATGGGTGAGGAGGTGAGAGTGGGCAGGTTGCTAGGAGTACATCCTCATAGAAGCAGGAGAAGGGGGGGTGGGATGGGGGTTCCTGGGTGCCTGGGAATGGGGAAAGGGATCACATCTGAAATGCAAATAAAATATCCAATAAAAAAAATCTTGCTGAAATGGTACTTGAATTACTAAACATGTCCCACTTGTTGGAACTTCAATGATACTTACTCTGTGAACCTGGACCAGCTGTTTCAACATAAACTACCATCAGTTGCTCAAAACCCTTCTCTGATATGGTCTAAGAACAGTACTAGTCTATGCATAGAGAGGTATAGATTTAAAAGGTATTTTGAAAATATGTTACTTTGACACAGAAATCATAGTTGGTTTACGCCTGCGGCTTGTGAGATTTTTGGCTGTGGGTTTTGAGCAAGATTTAGGGTACTTGGCATGTGTTTTCTCCTGTGGAATAGGCCTTAGACTCAGGCAGAAAGCAGTTGGTAGATCCATAACTTCTGTTTCATCTATGAGCATATTTTACTGTGCCAGTCATTATTACTGTACATGACATCACAGGGTTCACACAGAGGAAGAATGTTGGTACCTTTTTTTTTTTCCTGTAGCCCCTCACAAAGTGCCTTTGGGTACTATAAAAGCTAGCCAGTAGGGAAGAAGCTTCTTGAACAGTACTGATTTTATTTCTTTGTGTCCTGTAGCCAAGGTATGTGATATTTTAAACAATAGGATAACACCATGTTCTGCTCAACATACAAAAATAATTCAAATTCTTTATTATTATGTGTGATATGAGCTCTGTCCCTCTGCAGCCATACTCAATATGGTACACTATTATAGAATTGGTATTTGGCCTAGGAATTTAAGTGATTTGGGATTTTCAGTTAAAAAAGAAAAGGTACATTTCTTTGAACCAATAAGATCATAATTCCAAACATCTTATGAGTACATGATTAAGCAGAACATTAGAGACTGACCTGACTATACTTTCCAGTGAGACTGATTAAAATTGTTCACTTTGTTTCTAGAAGAATCTGATAAAGATGTCATCATTATCCTGTTAGTAAAGTCCAGTGACTCTCTCTTATAATCAGTTTTTTTTTTTTCCAGATTTACAACTAATTCTGTTATCAGATTAGGTGGAGTTTACAATCTGTGCCCCACGTCAAGTCCTACAACCCATCCTTAATAAGCCAATTAAAAGATCCAAATTAAAGTAGATAGCAGGAAAGGAATATTTGTTTAATGTGGCCATATTGGAAAGAAAGACAAAGAAACCCAGCAAAGCTTCAAGTTCATCTTCAGGTCATGAAGTAAAATCAAGGTTTCCTTAGGGGTTAAAATGCGAACATCTAAGCATTTTCCATAATGCTGTCCTGTCCATCACTGGTCTTTTAGTCTGAGTTTCAGTCTCATCCTACAAGGTGTTCTGACAAACTGTTAGAACTATTTGAAATTTCTTGCAGAGAGACAAGTTTCCCCTCTGGCTGGTACCCTTTCCTTTTGCCAGCTTGAATTTTGAGAGCGGGGAGGGGGGGTTCACTGCTTCAATAATCTGATAGACAGATTGATAGACACAAGTGTCAATTTCAAATATTTTCATTACCACAGATTAGTTCACTACTCTCTACTTTCTGCTTTAGCACCTCAATCTTGTGGTGGGACATAACCATCACTAAAACAAACATATTCCTAAATAGTCAAAAGTATGAAACAAAAATAGCAAAGATCCATCCATGGTCAAATTATTTAAAGCAAGCAATTTATTAAAACAAGGTTTGATTTTTTTCCTTTTAATCCATGCACATTGGCTCTATCTTCCTAAAAGTGGGCTTTAAAATATCAACAATGGACATGGGTAAGATAAGGGATATTATAGACTAGGAACAAGGGGTTTCCAAATGGAGGATTTGACAGGCAAATAGGTGGGGTTACAGAAGCAAAGCATAAATAAAACAAGTTAATCTTAATAGACTTCTGAAATAAAAACATAATAGCTAGGTAGCCATAACAACCTTTTGAAAAAAGATAGGGTTGAAATATGTTTATAATGACTTTTAAAACAAAGGCTTGGTTGCCATCTCATGGAACAGGCACTACAGAATCATTTTCTAGTTAAGGTTACTGGTGAGACATAGCCCAATCTGAGAAACAAATTTAATCATAAAAAAGGAATCTAGTCTGTCTTTACTATAAGATGACTTTCAAGTCTAAAATGGAGGCAGGATGGTCTTTCACCTGCCATATATCTTATATGATCTAATATTTGTTTTAGATATCACTTATATAATATAAAATATTGTATAATATATGTGTTTCCCCAAAAAATGCACAAAGCAAATAGTTTTTAAAAAAAATTCCAAATTCATTCACCATACACTAAAATCTAAGCAAGTAAAGTTAAAGAAGCTGTCCTTGTAGAGTGAAAAACTATAACAATAATTTTATAAAATGTATATAGGCTTTTCTTTAGGCCTCACTTTAAAGGGTATGGAAATTTTTCTCTGAAACAAGCTAAAAATGTAGACTGGCCGGTTTCAGGAATCGGCTAACCACAAAGGGAAGAGAGGAATGCAAATCATCTAGGTGGTGCTGAGAAACTAGTGACCAAGATGACAGGGCAGGGCCGTGTCTGGAGCAACTGAGAAATAGTTGAGCAAGTGACAGGGCAAGGCCATAATAACAGGGCAAGGCCACAGTGATATGGCAAGACCACATTTTTTGAGAAGAATGAGTATACAGAGTGTTTTACACATGACCCTGATTCACTTAGGTTGGGTTCCTCTGGAATTTTCCTCTATTTTTATGTTATGTTTCCTTGGTAACCCACTCACCCCCTTGGTTTGTGGTTCTGTCTTATATAAGTCGTCCACTCCCAGCCCACGAGGTCGACACTCCTCTGCCCCTGCATGGGCCACGAGTCTCCGCCTCAGTCAACTGACCTCGAAGTATACCTCTTGCTGTTGCATCAAGAATGGTGTCTTGTAAGTTATTGATGTGGCCGTGAATTCCTGAGGCTTGAGGGAGTTCCTCCCTTCCTGGGGGTGGGGGGTCTTACGTCCTATCAATAAAAATAACTATATAAATTTATACAGCCTAGACAAAATGAAAACATGCAAAATTGGTTAATTAGCTACTCCATGTCTCCTAAATCTCATATATGTTGACAGAACAGGACATACAAACATAGTCACGTTAAAACCCATGAACAGTCTAAAACACCAAAATGTTACTGAGTCTTAGGGAAGAATGATCAAACTACATAGTGTGAAGCATAGTATTTGCATATGGTAGATGCTTATGTTAGACTGCAGCAAGGCTATTCGAGCAGTGCTCACTGTGCTCACCTCTAGGACCAGGGTCACCCTTTGCATTCACCTGGTGCTCTAGCTTTTAGACACTTCCTTCCTTCAGTATGTTAATAGGATGGAGGATTTTGTTAGGTCTGAGAAAAATTCTAGGAGAGTCAGAGCAGATCTTTACCCTTCAAAAAAATTTCACTGAAGAACAAAGAACTCTAAGTATGAGATTTTTTTACCCATTGAATTTCTCCACAAAGACACCCAGGATGACTTCCCACTTTGAAAAGGGATGTAGCACATGGTTTCTATTCCATTTTTTCAAGGCCTTAAGTAAAACCATCTCCTCTACCAATTACTGTCTCCCAGCAAGTTTTCTTGGAAGCTTCAGGTTCCCTTAGCCATCTTTCTTTTCATAGTAAATTCTCTTCCCAAGTTTCCTTCTGAGCCCTGTTTTCAAATTCTTACCCAGGGAAAGGGAACACTAGCACCCTATGTAAGTACTAAAGTACATTATTTATAGCACAGTTTAATATCTCTTAGCAACTATTTCAAAACAAAACTTAGCTCTTCTCAACATTGCCAATTAAATGTATATTTTTAATCAAACTAACTCAAAATCATCTTTGTATACTGGTCAATTCTGAAACTAAACTTTTAATTTTGGACTTTAAGTTTGTCCAGCAAAGGGAGTTGAGATGTTTTGAGCATTTAATAAAATATGTTTAGCATCTTTAGATTGCCTCTCAAAATTCTGTAATCAGATTTTCTGTTAACCCAGTTTCCATAATTAACATTAGAAAACACAAGATCCAAATCATTTTAAGGAGTAAGCTTAAAATTAGCATTTCAATTAATTTTAGATAAGCCTGCCAGAGGTAACTTCTTAGTAACTAGTTTCTTTACCGAAATTTAAGTTTCCGAAACTTTAGATTTTAGAAAGAAAAAGAGAGAGAGATAAAGAAGTATTTGCTCTTATGCATTCCAAAGTGACCCCCAACACACTCACTCATGTACATATTTAAATTATGTATTTTTACCTTACTTACTTATTTACTTGTTTTAAGACAGAGTTTCTCTGTATAGCCCTGGCTGTCCTGGAACTCATCATGTATACCAGTTGTTTCAGACTCACAGAGATCTACCTGTCTATGCCTCTCTAGTGCTGGGATTAAAAACATGTACCACTATCACCCACTCAAACATTTTTTAAACTCTATTTCTAAATTATGCATATGAGTGTTTCTCTTCATGTATGTCTGTGAACTGTGTATGCAGTGCTATAGAGGACAGAAAAGGGTGTCTCATTTATAAGGAGGTCAATGGGACCCCAGGGTCACTCACATCCAGTGCTGTGACTCAGGGACACAGAACATACCCAGACACCAAATTTTCAGCCCAAAGTTTTATCATCCTGGAGTGCTGGGGGTGGGGGTTAGGGGTGTGCTGATGTATCTTGATAGGGCAAAGGCAGTCAGTCAACAAGTGGTTCTTCAGGAGTGGTTTTCAAGGCATAAAAGGGGAAGTCTGTGCGAGGAAGAGTTTTAAGTCTTATTGGACAGGTTAGCCAGGGTAGCCAAATAATGGTTTTTGATAACAGGACCTTGTTGTTCAGTCTCAGGAATGAGTCAGTGGATAATAAGAAAATGAATCTTGAGTGATAGCTTTAGGAGTGTATTCTAATGGTTTATCAAGAGAGAGGAAAGGGGAAAGGGCAAGACCTACAGTGTGCCATTTTTGTAATGCTTCGGTCTGTTAGAGATTCCTTCACCATCCCCTGGGACTGAAGTTACAGATGGTTGTGGGGATGTGGAAGTTTCTCTAGGACTTGAAACTAATCTAAAGCCTTCATAAAATAGGATAGGTCAAGAGGACAGTGTCCACTGGTCCATCATTAAAATACTTAAAATGGAGAATGTCCCTTGTTGGTTCAGCCTGGCTCCTCATTCTCTCTCTCTCTCTCTCTCTCTCTCTCTCTCTCTCTCTCTCTCTCTCTCTTTCTCTCTCTCTCTCTCTCTGTGTGTGTGTGTGTATGTGTGTGAGAGAGAGAAAGAGAGAAAAGAAAGGAATATAGAGAGACAGAGAGAATTAACTTTTCCTATAGTGTAGGAAATGTTGATACAGTCTTGTGATATTCTTACACAAAACTTGAGAATCTTCTGTGAAGAGCCCTGTGCATTGGAGAATCTTCATTTCCCAAGGATTGGATTTGTAATCTAGAGATACTTTGTTGCTGCTTGTTGCCTCTGACACTTTTCATAATGGGGAAAATATAAGCCCCCTGCTATATTAGAGGCCATGTCAAACTTAGAACTAGTTTCATTTGTTGCTTTCATTTGTTGCTATATTAGAAACCACTCATGGTAACTGAAAGGAGATAAGGAGATGAGACTGTACCCTGCCCCCTCTCCCCCCACCTCTCCATAGGAAGGATGGCATGGATCTGTTGGGTGTTTTTATACCAAAGTTACATTATGTTTATAAAATGAGTTTATTTTGTATTCTCCCCATCCCACTGCCAAAACACACCCTTTTATTGTAGAACAGTTTGATAATTATTGGTGTAAGTTCTTCCTTGAAATTCTTGTACAATTCAGCAACAATCCATCCAGCCCTGGATTTGTCTTTGTGAGAGATCTTTAAAGATTGCTTCAATGTGCTTGTTGATTATAGGTCTGTTTAATAGGTTGTTTAAATTTTCTGGATTTAATTTTTATAGGTCGTATATATATGTGCTTAATTCTTTATGATTTTTGCTCAGTATATTTTGGTCTTTTAGAATATGTAGTCCTGCCCTGGGATCACAAGAGTGGGTAGGCTAGTCCTGTCCCTTGTTCGCTTCAGCACTAAGGAGAGTGGGTCCTGCACCTTGCCTGAGCAACACAGTGGGATTAGCACTGATGGGAACAGTACTTGTGACCCAACCCTGAGGTTATAGAAGAACTAGCCCAGCCTTTTACCTGGGAGAATGCCCTTCTCCCCCAACCATGTCTTGACAAGGCAGCACCATGGAGTTGGCTCTGGATGTGTGAGTACAGGTGAGCTAGGCCTGAGGGTAGAAGACTGGGAGAATCTGCAAGCAGACCAGCTCACCTAGCATCCAAGTCCAGATCCTGGGCTCTGAGTTGACCTACCTCAAAATCTATATCATCTTTGGACAGTTGGCATCAGCCAGAAATCTTAAACTAGACTAATGCCTCATTGCAATGAGCATTTGTAAAGTGAAGATGTGTGCAAAGACGAATGTACTGTGAGATACACTGTGACATATTACAACTTACACCATGAGATGCTTTCTATCCTTTAGTTTTGTTGTTGTTGTTTTGCTTTTGTTGTGATTTGTGTGTGGTTTATTTTATTCTGTGTGTTGGGGAGAGGTTGCAAGGGTGAAGGAAGAAAATGTGGGAATGGGGAGATGAGAGGAACTAGAGTGAATGATTGGAAACTCACAAAAAACTCAATATAGAGCTAAAAAAAATAAAGAATATATAGTACTCTTAAAAAAAACAAAACAAAACACCTAATCTTTATGTTATAGTATGGGTCTTACTAACTATAAACTGAGAAAAGCCATGAGAAAACATTACTGTAACTTTATTCCTTTTTGTGTTGGATAATTAACTGCAAGTTCTGCTTCAGACTATTTGGAAGCATTTCTGCTTGAGACTAGAACAGGTACATTGTTACATGTGTAATGATACCTATGGCTATGCAATTTAGAAAGGTTACAAGATAACTAAAGGAGGGGGAAAGAATATAGGTGGGAAAAAGAGAAATGGAGTAGGTATCAAGTTTTTACTTGATAGCCTTGAAGGTACTCATGGCATTTTTCTTACAGCTAATTTTCACAGCTTGTTGACTCCTCTACAGTGGAAGCTGGAGACTCTAAGGAAATATGTAACAGAGGTAGACATTGATTCTGAAAAATCATGTTGAAAAGTTTATATTTTTAAGTTTTTGTATCACTGATGATTGAAATTAGAGTTTAGTACATTCTTGGCAGTTGCTTTGTAGACCTAAAACCACTAGCTCTAAATATTTGTTTATTTATTATTATTATTATTATTATTATTATTATTATTATTATTATTACTTATTTTTGACACAGGGTGTCCTCTATAACCCATGCTGACATTCAGTGTAAATCATGCTTTGGTCTCTTGAGTGCTGGGATTCTGGGGATGTACCTCTATATTGGACTTTTAGTTTATTGAATAGAATAACAATTATATATACTTGAAAATAGAAATAACCATGAAATTTCAGTTGCTAAACTTGGCCATATGAGTTCATAAAGTCCTGGCAAAAACTCTGTTGAATATCAATGTTTTGTAGATAAGATGTATTCATAATGTCTTATCAGTAAAGACTACTATAATTTTAACTAGTGTAGACTAAGAAGTATGACATACAACACAATTGCTTTGATAGATAAGACTGTCACTACTTTCACCAGGTAAATGCAATTATTATTTAAAAAATAAAGACTTCAAAGAACACTAATAGTAATAGTTTCTTCAATAGTCACCAACTGATCATCTTAATTTAATTATTTTTTTAGTATTTCAAAATTTGTCTTTATTATGTATGTACTCTCTGGTCTCTATTGTATAATAAATTGAAAGATTGACCTTTTCACTTTAAATTTGCTAAGTTTTTATAGTAATTTTTGAGTAACTGATCATAATTTTAAGTTGTTTTTAATTAAAGAGATATTCCTAAGTTCTTACATATCAAATTGACAGATGCAGTTTGACAGTTCATGTACAGCATTTTAACATGAAACTTATACGTGTATCTCCATATGTTTGATTTTCTATAATAAATACATGAGAAATGTGTCTGTATTATATGAAAACAGCCAAATTTTAACATTTGTTAAATGTGTAAAATTAGTTATTTATCATCAAATATACAAAGAAGAGTTATTTGAATGTTTCTACTTTATAAAAAACACTAAATTCCATTAAAACTTGAAACACTGTGACAGCTCTAAACAATTCCATTTTATAATTTTATAATAAAGCTTATTATGATGTCTGATTTTAGCCCTTTATCTCATTTCTGGAGCCTTATCTAACACCATTAATTTTTAAAAATTTTTTATTACGTATTTTCTTTATTTACATTTCAAATATTATTCCTTTTCTTGGTTTCCCCTATGAAAACCCCCTATCCCATCTCCCTCCTCCTGCTTCTATGAGAGTGTTCCTCCACTCACTCACCCACTCCCACCCCCACCCCCACCCCCGCATTCTCATTCGTCTACAGTGAGGCATCAAGTCTTCACAGGACCAAGCGCCTCTCATCCCATTGCTGTCCCACAAGGCCATTCTCTGCTACATATGCGAGGGATCCATGAGTCTCTCCATGTGTACTCTGTGTTTGGTATTTTAGTCCCTGGGAGTTCAGGAGGGTCTGGTTGGTAGAGAATGTTGTTCCTCCTATAGGGCTGTAAACCCCTTTAGCTCCTTCAGTTCTTTCTCTAACTCCTCCATTGGGGACCCCATGCTCAGTCCAATGGTTAGTTTTCAGCATCAACCTTTGAATTTGTAAGTCTCTGGCAGAACCTCTCAGAAGACAGCTATATCATACTCCTGTCATCATGCACTTCTTGACATCCACAGTAGTGTTTTAGATTGGTAACTATATATGGGATGGATCTCCAGGTGGGGCAGTCTCTGGATGGCCTTTCCTTCAGTCTCTGCTCCACACTTTATGTCTGTATCTCCTCCTGTGTGTATTTTGTTCCCCCTTCTAAGTATCCACAGTTTGGTCTTCTTTCTAGAGCTGCATGAAGTCTGTGAATTCTATTTTTGGCATTCCGAGCTTTTGGGCTATTATCCACTTATCAGTGTGTGAGAAAAAAAAAGAGAAAGAGAGAGAGAGAGAGAGAGAGAGAGAGAGAGAGAGAGAGAGAGAGA
>JANHMN010000010.1:20862342-20880922 GCA_030674055.1 Rhabdomys pumilio
AGAGAGAGAGAGAGAGAGAGAGAGAGAGAGAGAGAGAGAGAGAGAGATATTAGTTTCCATCTTGCTGGGAACTTACTCAAATTGGTTTTTCAAACACAGAGGCAATACACAGTTACTTTCAATATCAATTTTTACAAGAACTAGGTTTCATTTGAAATTCTATTTTTATAGTAAGGGGCTGCAGATACATCTTGAATTAGCAGTTGTTTTTATATATTTTGAATATGCCGAAATTACATATAGTATTTAATACTAGATTAAGTCATTTTAAGAATACAACTCACAGTTCTGATTTACATGTCATTTTAGGCTTCTATAAAATTACAAGAGTAAATATCAATAAAGGGTAAGACATGTATATGTTTAATCAGAGGCTTGTATGGAGTAAAAATGTCTTGAAGATTTTCCTACATATGGGATCTGGATTCTTGCTGTAATGGTAGAAAAAAGAAAAAAAAAAGAAAAGAAAAGAAAACCTTACTGCTTTGGCTGAGAACAGCATGGAAAAAGGAAAGAATTTATTCAGTTGCATGTGCTCTGGTGGTCACTGAAGACATGGAATTTTAGTATTGCTGATGGATTATTTTCAAAATGTCTGTCTGGGCTCAAACCATACTTTTTTGTTTCTGGTAGATTTAGTTTTGAACTTCCTTAAGTTGGGCTGGCTCAGGCTCATTTAGTCTCTGCTGTGGAAGCAACCAAGATAAGATCAAATCTCAAGGTTTATACAAGAAACGGTTTATACAGAAACCAAAATTGAAATGCATTAGTCCATGAACAACTGGTTTGCCTCATAGTCCATGGAAAGAGTGATGCTGTTTATCTCAAGTTATTGTAATGTTTTAGTGCCGTTTCTCTTTAGGAATATGTTGTTTTACCAATAAGCTTTCCTTTTCTTGAAGTAAATATGAGTTAATTTCTCACTACTGTTGTGTTTCATTCTTTCATTTATAGCAGAAGTATTCTATGAATCCTACAGATTTGTTTTGTGTCACTTATCAAAATACAGTAGGAAGGAAAAGAAGTGATTACTAAGCTGGATTGGAAAATTGGGGGGAGTTCATTTTGTTTCTTATTTCTGATTTGTAGTTGTTTCTTTAACTGCCTGCAGGATACATGAAGGAGCATAAGTGTGTATACTATGGAAACACATAAATATTTACCCAAACACATTATTTTTCAACTAATAACAGTGTTTTCAGTTTCTTCCATCGGCAAATATTTTTCAGATTAACCCCCTTATTTTTTTTTACTTTTTGTTTTGCTTTTGTTCACTTTTTGCAATTCTCTAAAGAATACAATATATTTTATTTATTCTCCCTCCCCCCCAAATTGCAGTCCCTGCCACCCCATTACACCCAAAACATGAGAATGTGAAACCACTATTGTTATAGCATCACAAAGAACGGCAGATCAAGACAAGGCCGGCAACTGGGAGACCCACAGAGCCTATGTTCTACACACGTAAAGCACAAGAAGAACATTTGGAATTTGTATTTCTATTTTAAAATAATGCAGTGGGTCATGCTTTTGTGTGTGTGTGTGTGTGTGTGTGTGTGTGTGTATGTGTGTGTATGTGCTCTTGGCTGTACATGCATCCGTGTGTGTGTGGTGTTTGTCTTTTATTTCTTAAATACTTCTCTAGATATTAATATTATAGTGAAATAATAGATTAAACAGTAGACTCCTCCATTAAAAGACAAACATTAAATAACTCTTTTAACCCAGTGACATTTATTTTATAACATTAGTAATTGTCTTATTATTTTTAATATGAGATAGATTGAACAAATCTGGGGTTCTGATAAGTGAAAACATCAATTTGGGTGACCTCAGTGGGCGAAGTGGTTAGAATTGGAAGGGATAGCTTTAGATCGTGGTTCTGCACTCCAGAACTGTAAAGGAGTTATTTACTCTTTCTGGGACATAATTTCTACTTCTGTAAAATGGTATTATTGACAATATTTACCCTCTTTTTGTTTTGGGGAGTGAATATGCTTGCCATTCAATTGTAAGTAAAATATGCCAAACATTTAACAGTCAGTCAAATAGCTAACAGAAATTGTCCAAACTCTTAACCGATGATTTTATAGCCAACCTCCCATCTGAGAACACTAGGAGGATGGGCAGTAATCACTCACTGGTACAGAGACCAGTGAGTCCACTGCCATTGCAGGACTGAATTGCATAGATGCTGGACTACAAAACGGTTTCCTTAGTGATGAGAAGGAAGTGTTCTACTGGCTCACTGAAGCAGAGTGATGCCTCGTGTGATTTAGAGAAGGAAATAAAGCTGACATATGTTAGAACTGTTGAACAAACTTTGATTTTCAGTGGAAGAAAAATATTACCTGACTTAAAGCAGGCATATAACTCCTCTCTGTTCAAGCTCCAAGTACGATGGGCTGATGTGAGAGTCTCGCATAGGATTATCCTTCACACATTCTTCAGTTTAGTGGTAGCAAGTCCAGGGAGAAAAGAATTGCTTTATTATTATTTGTTTATTTTTGATTTTCTAGAATGTTTGCTTGTCTTTCACTTGTATGTGTGAAAGAAAGCATGTGGTGTGTGTGTGTGTGTGTGTGTGTGTGTATGTGTGTGTGTGTGTGCCTGTGCATGTGTGCATGTGTGCATGCATGTGTATGGTATGAATGTGAATTTCAATTGCACATGCATACTAGAAATCAACTGTGGTGTCGATTGCTCTCTAACCATACTTACTGAAACAGAATCTCTCAATGAATTCAGAACTTTTTTTTTAAAGTTATACTTAGATTGTCTAGCAAGCCACTGCCTGCCTCCAGTTCACCTTGACCCAGGTCTGGGCTTGCAGGTATGTCTACTCTAATTGGTTTTTACAAGGTCCTGAGGATCTAACCTTAGTCCTCATGCTAGGACAGCAAGCATTTTACCCACTAAGCTATCACCTTAGGCTCATGGGGGCTCTTATTTGTTTTGATTTTGTTCAAAGATTCAATGCTCAATACCCATCACTTAGCATCTGTTTTTAGGATGGTGAACGGCACATGTAATGTCTGACAATTTCCACTGAAGCTTATTATAAGAGTGAACGATTTGGTGATGGCAGCTGCAGACAATCCTACAGGATGTTTCTATTCCCAAACACATGCAAATGCAATCGACTACTTTAAAAAAAAAAGGATCTACATAATTTTGTAATTTTCTAATTGCTGATGTCATAAGTACACCTCTCCATGGGATATGCAATATTCAAAGATCATAGAGAAACTTCTGTTTTCTAAGATAAAGGCAATAAGCATTTTGAACATGCAATGCCTTCTTGAAGATGCTGCTAGCAACTGACATGAGGAAACAATAGGAAAATACAGTGAGCATTCTAGAGAATAGACTTGGATGGCAGGAATGGTCTTAGGATGTAAGGTCTTTTTAGACTACAATTAGAAGGTTAGAAACATTGGATGGCAAATCCGGGAGCAAAGGAAAGTTCATGCTACAGTGCAGAACAGAGTGACCTCGAGAAATCCTCACTATCAACAAACCCTATAATAAAACTGTAGAATGAAAGAGAAGTTTCCAATACAAACAAGAAAGAAATACGGTTTTTCTTTGTAACTTCTATTTATGGAATGAAATGCCCATTTGAAACTAGTAAATCTAGTAACACACACACACACACACACACACACACACACACACACACACACAGACACAGAGAGCTATCTAATAATAAAAGCTTAAATAATAATAAAGACATTATGAATTGTTAAAAATCGATGGTGAATAGCTTCTTGACTCATTAAGGCAACAGCCCATCCTTACATTTAAGTAACTAAGTTTAGAGGTCCAGTAAGCCATACTGTTGTTGTAAGGACTTTGTGGAGATTGGGGCGGGGCAGGGAATGTTACAAAAATGACATCACATAACAGACCTTATGCAAGAGACGAATTTGAGGTGGAGGTGGGATTTGAAAGGTTGCTGTTGAAGGGAGAGTTCAGCAAGCCCTAATGGCCCAGACTTTATGGGGGGGGGGGAAATATAGAGCTTGTGCATATGCAAAGGTGAAAACATGTCATAGTGAGAATGTGTGACATTGGCCTTCATGACATTTCACATTGGTCTCTAGATGACTATGATTGAAAGTGGGGTGGGGGAGCACCTGCTTCTGAAACAAATGGGTTGGGATGGGGTTGGTTGCAACAGTTATATTAAATCACCAGAAAAGGAATATCACTTCTTTGAGTACGAATAAAAGTAGCCTGCTGGATGATTCCATGTCTTTCTGTTCATATCTCCTGAACCACAAACCATGAGTTCCATTTCCTTACGTTGGAAGGAGTGATGGTTGTTCTTTCAGCATCTTTGCCTTCAGAACCTAAGCATCTTCATAAATCCCTGTTACTACCAGTTCATCTTTAAGTGTAGGGTTTAAAGATGTAAAATATGAAAGGATACGAACATTTCAATGTAACATAAAAATATGTGAAAAATAAGTAAGCATCCGTGAACAGGCTGGTGCTTGAAGAAAATATGAAATAAAATTTCATGTGTCTGATAAAAATCATGAAATGCTTGAGTAAAACCACTGAAGAGTAACTTACACTAGGGAGATGTGGTTGAAAGTGTTATAGGTAAAGTAGACATTTTATTTTACACCTTTTGATATAATTTAAAAAATCCTTCTCACCAGTTTGTTTTTAATTTAAAAAAATGGTTACCACATATTCATTATACAGAATAAAGATCACATTTCTATTTATGCATATAATTAACATTAAGATATGAGTATTTGTCTTACTCTGTTTTCTGTTGCTATAACAGAATAATTAAGACTGGGCTATTTATTAAGAAAAGAAGCTTATCTGGCTTACAATTCTGGAGGCTAGAAAGTTCAAAATCAGAGAGGTGAATCTGGAGAGAGCCTCCTGGTGCTTCAACTTACAGTGGAAAGAAAAATGAAAATGGGCTGTAATATCTGAATGAGAGATGCCCTATAGGCTCATATATCTGAACACTTAGTCCTTAGTTTGGGATGCTTTTTGGGGAAGGTATTCGAGCATCTTTAGTATATAGAGTCTTGTGGAAAAGTGTATCACTGGAGAAAGGCTGTGGGAATACAGAGAGGTTTACTCAATTTCCTTTTCTGTCTCTTTGCTTCCTGTGTGTGGATAAAACATGCCTTTTCTGCCTTCTGGTTCAATTGCCATTCCTTTCTAGCCATTATGGACTCTTGGTCTAGAACCATACATAAACCCAACACTTCCTTAAATAGCTTTTGGTTATGCCAATTCATCACAACAGAAAAGTTACTAATATAGAAGGTATGGAAGAGAAAAGTAAGCAGAATTTCCAGAAAGTCTAATCCTTTCTTTCCTGCAAATCATTAACCACAATGGCTCTGTCTTATGACCCAATCTGCCAGTATCAGTTCTGGGACTCACATTCCAACATGCTGATCAGACTTTTTTTTCCCTTTCTTTTTTTGGTTTTTGGTTTTGTTTGGTTTTTATTTGTTTGTTTTTGTTTCTGTTATTTTTTCTCAATACAAGGTTTCTCTTTGTAGCCCTGGCTCTTCTCAAACAAGATCTGTTGAGCAGACTAACCTGGAACTGATAGAGATCTGTCTGCTTCCGCCCACTGAGTGCTGAGATTAAACGCTGGTGCCACCAAACCTAGCTGCCTAGCTGCTGGTCAGATTTCAGTCTGCATTTAAAGTGAACAAACTAGAAATGGAAATATTTGTTATAATAAAAACTAATTAAAGAAAAGCAAGAATTATTTATCTGTGTTACTCCTGAACTCAATGAAATGATTCATGGCAAAATCATGTGTTAGTAGGTTGAGGGAAATTAGGGCATGACAGAGAGAAATTAATAAACTAATTATAGAAATATACACATAGTTGAATAAGTTTTTGCTTGAAGTTTGAGATGGGGCAGTAAAGTAAGAAATTTTAATATATGTGTAATAAGTATAAATATACTAAGCTTGAAAAGGATAGTATTTAAAGAAAAGCAGTACTCAAATAGGTTTTCATGACAGTTGACATTTGTATAATATCTATGTTGTAAATTTTAAGTCTAATAAGGCATTTATTAAAAATAACTGCATCAGTTCTAAATATTTGACTGTAAGTTTCCATATATTCTTAAGAGCCACATAAAAGCGACAGTTATCTAATGCTGACTATCGGCACTCTTCATATTTACCTAACAGAACTGGATGGTATGACTCTGTTGTTGAAGATACTAAATGCTTTAGACATTGAACTTGGAGAAATCAAGCTGGAACTGACCTAAAAGCTTTCTCTGTGGTAGCTAGCTTTCATAGTAGTGGATGGTACTATGTAGCCTCTGGAGGAAAAAAGTCAACAATAATGTTATCCAGATGTGAATGCTGGGACCTATAATAATGCCTGGCATATGTTTACAATAGGGGCATGAAAGTTAAAACATTTTCTAAATACTTAAGGCTACATAATCATATGTGGCCTTATGAACAGTTTGAAGCACTACATATTGGACAACATCCCATGTAGATACATGAACACAATGTCCTATTTTTCCTTCCTTGGTTATGTGTTGCTGCATTTTATTTACTCCTGCTGATTGGCAGTTGAGTGGTTTTAGATTTTGGCTATTTAAAATGATGCTACAAGGAGGAATCTCACCTTAGGTACTGAAATCTGGCCAAGATACCTGTTTCTAAGGACCTCTTAGGTCTTAAGAACACATGTACTACTACTATTTTGGTACTACTATTTTGCTAAGCATACTTAATATCTATTTTCTTTCCAAATGTTTATCTTCATACTCACAGATTAGTGAATCATTAAGTCCTCATCAAAAAAAGCATCTTTGTTCAGTAGGTGAAGACTGGTCATATTTCTGAGAACAAATATCTATGGACTACTCAGACACAAATGAAACATAAATATTACACTGCTTTCCTGCAAGGCTCAGGGAACATGATAAAAGAGGGAGCAGAAAATTGGTAAGAGTCGGAGTTTGAAAGAACTGGAACAAAACTGTGTCTTGTGTAGATTACAGGGTGATCATACTAATGAACTCAGAGCAGCTGTCGTTATCCCTGCAAAAATCTTGTATACAATCAGGCCAGTTAGCATTCCATAATGGAAGGGAAGAGGTAAAGAAGCCATCAAACTAAGCTGAGGGACTACTGAGATGGGATGACTACTATAGGAGGGAGAGTCAGTTTTCTTTAGAGATGTTTATCAGATGCCAGTTTTCTCAAGTATGTTTATCATACTCCACAGAGTGCCTATACACCTATAGCGATATGAACATCACTCATTGTACTTAGTGGGTTATAAAGAATAATAAAAGAAAGATGTGAAGCTGCGAGGGGTGCACAAGGGATTGGGATGAGTTGGGGGATGGAAATGGGATATCAATATGACTAAAATACATTGTAGGCATGCATAAATTCCCAAAGAGTAAATATAGCAACTAAGACCACCACTACTTGGTAGCAAAACAATATTTTCTTTATTTCTGTAATGAGAAGGAAGAGGAGGGCTAAATAGCTCCCCTAGTGGCAGACAGTGTAGTCTACATCCAACTGATTTCTCTACTTTCAGATTCCACAAATACAAACAGGATGTTTCTGATGGTTCTAAGAAACGAGGGAATAGAAGAAACCTTCTGTCCTAATTTTAGCAAACCTGAAAAGCATTTGTATATAAAAGGGGAATGGACAGAGTTAGGAATAGCTTATATTTCATGAACTGTATTTAGTTTTAGAGATTTATTTTGTTTCCATTCCAACATTATACATTGTACTCTAGTGGTGCATCTGTAACTCTTGGGTGAGTTTATCGTGCTTATACATTTGCTTCTTCCCACTGGATTCACAGCCATCCCAAGCTATGGCCACCCACACCCACACTTGTCTTCATTCTCACCCTTTTGGATGTGTAATGTCTTTCAATTTTGAGCATATGGAAACGATTCTGCTTGTTCATCTTCCCCTACCATGATGTGATATTGAATATAATTCTTCCCATCAAGGACTCTCCTTTCTCTGAATCCACTTTCAGAGGATTCTATGCATGACATAAGTAATTGGGTAGCATCCGGTATCTGGTTTTCATATAATAAGTAGAAACCATAGAATGGAGTTTAGTGCCTGTATATTGAGCAGAGCCAGCAAATATTATTTAGAAGAAATGAAGCAAAGTATTCCAGAAAAGCAGATTTTGGGTAAAGTCAGCTTTGTTAACAGAGCAAACCAACACAGAATCAGACTTTTTTTTTTTTCAAAGATTCCATTTTAACTTGAGTTTATTAAGGGAATTTTTAAATAGATATTACATTTTTCCAAACCTTAAGTCCAAAATGACTGGATTCATTATTTGCTTATGATTGAAGTTTAATCATATTTTTTTCATTGCTTATGAAGTTGACCTGTTTATATAGGAACATTATTTGCTGCTTATGTTAGATATTAGGCCTGTATCAAAATAAACTTGTCTTTAAAAAAGCAACCTGTTTAAATAGTCAACTAACTTTCTCTTGTATGGGTTTATTCAAGGAGCTGAGACAAAGAGATATAACTTTAGAGTTCTCTAGCACAAGGCCATCAAGATTACAAAAAGGAAAGGGTTTAATGCCTTCAGAAGGGATGTAGTGAGGAGAAAGAAAAATGACATCATAGAAGGAACTCTAGGAAGAAAGCTTGCTCTAAAAGACACAGTTTTGCTTCCAAGAAAGATTATTCCAAGAAAAAAAGAAGGATGCTTTAAAAAGTAAAATATTAAAAACTGTTCTTGTGACTCTTAGCAAAACTGTAAGAAGAACCATGCCTCCTAGCACATACATAGCAGAGGACTGCCTCGATTGGCCCCAGTGGAAGACGATGTGTCTAATCCTGTAGAGACTTAATACCACAGTGAAGGGGGCTGTGAGGGGCAAAGTGGAGATGGGAGGGTGATGTGGGAATGAGTGGGTGGGTGTTTGATGGGGAGCACCTTTTCAGAGTCAAAGAGGAGGGAGCATGGGATGAAGAACTCTGAGAGGAGGGACTTGGAAGGGGGCAACATTTGAAATATAAACAAATAATATAATTTAAAAAAACAAAAGAAAAGAAAACTAACTGTACTGGCTGGTTTTGTGTGTCAGTCTGACACAATTCACAGTCATCACAGAGAAAGGAGTCTCTGTTTAGGAGATGCCTCCATGAGATCCAGCTGTAGGGTACTTTCTCAATTTGTGATCACTGGGGAGGCACAATCCATCATGGATGGTGCAATCCCTGGGACTGATGGTCCTGGGTTCTATAATAAGGAAGGCTAAGAAAAGCCAATGGACGCAAGCCAGTAAGCAGTATCCCTTCATGGCTTCTGTATCAGCTTTTGCCTCCAGGTTCTATCTTTGTTTGAGTTCCTGTCTTGACTTCTTCCAGTGATGGACTATGATCTGGAAGTGTAAGCCAAATAAACCCTTTCCTACCCATCCTGAAAATATGAAACTGATTTTACTTGAGACCAAAGGATCAACATAATTGGCTGTGCCTAGGGAAAAAAAACAAAACAAAAAAAAAATAATTTCTTGTCTTCAGATTTCTGTCTTAGTTACTTTTCTGCTGCCATGATAAACACCATGACCAAAAAAATTTATTAAAGAAAGGATTTAACTTGGGTCACATGGTTCCAGAGGGTTAGTGACCATGATTATCATCTTGGTGAGGTGTGGGATGCAGAGCAGCAGATGGGCATGGTTCTGCTGAGAGTTTATATCTGACCCACAAGCAAGAAGCTGAGGGAGAGACAGCCAACTGACAATGACATAAACTTTTGTACATATCTAATGCAAAAAAAAAAATGTGCTCAGGGCAGAGCTCATTCTTTGAAAGTAAATCATAGGAGTATGATTAATTTCATTTTGCCACTATGACAATTACATCTAGAAAAATGATTCTTTCTTTTTATTTATCTGTCTGTCTATCTATCTATCTATCTATCTATGACTTGGATCTAGAATAATTAATTCAATTTCTCTTATGAAAAAAAGGCAAAGTTATTCTTAGCTGAAAGCATGGAAATAATTTGAGAAATATCATTCACTAAAGAGATTGCTAGACAATATTGTTAGACAGACATATCTCAGAAACCTTCCCATTCTGATCCGCCCTAGGAGTTAACCTAAATGGAGGTGATCAAGATCTAGTGCCTTCCCAGATCCAGTGGGCTTCCAGCTACTGGAAAACTCTAGGAAATACCTAAGGAAGCAAAAGAAATATCAAGTCATTTAGTTTCTTAGTTCTTTCTATAGGAAGTAGTCACAAGCTGACTATAGATGTTGAAAAATGCCACAGTGCTCTTGACCATGGGACCTTTGAGTCTCCTTCTCTCCAGATTTGAATGGCCATAAGCCTCCTTTTGCTTTGTGCCTGTGCATAGCAAGGAGTCTTCTGCTAAGAGTCCTGTATTGTGATGTCTCTTTAAAGGTTTCTATGTCCTATGCATATCACGTAATTGATTTTCTTTTTAAATTAACTCTTGCAATGTTTCTAAAGTTTTACTATACTGAGTAGAAGGTCTTTTTGTGTGTGGTTATGTGACTGATGAGATGGAACAAAAGAAACTATCTTGGCTAGCTTTTGCTATTGGCCCTGAAACTTTCTGCACTTTGTTCTGGAACCACAAAAGAGCCAACACCAGTGCTGAAAAGCACACAGGAGTGACAAGCATGTATAGTGCCATTATCTTAAGATAATGTTAAGCTGATAACATATTTGGTCATAGCCTAGGCTTTCATTTCCCATGGAAATATGAGTTTCAAATACCACAATCTATCACAGACTCTCAAGGGAACTGCACATTTTATAATGTATTAAATTCATGTAAACTGCCACTATGAGGACAGGAAATCTAATTTAGGGAAAATATTCCAGCATAATAAGGAGGTTAAACTGAGGTGGGCACATTAGGGACACACTGGCTTTCTGGCTGACTATTTTCTTAATCAAAAAACATGTCAGTGGGAAGGCCACCAAAAATGATATGAGATTCAGAGCTGTCAGTTATTAGATGCACACCACAAGAAAATGAATATTTGGTGATGGGTTTCTGGTACCTGGAGCCTGACAGCTTAAGCGATGCCACTTTGGCACTACAAATGAGCAGAGATCAGATTCTCTGTCATAGTCAACTGAATATAACTATTCTGTGGTCACTAGGTGGGTTAGAATCTTTAACTCTTTCAGACACCGGGAGAATTTTCCAAAAAAATTATTTTCCCCCTAGAAACAGACCACTTATTAAATAACAAGCAGCAGGAGTCATTGGTTTAAACACAGATTTAAGTGCATCTACCTACTCCCTCATCTCCGTCTATGTCCACGGTTCTCTTACTCTAACTTCCCTCACTTCTTTTTGACTAGAAAATAAAGCCTGTAAGAATCAGCATCTCCATTTCAAGCTTGCTTCTTGGAGCGCTTCTCTCAGAATGCTTGCCCTGGCTTCATTTTTTTTTTTATTTGTGTATAATTCAAAGTCTATTAACTTCTAAAGGTTATCAGATCTCACAGACTATTCTTTATATAATCATTTGCCGGTCAAATGCAAATGTGGCTGTTTAGTTTTGCAATCACTGAGAACACCTACAAGTGAAAAATTACCATTTTTATTTTTAATATAAATGAGTGACATCTCTTAGCCTAGCTTCCGGAAGCCCTGTAGCATACACTATCAGATTATGCCACAGTGAGGCAAGAACACTCATGTTATGGGCTACTTCACTGAATCCTATCAGTCATCGGTCATGAAAGAACAATTTCTCACAAGGGCCTGTTTAGAAGATGAACCTATTCTGACTCAGAACTTGAGCTTAGGCAACATTACCATTGCTTAGATAAAAGGCTCTATGATTATTTTTAAACAGTTCAAGTGGATTCATGCCGGGTGGTCTTTTTCTTTATAAAAGTGATACTCTCCGGGACGTGTTAAAGTATTCTCTGTAGACAGCACTGTCACGATCTTACTGTGAGCAAGAAGGGATGTTTGAAAATGCACCAAGCTGAGAGCTTTACTGGTAAGACCAAGAAAAAAAAAAGTTCTGATCTCTTCCAATTTAAACTTTTAGGCGTGTTACCTCCCACGCTCTCCACCTTAGCTCCAAGTTCTAGAAGATTTACCAAAGCTCAGGCAGGTAGTGATAACACTGATGGAGTTTCCTGGGTTGCTGCTATTCCTAGGGTCCCTAAGGGTAATCTAACTGCTGCAGCAACAAAAACTGTTCTTAAGACATTGTATTGGTTTGAGTCTCAGCAGCCAGAGCAGTGGGGACTTACTCTCGGAAAAATTTAAAGAATATTCCTTATCTTGATAAATTTGAACAAACATTAGTTATGTCTCTCTGTTTGAGAAATAGATAGCAGGTTGAAAAAGTATATAAAGAGTAGCCCTAAAATTAACCACCCTGAGTTGACTGTGTTAGGACTGATGACAATAAGGTATTAAGCTACAAGATGAAAGATACACACATACACACACACACACACACACACGTACACTTACAATTTATCATATGTAAGCTTCTATGTGCTGGATGAATGTACCCAGAGGATTACCATAACAGTCTTCATAACACATTTGAAGTACCTTTATCAGCCTGCTTCCTTGGACAAAATCTGTTCATGTCCTGAAAAACAGCCCTTTAAAAACAGTGTAAATTATTTCAGCTGATGTTTAGAGATAAATAGTAGTCTATTATTTTATTAGAAAAAATAATGAACTTGGACTTAGGGAGGGGATTTTAAGGTAATATTCTGTAGGTGACTGAAACTTTTTTAAAGGGTAATTTTTACTTTGAAACCCACATCTGCCCCATAATCATTGACTATGCTCCACCTTTCATGCTGAAGTATGCGGTTCAAAAACAGGTCCTTAAAGAAGACTTACGTGGTTGCTATTAGAGAATACTTAATACAGAGGACCATTGAACATAGCTACTGCTCCTATTTATATTCTGACAAAGACAAGTAATAACAAATTCAAGATCTTGGTACAATCTTTGTACTTAAACGTCTCCTAAAATATTCATCTACAGACTTTATACAGACTTTATTTACTTTATAGCTCTAACTTTCTCTCCCCTCATCTCTCTTTTTCTCCTTTGTGTAATTCTCTCTTCTCTCTTTCTCTCTCTCTCTTTCTCTTTCTCTCTCTCTCTCTCTCTCTCTCTCTCTCTCACACACACACACACACACACACGCACACACACACACACACACACACACACACAGAGGCTGAAAACATATGTATATGCATATCATATCCTAAATGATCTGATCCTAAGATGTGCATGGACAAAATGTAAAAATTAATTTTAAAAGTTCAAAAGTAAAATATACTCAAGAGACCAACTGCTAAAAAAATCTAATCTATCCAATTAAACTTTCATGTGTCATGACTCTTACACTCAGAGATTTGAACAAAGGAATCAATCTCATGTGAATTCCATTAGTCATTCTGGCTGGCATTTTAGACTAAAATAAGTTAAAATAGGCAGAATCAAGTCTTGTGAATCATAAGCTATTTCCTTATTTCAAAAATTTGAATACCAGTCTCTTTGTGGAAGCGATCTGGGATACTCACTTTGTGAGTTTATGAAAACATTAGAAATATTCATTAGATATTGAATCTAATCCATCTTATAGAATCTTCATTTTATAAACACCACACCATTAACCATCATCACACACAACAGAGTATAAAATGTGTAAAAGCTTTATGCCATTTTCCAGTAAATAATTGGAGAAAACATTGGACTGGCTTGGTCCCAAATAATGACCTCAATAGAGACTCAGTCTAGATTCGCAGTGTTTGTCACTACTGATCTGTAAATGCCTTCAGCCTGTCACCACAGTGTTTCTTATGTCAACAAGTCTGTGCTTGTGCTAATAAAGAATCATTTCTGTGTTTTAAGATTTTGTTGCTTTTTGGACATTTTTCACATTGATTTCCAGTCATTAAAGTTAAATTTATGTATTAACCATCTATTGATTATTTTACTAAGGACTTTTATTTGTTCTAAATAAACTTTGGGTACATCTTAACTATCACAGTAGGCATGTCTGATTGTGTGGTCTTCTGTTGTCTTTTTTTTCTCCTCCAGTGAGACAGTCATGCTGCTTCTGTTGATGTAATCCTAGTCATACAGTAGGATTGGAAAGACATTACATTCTATTCTAATAGCCAGAAAAGAACCTTTTCTATGGAGGGGGAACTGGACCACTGCATTAAACAGTTTTCTGGCCCTACAAGTTGGGAAGAAGATAATTCACTTACCTCATAGCTAGTATTTGTGAGTTGTGACAGCAGTGCTAAGAGAACACAGCAGAGGAAACCAGAGAAATGAAGCCGTTACATAAGTTAAAAATATCTAGAGGATAGTTTGAGTCTATTCTTTGCCTAAGTAAAATTCTCTTGGCCTTTTTATTATATTACTATGTAACAATGTGTGTGTGTGTGTGTGTGTGTGTGTGTGTGTGTGTGTGTATATCAATAGGGAAGACTGACTGACCCAGTTAACATTATCTGTTGTAAAGAAATTAATTATTAAGAAAGAAACATAATCCCCCATCTGTGGCAGGTGGGAGAGCTGTCCCTGCCGTTCACCAGCTGAAGCACTTGGGATAGTGGACTCTGCTCCTCATCTGGGCAGCACACTAGAGCTGATTCTGGTGGCAGAGCAAAGGATGAGCTGACCTCACTACTCCTCTGCTGTGCTTGGGATTGGGTGAGCGAGAGACATCCCCTGTTCCTGCACAGGCCATAGCACATTGGACAGTGGGCAGCCTTTTGGAGCTGGCCCTAGTTATAGGGGTAAGCCACCACCTCAGGTGATGGCTACCACTTGGGCCCAGTTCCAGAGCTTTGAGTCAGCCCAACCCAAGATCTACAGCATCTATGAAGTGCTGGAGCACATGAAATAGCTGGTCCTACATATCGAAAGCTGTAGGATCTCCAAGATAGAGGGCAACAATAGACTATCAGAGTGGAATCCCGGTAAGGGTCCATTATTGTTGGTATAACAGAAGTCAAAAACCTTGAACCCACACCAATAATTCATTGAAATGAACATTTGCAACTAAAGAGATGTGGGCAAAAGGGTATACTGTGAAACACACTGTGACATACTACAGCTTCCACAATGAGTTATGCTTTTTCATTTTTTTTTAAAGGGGGATTGCAACAGCAGAGGGTGGGTACAAAGGAACAAAGAGGTGAATGCGATTTGGGGTGACTGGTGTGAAATTCACAAAGGATTAAAAAAGGATAAATAAAAAGTATTGATCAAATGCAAGAAAGAAAAAAGGGAGGAAGGGAGAGAGGGAAGGAGGGAGGGAGGGAGGGAAGGGAGAAAGAGGGAGAGGGAGAAGAGGAAGGAGAGAGGGGGAGGGAGAGGAAGAGGAAGAGAAAGGGAGGGAGGGAAGGAGGGAGGGAGGGAGGGAGGGAGGGAGGGAAGGACAGCACTGGCATGTAGATTCTCTACTAAGAACTCAAAATCTCTAAGAAATACATTTTTAATTACTTAAAATTTATTACATAATAATAATATACTAGTTCCCAGGAAAGTGAGAGTTGGGTTTCTTTAAAGCTGTATGTAGCCCCTGAGATGCTACCCATATGCACGTAGATGATTATGCACTAAGGTACATACCCATAGCACTAAGTAGACTCAGTATGTGAAACAAACAGACAAACAAACAAACCACCACCAAGAACAGTAACAACAAAATCCCCACAAAATTTGAAAAGAATGGTAGTACAGGGCATAGGGAAGATGAGGAATAGAGGGTAGGTGTTTTTGAACCATATCATATGTATGTATTAAATCTACAAATGAAAAGAAATTGAAATGTTGAATAATTGAAGTGTGCTTTTCTATTTTTTTCTCTTGCACCAACTGTCTAATAATGAATGAATTGTTAGCTTTTATAGAATGATAAGTACATAGTATGTTCCATTTTACTCATTTCAGTTGTGAATTTCAATGTATTTACTATTTAATGTATTTATTTTGGCCAAAAAAAAAAATGAAACCAAACATGGTTTCACTATTGGAGGTAGCTTAAATAACTGATCTTTAAAAGGTAAACTCACTTGTTTTCTTTTTACATACATTTCTAAAGGTTACCATTTTCTGTAGCAGTTAGAGCTTAGAAATGCTTCTTCATGGATTTGTTCTGTATATTCATTTTTATCTTCTATTACCAGAAAAAAAATGACAATAAAGATATTCAAACAGTTGGACTACTTACAGTGCTTCTGACTGCTTTCCTACACTGCATGTGGAACAATGCCTTGAACACGAAACTTCTCTTTTAATTCTGAATTTCCATTGTACCTTTTGCTGGGCCTGTTAATGGAGTTTTCCGACATGAAAGGGCAGGGTAAGACAAGCTACACCAAGGTCTTCCACAATTGCCTTGAGGAGAAAAGTGGAGATATTCCCAATCAAACACAAATGCAAGTTATAATGCAGTGCCTCCGCCCCCCCCCCCCCACACACACACACAGGAATGTACTTTGTGGTCTATGAGAATTTCTCTTTTTCATTTTGAGTAACAAAGATAAAAAAATCACTTGTGTTGTAATCTTGGCACGATAGCTAAGCTACTATTTGCTGTTTGAAATCAAACAATTACCGAATCGTGTTGTTTGTTAGCAAACTCTGTTCTTCCAAGGTCTGCATATTGTCGAAGATGGATTCTTCTCAACAGCTTTGAGTTGATACTACCAAATCCTGTCATAGAAAACAGAATATACATAATGAATTTTCTAGTTCCTCTATTCTCTTCATAAAGCAAGGTAGGTAGATGGGGTACAGTGTTAGTCATTAATCTCCTGATTCTTATTAAAAATCTCAAAGGGGTAGGGGTGTGGTATAAAACAGGCAGTATTCATTCAGTAGCATCTGTGGAATAAACCAGTGCAAATGAAACTCTGTACATATTCAGCATCTTGAAAACCCATATCTGAGAAGACCATTCACTGAGACTTCAGTATTAACTGTCAGCAGCCCCGCTTGCTACTCTTAAGAACCAAAGCCAGACTTCAATTAAAAACCTAACCTGTGGGGGTGAGAGTGTTGGGTGATAAATGTACTCTGACTTCTAGCAACTATTGGATTTTTTTTCTCCCTCAAAGAAAGAGAGTCAGAACAAATCTCCAAGACTGGGCTTTGGGGGGTGGGAGAAATTTCTTCCTAACACTACACCTAATTATCCGTGTGCAGCATCAGCAGAGATTCTCAAGGTAGTGCTTATTGAAACTGACCTGGTGGGCATGCCAGGTCTTAAGGATGAATGAAAAATAACTCTGCTGAATGCTGCTGAATATGTGATAATGTAATTAGTATTCCTGCCAACAGAATTGAAAATGAGATGTTGCATCTCTAGGGACTTTTACAAGTCTCTGTAAATAGTTTTTCTTAAAATATACAAGATACATATGGGCTAAGCAAAAAGGTTCACTCTAAATTAAAATGCTATTATGCTACAGATGATGTGGGTGAAGGGCTTACCAAATCTTCACTTGCAGATTGACAAGGCAAAGCTATCATTTACATATTCTCTAAGTATATTGAGCCCCAAAGGCATTTGTGTTCTTCAAAGAAAATACAAGCCATTTGGGTTAGAAATAACACAGCAGAGGAGCACAGTAGAAAGCCATGGTTAGTATCTCCACGACTCTAAAAATAAACATTAACATTTATTTGATAAAGGAAAAGGAATTATTGGGGATAAGGTACTTTCACATTTCAAAATCATGATTTTTTTTTAAAAGGATGGTGTTTCAAAATTATGGAAGATTGCTGCCTCGATTTGTTTAAAAGATTAAGTCATTTACTGTATTGGCACCAAATCAAGTCAATCTAATCAGTTTTCCCTTGGATACTTGGGTAACTTAGAATTTAAATGTTAATGAGTTCCATTCGGATTATTTACATACAGGTGCATAGGAAATAATCCAGTGGGTTGTTGCCCAATATCTGCAAGCTAAAACTGCACAGACAAGAATTCTTATGTTTTTCAATCTCCCTGAGTGTTTGCAAAGGATGAGTGAGCTTCCTTCAGTCTCAGCAGGACTTCCTCTGTCTGGCTGGGTTTCAACACAAAATGATTTCCTCCTCAGAAACAAGCATACAATGCCAGTTCATCTCTTACTGCAAATAGGAATAGAGTTGTATGTTTGTGGCTAAAGATTCAAGTCAGGAAAATACCTAAAAAGCCTACCCTTAGTGGTGTGACTACAAATTAAAGTACACGGAGTTGCAGATCCACAGCACCTAAAGAGTTTTGCTCAAATTACAACTAAAAACCTGTGTGGCTCTGGAATGTTCAGTTTTTGCCTATTTACAAAAAGGTAGTTGGAACCAATTTGTTTTTCCATGTATTCAAGTCTACTGTTTGCTGACAATTTGCCCATTGTTGTAGAAGGGAAGCTGTGTATGAAATACTGCCATGAAGAT
This sequence comes from Rhabdomys pumilio, assembly GCA_030674055.1. Taxonomy (NCBI): domain Eukaryota; kingdom Metazoa; phylum Chordata; class Mammalia; order Rodentia; family Muridae; genus Rhabdomys; species Rhabdomys pumilio. Next base: position 20,880,823 of record JANHMN010000010.1, read on the forward strand.
TATTTTGAAGTTGAGAAGTTGAAGTCAATGGAAAGGAACCACAAATATGTTTTTATATATATATATATATATATATATATATATATATATATATATATAT